>JACEEZ010009312.1:5000-12500 GCA_016584305.1 Chionoecetes opilio | reverse complement strand
GGTGACATCACCCGTGACCACTCCCTTCACCACGCCCAGGACCTCCCCCATCTTCCAGCGCAAGGGGATGCGCGTCGCCATGGACTCGCAGAGGAAGGTCTCGGCCCACAGCTACTTCTGCACCAAGCAGCACAGAGACAACCTCATGAACTTGAGTGAGAACTACAAGGAGGAGCTCGCACCCCCAGGGCAGCCCGTCAAGAAGGCGGAGGACGTGGTCATCCCTCCCCACACCCTGGATGCCAACATAATGGGACAAAGGAGGAGGCAGGCCAAGCCCAAGCCTTCCACCCTGAGGGAGATGAATTTCTGGGCCCCCACCTCCATGTAGACGACCCAACCACCAGGGTCCCCCAGGGGCCTCCAGGGGTCTCCTCCCAGGCAATGAGTGCTCAAATACCTGTTAAACTGTTCTGTTGTGGCAGCTTTTGACCATGAAAACGTTGAGTTGTTTGCTTGTAATCTGGGAGTTTTTACTTTTGAATTAATAATGTAACCTTATAATACTTCATTCTTAATTAATAATGTGACCTTATAGACTTCCTTCATCATTATTTCCTGGGCTCATAGTAACATGTATTGCCATGAAATCGTTAAGCTACAACTGGGTGAGTGTGCACAAGGCTGGTGAAGGCTGGAAGACAACAACATGACGGGTGGGTTGTACTGAGAAGAGCAACGGTTTCTTTGCTTCATGCTGCTGTCAGCTGACAAGAATGTTTTTAATACGTAGCATTAAATATTATATAAAAAAGTTTTCCTACAGAGTTAAGTGTTGAACAATTCATTTAGCTCATTCTATGTATGTGTTTGAATTCACTTGTCACTCTTTGTCAATCAATCCTATTGCTTTGATAATTATCAAAGCAATATGATTATTATAATTATCACATGCAATAATCAAATAATCTTGTATCATGAAAGTCAAAAGTGACTTGGTGGGGCTGCACGCGGAGGAGCTCACTGCAGGAGCTGACTGCAGGCCTGTCATCTTTATTCTACAGTAAATTTTCCCCAGAAATTAAAGTCCTTAATTTTCTTTTCTTAGATTGATAAACCTCTGATAGCCAAGACAAGAACCCCCCCCCCCGCGGCTATGCCTGCTACTACATAGATGAACTAAGACTGTTTTTTATGCCATAATTAATAATGGGTTGTGATATCATAAGCTCCTCTAGACAAGTGGTGTAGCCTATCATCTATCCTTGTAGTGTTAAGGAAGGATTGCTTCAGGCTTCCACAAATTGCTTAATGTGTACCCACTTTGACCTATTTTTGCAATAATCCTCAAATTTTCATTAATCCCCATGACCTATTTTTTTCAATAATCTTCAAGTTTTATTAATCCCCAGAGTTAATAGTTTAAGCAGCTCATAAGTCTCATATATGACAACTTTGATTCTTAAAAATATCCTATTTTTATACTATTCGATTCCTCTAGTATTATACAGTTTTGTCTGGGAATTCAAATAGAAACTTTGAATTTTCTCAAATCAGAAACCTTTACAAAATATATATTAAGTATGATATGTATATTTTTGGAATATCTGCAAGTTACATACTCCTTAAGTGAATTTACTTGTGTTAAGGAAATTTACTTGTAATTTTTAAACAGTAAACTTGTTTGGTATCTATTTTCTTTAACAGTTTCCCTGAAGGATATTTAGTGGTGAATAGTTTGTGTGAGGGACAACACGGGAACACTGGTTGACCTCAGGGCTGGTGTATCGCTGGGGCATTCAGAGTTGAGAGCTGTAACAATCCGCTCCTCCCCATTCCTCACCATGTCACTATCTAACCCCTCCCATTGTTATGCTTTGCCGTGACATGACTGAAGTTTGGCACATTTCCCCCATTTTGGCATTACATCAATCAATCTAAGCTAAAAGAATTGCCTGTAGAAGTGGTCATAACGGATTCAAACTGGAAAAACATAGATTTAAAAAAGAAATAGGGGAAAACTGGTTCACAAATAGGGTGGTAAATGATTGGAATGGACTCAGTAGACAGGTAGTTAGTGCGGAGTCATTAGGGAGCTTTAAAAGGAGTCTAGATACATTCATGGATGTGGATGTAGGTAGTAAGTAACAGGAACTACCTCGTGTAGTTCTCACGGCCTCTTGTAGCTTCCTTATTTCTTATGTTCTTATGTCATCCTGGTGATTGCGGGAGTGTTTTAGAGTTCTCTTTGGAGATGCAAAATTAGGATCAGGCCAGTTCTGTGTTGCATGGATATACAATGGCATCAATCATGAACTTTATTGATGTGCTCAACCTCCTTCCTCCAACAAATCCACATCCTACATCTGATCTAACCATCCTGCTGTAACATTCCGTTCTTTCCCCTTCCCTCATCGTTTCACTATTATTCTTTAACCCTGACCCTTGATATGCTTTGCCATAGTGCCATATGACCTCTGATGTCTGGCACGTTCACCTTTTTAGGCATTAAATCAATCAATCATTACCTTGCCTCTTACTACTCGGTATTCCCGCAGCATCGGTCCCCATGCATTGCCATCGCCTCTTTTATCAGTGCCATATGACCTCTGAAGTCTGGCACATTCCCCTTTTTTTTGGCATTAAATCAATCAATCTGAAGTCTGGCAATTCCCCTTTTTTTGGCATTAATTCAATTCTTATATCAGTGCCATTATGACCTCTGAAGTCTGGCACATTTCTCCCTTTTTTGCATTAATTAAATTCTTATATCTGCCATATGACTTCTGAAGTCTGGCACATTTCTCCCTTTTTAGCATTAATTCAATTCATATATCAGTGCCATATGACCTCTGAAGTCTGGCACATTTCTCCCCTTTTGGCACTTAAATCAATCAATCTTGTATCATGACACCACATATGACCTCTGAAGGCTTGTGCTTCTTTATATCATCAACCACCTTACTTACTTAACACATCATTAGACACGCTACACAAGGATGTTCTTAATTCTTTGGGACGTGCAGCTACATTTTACTTATCACATTGAAGGAAGACAGTTTTAGTAAAAGTTAAGTTAAAGTTAAAGTAAAGGAGACATGTTAAAGACAGTTAAAGTAAAGGAGACATTTAGCTATTTAATTTCTTACTACATATAAAACCCTTAATATGACTTCCTCATTTTTTTGTCGATACCATCACAGAAATAGGGAAGAATATCCATTACTGTTTATCTCATCATTCCAGTCATTCTTCTGGCACATTCCCCTTTTTTGGCATTAACCCCTTGAGACTCAACGTAATTTCCATTGTAATTTGGCCACCATTAGACAATTTTAGTGAATATAAGCATTATTTCAATAGATATGACCTGTTTAGTACCCTTGTCCACTACCGGTAGCTATCTGGTATATTAAGTTACTTTCGTAATTTTATGGCTAACAATAGACGATTTTATATAGCAAAGGAAAGATCTGGGCGTGAAGGGGTTAAATAAAATCTGTTATTCTCCTATGTCTACTCTGCGGTGTGACTACATGATAAGGGATACTGTAGCTGTAGCTTTACCGTAGATAACGCTAAAGTCGCCAGTCATTCGACACTGCACTATTGTTGCCAGGCACAATATATTACGAATTTTAGTATCACTACAGACTTTTATGTGTCACTGAAGACATGTAGTGTGATGTACATAATATAAACTACTGTTTTCAGTGGCACATAAAAGTCTGTAGTGATGCTAAAATTCGTAATATATTGTGCCTGGCGACATTAGTGCAGTGGCAAGTGACTGGCGCCTATAGTGTTATCTACGGTAGATGATCTGTGGCCTTGCTTATACACCTGTCTTGGTTCCCTAGTTAATGGGTAACAAACCTCATTCATTACCTCAATAAGCGGGGAACTGCAAATAATCCCGCCCTCCCTTGCCACCTGTGTGATAGATGGCCCCGGCTGCCACTTCTACGGACCTCCTCTCACTGATCTCATAACCGCTTCAAGCTTAAAAACAAAAACAAATATGAGTTATGACCCAAAAACCTTCACTGCAGGAGTCTATTTAGCCCTAGCCTGTGCCTCTCCTCATAGACGTGATTCATGATGCCTTGTAACTACTATACACTTCATTAGGACGAGTTATTCTTTGGGATATTCTTGGAACAACTTGGATTTCAAACTTTATTTAGAGAATGTCGAGGGCTTGGATAGCTTCAATAGGATTAGCAGTGTAGGCTATACCTAAGCAATATTAAACAGATGTTCATCGCAAAAATAATTAATATCTGCATGTGCTAATTTTCTCACAAAACAGGTTATTGTTGATTTTGAAGCTTCGAGATTTTTTCATAAATAGCCCAGACTGTAGACTAGACTGTAGACTGTAGACCCATGGCGAGCAGAGGACATGCAAGCTAGGTACAAGACACAAAAGACTAATATTAAACAGTGTTTTAATTTTCTTTTAAAGTAGGAGTTGGAATGAAGAAAGTAGGAGGTGGAGATTGATTGAAAGCCGAGCGAAGCGATGCGCTGCTTGATAGGCCGGGGGTCCGTGGTCCTAGGGGGCCCCAGGAACCCCACGCCTTTGAACGTGTTAAAATATGCATTCTGGCTGTTTTTCAGGGTCAAATTCACTCCTTTCATACAATATTTATGGGCCATTTTCCTACCTAGTGATTTCTTTCATAAAAGAAACCTAGTCTGCATTTCTCTGAAATATCTGTGCATTTAAACATATTTCAGAAAATGCAGAGTAAGTTTCTATTATTTAGAAATCACTAGGAAAATTAAAATGATGGAAAGTAATTTTTTTGTGTGGGTGGGGGGGGGGGGGGGGGGGGGGGGGAGTAGGCGGCGCTAGTTTGCGAGTAGAGCGGTAATTGCACCGTCCGCCGCCCTGTTTCGAAGACACTGATTAAAAGAAGCTAAAGAAGATGCATATTAAAGGAGACCAGAAAAAATTGCGAAAAGGTAGATGGATGAATAACACTGCAAAACAGCTTTACCGTATATACAGCTTTAGTATAGATGCTGCAAGGGATTAGAAGAAGAGATGATAACAGCAAGAAATGTAGCTATGTGAATTTCAGGAAACACTTGATAAATGTAGGAATGGAGAAAGAACCACAGGAGTAGGCCTATAGCTCTGCCCTGAATGTGAAGTGACTACAGATGTTTGAGTGATGCCTAGCTGCAGAAAGTGATAATTAAGTGTATGAATTAATAGGTATATATAGGCAACTATATTTATTAAGTGTATACAAGAGAGAATAAAGTGTACATAGGTGTTGTTTGCAGAAAGAGGAAAGTGTATGTTCGAGCACGAGTGTGTGTATTTTTTTAATTTTTTATATAGTGAGGAGAAGGAGGGCCGCGGGCGTGAGTCTTGGGGCAGGTGCGGGCGGTAGGGGGCAGGAGGGGCATGTGGGTAGGGGCGTGGGCATCAGGGGGCAGCTTGGCAAGGCGACACAGTGCCTAGTGGGCGAGCGCTGTGTGTGTGTGTGTGGCCGCAGCTCAGTACTCAGTCTTCATTTCGCCACGAGGGGGAAAATATACGAGCTAAAAAAATACGTTAGCAATGTATAGAAGACGGTATAGAGAGTGCCATGGAGGTTCTTAGTGTTATTCTCTCTTTGTATGACGTGAATGTAACAGGAGACAAGTTGTGAGGCTGTGGTGTGGGTATAAGAAGGTCCGTAGTGAGGGACTGACAACGTGGTGTGTGGTGGTGTGTGTGTGTGGTACTCCCGAGGTGGATTTTTTGTCTTCTTCGTGTGAGGGCGAGACACCCTACCTATACACCGCTATTTAAGGTATGTTCTAGGTTTTTTTTTCACCGTTTCTATATTTGATCGTTGTTTGAGATACGCGGTTGTTAATGTTTTTCAGTTTCTGCTACCTAGGTTTTTTTTTATCTTTTTCTCTCTCATGTCCTCCTTCATAAAGTCGATCATCTCTTTTTTGACCTTCCTCTTCTTCTTCATCTTGTTCTTGTTCTTCTGCATGGTGTGACTTGGTAAGATTTGAGAGAGAGAAATCCAACAACAGCATACTTTCATAACCATATTCTTCATCAAAATTATCGATATAACTGTCCTGTTTCATTCTCTAAAGTCTAAAGCACGCATGATTTCATTAAGGAGCAATTGGGGATCAATATTAATATGACTATACATACATACAACACACAAAATCACTTCTATTTTACACACTTGGATGAAATTAAAAATAAAACTTATGACACGCTATCGTAGATAACAGTCAAGTCGCCACCTGCAGTCATGTCGCCAGGCGCCATATATTACGAATTATAGCATTACTACTGATTTGTATGTGCCACTGAAGATAATACACAGTAGTTTATATCATGACTGTATAATCTACTCTGTTTCAGCGTTGTTTTATGCTTTGTATCTGCTAGTATATACGGTTTCAAATTTCACTACGCGTTTTTTTTTCGGGCGACGACGACAGCGGTAGGACACTCAATAAATAAACAGTAGATGGCGACTTCACTGTTGGTAGCCACTTTGTAGAAATGTTTGTAATTTGTTCATTTATAGCCATACTATGACACAGATGAAGACACGAAATGACACAGACTCTCCAGATAGCCCCTTCTAACTTTCCTGAAATCATGGATGTAGAAATGTAAGTATTAACGCCACCACACATCTGTAAACAGAAAAAGAAGTTGTCCTGGCGACTTTACTGTTATCTACGGTGCCGTAAAAATGACACGCTATGACAAAACAAACTTCAGATAATAAGAAAGGAATATAAAACTTCTGCAACACTGGAAAATACCTGATTCATTTACGGGAAATATTCGTCAGATTTCAAACCAAATAAATAAAACCAGGAGTGATTACCGTTATAAAGGCGAAACTCAATCAAGCAACTCAACCAAACCAAAATGTAAACAAATCGCTCAGAAATCAGAAAATGGCGAGAAGTGGCGAGGAATAGCGCCATGCGGGGATTAAAACAGTCATATATCCGATAGTGATAAGAATTACAAGCTGGATATGAAAGCTTATGTGTTCTAAAGGTTCCACTGTGCTTTATAATGGAGAATCAACAGCTGGAATACCGAAGGAGACTCAAAATTAAGGTTTGTGGAAATTGTGATGTGGTGTGTTAAATTTTGAGACCGTCATTTTCTGGGTATTATTTTATTCCGCGTCCTGGAGAGAGAGAGAGAGAGAGAGAGAGAGAGAGAGAGAGAGAGAGAGAGAGAGAGAGAGAGAGAGAGAGAGAGAGAGAGAGAGAGAGAGAGAGAGAGAGAGAGAGAGAGAGAGAGAGAGAGGAAAGCACAGTATGGATGTAAGAAGAAAGAGAGGTAGGGAGGTAAAGAAGAGAGACAGAAAGAAATACCTAATTCTTATCTATCTCACGGGTACGTCTTAACAATCTAAGCATTTTGAGTAGTTGAACTTGTCCGGCAAATTGTAAATCCTTCGTGATATTGATTATATTTCTTATTAAAATCTTTGGTAAATTTCAAGATGAACACCGAACTTCCTTTGGTGGACGAAACTATTTTTTTCTGGTGAGTTT
>JACEEZ010009311.1:0-10000 GCA_016584305.1 Chionoecetes opilio | reverse complement strand
AGGTGAGGTAATTATAGAAAGGAAGATCAAGTGCATCCAAATATGGCAAAGGAAACTGGGTAAGGGAACGGGAACGAAAGGCTTGAGTCTCGACAAGAAATTTTTATACATCTCAGAACATACAGTTATGTTTAAAAGTTGCATGATTTTTAGTGTTATAAGTTGCGATTTTTTATATACTTTGAGAGAAAAAAAACTTATTCCCAAGTTGCTCCTATCATTGTAGTAAGAAATGGTCATTGTTTATGTTGATATCAGCAATATTTTATCGTTTTGAAAGGAAGAAAGAAGGAAAGAAAATCAGTTAGAACAGCCGTCTGTCACAGGCTTAAGAGTATTCCTTTTATTAACTTCAGTTTTTATGGACTTGCAGCAGAACCGGTATGACTCAGCACCAGCTTGTTACAAATCTTTTACTCAATTATTTTTAATGTAAGGTAGTCATAAAACTCTTCCACTTATTGCACGCTTGCATTACACGTTATGTTAAGCTTTCTATTAGTTTATATCTTAATTTATGGGACACTTGATGTACCATTCAAGTCTTAACAAAGTCCGTCTCTATCACCTATACGAGTATCTAAATGGCCTCACAAATTTCCTCCTACCTAAAAGCCTCACAAATTTCCCCCCTCACGCCTGGGAGTAGAACCACATCTAATCCACCCTAAAACACACCACTAAAACAGCACCTTTTCCTGCGATCAATGCCAAAGAAAAATATGACGTAAATGCGTGGTTCAGTACCGCGGGACGAGATATTGCAGCCTCGGCGCAGCATTTATCCACCAATCAAGACATCTCCGTCGGCGTCCTGTACTTGTGTGTCAGTAGCGACGTTGTGTTAGGGCCTCGTTGGCATAATCAGGCTGGGCGATAATGGGTGGTCTCGCGAGGCAATTAAGGCTTAGCGAGGACTGGGAAGCACTGGTACTTACATGCAGGAGGATGGATAGGTTATTCAGGATGGAGGTAATAGGGGGAATAGTTGCCTTGGCTGATATTCTCTGGGGGTTTTTTAAGAGGCGAAAATCCCTAACCCTTTGCTACTTACTGACTGATATTTGATGCCAGGAGAAGGGCATACTACAGTTCTTCTTAATTTCAGTTGTATTTTATCATAGTTAACCATATTATCAATAAATATAGGCATAGCTTTTAGCACGAGAGCTTAAGATAGAATGGAACTTTCGCCTCGTCAAAAAAAAAAACTATAGCAACAAGCCCCTGCACGCGTCCCCAGCGGCGTGTATCAGGTAATCGAGACAGGTAGAAAATACAGAATACATCAGAGGTCTCGTTATCAGTGTAGGAAGGGGCGCGAGGACGGCAACCCGGCGTGGAGGCGTGGATCGTGTTTCGCCTGTCCGTGCATGGCAATTTTCGACAATTTTTTATGGCAGGGAGGACATGAGTCTGCTTTGCTGGGTGACCTGAAGCAGTCTTTTTTACATGGTATGTGTGTGTTTTTCGCATATTAGCCCAACCCATGTCTGAATTTTTTGTCTGGGTGTTCACCTTTGTGCTCACCGGCGGTGGTTCAGAACACTGTCAAGTCACCGGCGACATGGGGCGGGAGGGCCTGACGGGATACTGGGGTCATTAGTATTTCTTTTGGTATATCATTATTATTATTCCTAGCATTATTATCTATACATTATTATCTACCTGTACATTATTATCTTTACATTATTATCTATCATTATTGTTATTCCTATCATTATTATCAGTTATTATTACTGTTATCAACTTTTTTTATTCCCCGTTTTTCTTTCTCTTCGTTTTCACCATCCTTCTTCACGTACTCCTTCCTTCCTTTTCTATATATAATTATTACCTTTGCTATTATTCCTATTGTCAACTTTTTTATTCCTCGTTTTCCTTCTCTTCGTTTTCATCTTATTTCACGTACTCCTCCCTTCCCCCATTTATGTTCTGTTTCTCACCTATAATGAAAAACCGTAGAGAATTATAACTACTACTATATAATGACTACTATTTTTTTTTTTAGTAGTCATTCAAGCCACTAACACCTTCAGGGCCAGCGTTTTATTACCTTGCCCTTGCTAAGTGCATATTATAGTCCCATGTTCCATCTCTCTCTCCTCATTACCTCCTCCTCCTCCTCCTCCTCCTCCTCCTCCCCTCCTCCTCCTCCCCCCTCCTCCTCCCTCCTCCTCCTCCTCCTCCTCCTCCTCCTCCTCCTCCTCCTCCTCCTCCTCCTCTTCTCCATCCTCCTCCTCTTCCTCATTTACCAGCACCAGCGCCACAACATTTTCCTCCCTGCATGATATTAATGACTCAAGATAATGGTGTACTATGAAAATATGCGTTGCTTCGACCCTATCTAACCAACCCCACCACTGCCCCGACTGCCCCCGCCATGCCCCCAGGCTCTCACAGGACGCCTGCCTGCCCACCTGCCCACTCGCCAGGCGCATGCACGATGGCAGGTGGGGGGGAGTCTCGCATGCACTCCTCCTCCTCCTCCTCCTCCTCCTCCTCCTCCTCCTCCCTCCTCCTCTACCACCTCACAGACGGGTTATGTTGTATCGATGTCGTGTCAGGCATACTGTGTTTTCTACCAATCTTACGTAAATATGTACTTGTACACATGTAGATAGTGTGTGTGTGTGTGTGTGTCATGAGAGAAAAAGAGAGAGAGAGAGAGAGAGAGAGAGAGAGAGAGAGAGAGAGAGAGAGAGAGAGAGAGAGAAGAGAGAGAGAGAGAGAGAGAGAGAGAGAGAGAGAGAGAGAGAGAGAGAGAGAGAGAGAGAGAGAGAGAGAGAGAGAGTAAAAATATGTGTACCTTTTATTCTCTTCTTTTTCGTCATCCTCTCGCTGGTTGGTGGTGGTCTCATCCGCAATAATGGAATTCCACTTGGTCCTGTGTTTTGTTTTGGACGTGTGAGTGTTGGTTCCCAGTGTTTTTCCATCTTCTGGACTAAAAACAGAGCGAGAAAAAAAAAATGGACAGACAAACAGACAAATTTTGCATAAGTACCAGATCTGAGTCAGCTGGACAGAGGTCAAGACTCTCTTATTTTAACCTTGCTGTTGCCGCCGCTGCTGTTGTTGTTGCTACTGCTGCTGTTGGTGCTGCTACTGCTGCAGAGCCACCCTCCCAGAAACCAGACGCGCTGGCTTCTCCTGCGGGGATTCGCCATTCAGATTTGATCAGAGTAAAAAAATATGTTGATAAAGTCTCGTATGATTCGTTCTAGAGCAGCAACGTCCAGACATATGATTTGTACCTTTTGTGCGAGTTGACTGACCTGAGTGTTCTGAACTGACCTGTTGTAAAGAAGAAAAAAAAAAATTGTGTATGCATAGAGAGATGGGTAGAAAATGCGTTTGATTATTTTGTTTGCGATAAATCAAATGAACTCGCAGATTTTGAAGTCCACGAATCCGGTGTAGGGAGTCGAACGCGTTAATCATTTGTATCTTTATTTGCTAACTCATAAACGATTCTTTGTTATTATTATTTTGATTATTTTGCCAACAACAATGACAGTGTGAATTCTTTACCATACACAACCTAAGGAACGTCAGAACTAATATTGGTGCCTGTCCCTCTGTACTGTCAAGGCGTCTACGTTGTTGTTGTTGTTGTTGTTGGTGGTGTGGTGGTGGTGGTGGTGGTGGTGGTGGTGGTGTCCTTGTATGTTCACTTTTTCCATTTTGCTCAACATTCCTCTCTTCCTTCGTCTCTCCATTTCTTTCTATCACGTTTTCTTTCTTCATGCATTTAACCTGCCATCATTTCTGCCTCACTTCCACCATTTAACCCCCCCCCCCCCCTCGCACATTCCTTTCACTCTTACCTTGCCCTTCCCTCACCCCCTAACCCCCCTCCCCCTTCCCCCATCCCCTGCCGCACCCCTTCGCCGGCCAGCCGCCCGTCATAACCGTGCGGTCTGAAGGGAAGAACAGTCGTCTATTTGAATGTTCTTTTTAAGGTAAAGATGAATATTGTTCTTTGGATGGATTTCTTTTCTTTTCTTTTCGTATTTAGCGCATTCCTTCTCGTCGGCTGTGTTTCCTCTGCCTTATTTTTTTCTTGTCTCATCAAATGACATTGGGAAAACGTGGAGACGTGCTGCAGAAATATTTTTGCTGGAGTTTTTTTATTTATTTTATTCGTGCATAAAATTGGAAGAAAAATATTGTCGGGAATCATTCGCTTAATTTCTCTCTCTTATTTTTAGTCATTATGAAAACATTATTATTATTGCTATTATAATGTATAATAATAACAATAATAATAATCTTATAATAATTGTTATACATAACAATGTATCCCCGGCATTTCCAATTATCTATCGGAAAAAAACCTTTCGGATCTCTGGCTGCTTAAAAATATTCCAAAATTGACGACGATCAGGTTTTTTGTTATTTTACCGCAAAACTATGATTCGTAGAAGAAAACGTATCGATGTAACAAAGGTTCATCTTGAGGTTTCTACATGATGCAGTAATCGGTTTGTCAAAACACGTCATGGTTGTCGAGAACATTGATATTTTGTATAAATGTCCGAATATGCTATTTTCTCGGTTATTTACCAATCAATATTTTTTTGCTTTACGCCAAATGATCCCCCTTGATCTACTCCATATTTACTTCTATATACATGTTTCACTGATCTGCCATATTTGTTTTAGTTATTGAAAAAAAACGTTATTTAAAAAAAATCTATTTGTGGTTTTTAAGGAATATCTGTAAGTATCATGTCATTGTGAATTGGCTGAAATAGATACTTGTAATAATTGTAACTAAAAACTGACTCCAGATTCGTGTTGAACATGCCCGATAACTGCCAGGATCATATTTTCAAGCAAATATATTTTTCAAAAAATATTGCAAATTTTGCAAGGGCCTTGATTTTTTTGCAATATTTTTTGGAAAAATAGATTTGCTTGAAAATTTGTTCCTAGCAGTTTTCGGGCATGCTGAACACAAATCTGTAATCAGTTTTCAGTTACAATGATTAGAAGTCCCTATTTCAGTAAATTCACAATGACATGATACTTCCAGATATTCCTTAAAAAACACAAATTTAACAAAACTTACTACAAGACATAAAAATATGACAAGAATCGCTAGATTAATCATTATTTCAATACAACGAATAGTATTAGTATTTTCAGTATTAGTATTAGTATTATTAAGCCCTATTTGAGCCACCCATGCGATTGTCAAAGTACTTATAAAAACTTAGGAATACTATGTCAATCCTGTGGGACTTTCAATGCCCTCCCATGACTCCTGTAGGATGCGTGAAGGAGTGTGCTGGATTAATAGTAACAGTAACAGTAGTAGGAGCGGATTGAAGAAAAAGAGTAGAGTTACGTTTTCATAATACATGGAGCGTTGTGAGAAGAGAGAGAGAGAGAGAGAGAGAGAGAGAGAGAGAGAGAGAAGAAGAGAAGGAGAGAGAGAGTAGAGAGAGGAGAGAGAGAGAGAGAGAGAGAGAGAGAGAGAGAGAGAGAGAGTTATCAAGGTCAGCGGAGACAAAAGAGAGAATGCTGTTTGTATAAAAAAAATCATGAAAGACGAAAATGAAGAAAATATAAAAGAAAAGTGAAGAAATATATACACTGTAGGAGGAAAGAAGGGCCGACGCTTGATAGAGAATGAAAGAATAGAAGAAATTTTACCCACGAAAATTTGAGGTGTAAAGAAGAAGGAATAGGCACTATTTTGCAAGAGAGAGAGAGAAGAGAGAAGAGAGAGAGAAGAGAAAGAAGAGAGGAGGAGAGAGAGAGAGAGAGAAGAGAGAGAAAAGAGAGAGAGAGAGAGAGAGAGGAAAGGAGGGGGGGGGGGGCTGTGCAGGTGGTGTGAAACTCTGAATGAACGAATGGAGAATGTGTGTACTGGTATAGTAGAGGAGGTGGAGGTGTGGAACGGCGTGGGGGGGGGTGGGGGGGAGTGGAGGTGCATTCACAGGGGCGAGATCGAAGGTGGGTGAGGGAGAATAAGGGGAAGAAGGGAAGACAGGGAGGGAGACTGAAGGGAAGACAGGGTGAGGGAGAATGAAGGAAGGACTGTCAGGATCAGATTAAGGGATGGAAGGATGGAAGAAGGGGAGAACAAACTGGAAGACATGAAGAAAAAGTCCATTATTAAATATGATTCTTTCAATCTTTTAGTTTTCTTTCTTCTCTCTCTCTTCCTCTCTCCTTCTCTCTCTTCTCTCTCGCTCTCTTCTCTCCTCTCCTCTCTTCTCTCTCTCCTCTACTCCTCCTCTCTCCCTCCCCCTCCTCTCTCTCTCTCTCTCTCTCTCTCCATCTCTCTCTCTGTCTCTCTCTCTCTCTCTCTCTCTTCTCTCTCTCTCTCTCTCTCATCTCTCTTCTCTCATCCCTCTCTCTCTTTCACACCCCAGTCTCTTTTGGTTCACTCGACAATTACCATTTGTGTGTGTGTGTGTGTGGTGTGTGTGTGTGTGTGTGTGTGTGTGTGTGTGTGTGTGTGTGTGTGTGTGTGTGTGTGATTGAACCTTGACCACCTTGAATGACTTTGGTGTGTAGAGATAAACCCTGAATGGGCTGAGGAAAAATTAATGAATATGCTCCCTTCTCTCTCTCATCTCTCCTCTCTCTCTCTCTCTCTCTCTCTCTATCTCTCTCTCTTCTCTCCTCTCTCTCTCTCTCTCTCTCCTCTCTCTCCTCCCTCTCCATCTCTCTCTCTCTCTCTCTCTCTCTCTCTCTCTCTCTCCTCTCTCTCTCTCTTCCCCTCCTCTCTCTCTCTCCTTTCTCTTCTCTCTCTCCTCTCTCTCATTCTCTCTCTCTCTCGTGTGTGTATATGTATATGTATGGTATTTATACTAGACATTCTCCCTGATCGGCTACTATTTGTCTGATGCCCAAGATACATACATATAAACAATACATATATACATACATACATACATACATACATACATACATACATACCTCTGCATATATAAATAATGCCAAGACCACGAATGTCTCACTGTCCCCAACTTGAGAGAAACAAATAAACGAGTGTAAAACTAAGACTCCATTGTTTTTTCTTACCTCCTCCGACTATTCATCTTTTTCTTCGGCTACTTATTCGTCGTCAGTGCTTTGAATTAGTACTTTCACTTGTACACTTCCTCGCCTGACCTGTGTGTGTGTGTGTGTGTGTGTGTGTGTGTGTGTGTGTGTGTGTGTGTGTGTGTGTGACACTTGTGAAGGGTCGGTGCTGCTGTTCGTCTTGACCCACAAAGAGGTGACCCTATATGGTTCTAATGCAGCCCTCTACCACCACCACCACTTTTTTTCCTCCGACCAAGCGTGACGATTCTCTCTTTCAAGGTCGTCCCTTCGTGGTAGTGGTTTATTTCTGCGACCTGGCCTTCCTTCCTTCTTTCCTTCTTTTTTTCTTTCTTTCTTTCTTTTTTCCTTCCTTCCTTCCTTCTTTTTTGCCTTCCTTCCTTCCTTCCTTCCTTCCTTCCTTCCTTCTTTTTTTCCTTCCCTTCCTTGAGTCTTAGTGTTTGTTTATATTTCACGATTGATCTTTTGCCTTAAAAAGTGTGCTTATTCATGTACTTAATTTTTTTAGGAGAGAAGGAGTTGTTTTGATCTTTCATTCTTTCTTTGTGAATTTAAAAGCTGAATTTCATCTTTAACATTACAGCTTAAATTAGTATAACTATTTGGTAAAGGAAAATGTCATATGTATTTTCTCCCTGTTTACTTTGTACTTGTTTCTAAATCATGTTTTTTCTTCTTGCACAGGTAAGACAGAGACCGAATTTCGCCCTTCACCTGGATACACCTGTGAGTATGTGAATCATTATATCTATACTTTTCTTCTCCTTAATTAACTGCAATGTCACCACCATCACATATTCTGTACATTATTATCTTATTCTCATTCACACGCCTCCTCATCACTTCATATCTCGCTTTCCTTCAGTCTTTGTCTATAACTTCTCTCAGGACTTGTTTTAGCCTTGTTTTTCACTTTTGTGCAACTTTTCATACTCGTTTCTCGTTTTTGCCTTGCGTTTCTCCACTCATCCTCCACACGCCTTTCCATGTTTCTCATTGCCATGCCCTCGCTGGACATAGTGTGTGGCGAGGCGGTGTGTGGTCTGACCGGCGATTGCAGGTATATTTTCACCTGACAGAATGGGGAGGGGGACGAGGAGAGACACAGATTGGAGATTGGCAGAGACAACAGCTTATTGAGGAGTTGAGACATGCTAATAAATGCTGTTATGGATTTTTTATGGATGCAAGAGAGAGAGAGAGAGAGAGAGAGAGAGAGAGAGAGAGAGAGAGAGAGAGAGAGAGAGAGAGAGAGAGAGAGAGAAAAGAGAGAGAGAGAGAGAGAGAAGAGAGAGAGAGAGAGAGAGAGAGAGAGAGAGAGAGAGAGAGAGAGAGAGAGATGTGAATAAGTGAGAAATTCTTAACCTTCGTACCTCATTCGTCTATATACATTACACACACACTGACGAACAATAGCACATCTTTGTATAACAGCCCTTCACTGAGATATTCCCAGACACTGAATGACACATCTGCGATACATACAACCACAATGGGATAAAAACTGACATCTTGGGACACACAGACTCAAACTTATATGCTGACACACATTTTTAGAGACCTTGATTTTCACGTATACACTTGCTGGTAGGAAATGGTGACGCCTGGACTGCAAACTTAAACCACTAAACTGACATCTTGGGACACACACTCATATGCTAACACACATTTCCAGAGACCTTGATTCACCTATACACTTGCTGGTAGGAAATGGTGACGCCAGGACTGCAACCTAAGACTGCCAGCCAGGTCTTGTTCGGGGCATTTGCATAAAACCATCATTAACATACATTACAGCGGTAAATAGCAGCGTGGAGGTTGACCTTTGACTCTCCTCTCCAGCGGTAGGGATGCCAAGGGTGTGAGTGTCGGTGTAAGAGTGAAGGAGGAGCGGGACCCTTGGCTAATTGGCGCTGCCCCCGCCTTGCCGCTGCGCCTGTGATGTAGTGGCGGTGACGGCGGGGAGTGTGTTGTTGTGAGGGGCCGCCAAAGAAAAAACGTATCTGTATACTTGTGATTTTCAAAGTCATTTGTACAGCAGCATGTCAGTCAGCTCTCAATATGATTCTTTGTATTAACCATTGTTTCGTTTTCTTCGGCAACCTTTTTTTTTTTTTTGATACTTGGTTGCATTTCAAACATCTTAAAGAGATAACAGGGCCAAAGAAATAGCTTATATGTATACTTGTATAGCTTATATGTATACTTGTGATTTTATTCGAAGTCATTTGTACAGCAGTATGTCAGTCAGCTCTCAATATGTTTCTTTATTTTAACCATTGTTTCTTTTGTTCAGCAAGGTATATATTTTTTCGTCGATACTCGGCTGCATTTCAAATATTTAAAGAGATAACAGGGAAGTGAAAGAATGGAAGTATTTATTTCAAACCCGTATACCCACCATTGAATTTTCTTGTCGCTTTGAATACTTTTCTTTCTTACATTTTACATACCTGATTTTTGTTTCTTCTCTTCTCTTTCCTCTCTCTTTCTCCGCTTTTACCTTCCTTGCCTGCCTTGCCTTACCCTTCCCCTCCTTTTCCTGTCCTTCCCCTACCCTGCCTTCCTCTATCTTGCCCTCCCCTATCCTGCCCTCCCCTATCCTTACCTTCCGCTGATATGCTTGGATAGTATTAGAAGAAGCGACAGAGGAGGCAAGGCACTAGGGATCACTTTCTCATGCGTATTCAAGTCACTACCCCCCCCCCTCCCCCCCGCCCATCTTTCTCTTCGCTTCCCATTTACCTTTTCTCTTCTCCTTTTCAGCGCCATATCTCACCTGGATTCCCATTATGATCCTCTGCCTCATCCATCACACCTTTATCTATTGCCGTGTATAACAGTATCAGGATCGTCTTTTTCACTTAACCAAGGCTGTATTCCGTTGCCTAAGCCTTTATTCCCTTCACCCTCCATCCACTTTACTAACCTTATCTCA
>JACEEZ010009309.1:0-20869 GCA_016584305.1 Chionoecetes opilio | reverse complement strand
CCTATTTGCTTCCTTCCTATTTCAGGTGAAATATGTGAATTCAACCTTAGTAAAGGTAGTCCTACTGACGCACATACCTCCTGCCCGTACAAACACTTGTTCCTCAAATATTTTATAATCACGTTTCATGGGTATCACTACAAATTTTTATGAGCGATCATTGATTCAATTAATTGACTGATCATTGAAAATTTATTATAAATCATTAAAATTTTTCCACTGCTAATGTTAATTTAGTTGCTGCTTTACCACCACCAGTACCCAGTAAAATAATTTATGTTTCCTTTAATTTTTGCATATATCATATATCTATATTACACTATTATCATTACTATTTTTGATAACGCCACTCCCATAAAAAATTGATGTAATATTAGCTAATCCAACAAAAATTTGGCTTTAGGGGATTTGACAGTTGACGACCTTTCTCACGTTTTTACAGAAGAAGTGTAAACTAATGCAATGAAATTCACATGAGTCCATTGAGTTATGTAAAGTGCGTCTCTTTTCACGTAAATCAGCTTCCAACACCTTCCTTAACATTAAGCCTGTTATCTTCCACTGGAATATTTGCTTCCTCACCTTATGCTGTTTCTCTCTCTCTCTCTCTCTTCTCTCTCTCTCTCTCTCTCTCTCCTCTCTCTCTCCTTTTCCTCTCTCTCTCCTCTTCTCTCTCTCTCTCTCTCTCTCTCCCCTCTCTCTCTCTCTCTCTCTCTCTCTCTCTCTCTTCTCTCTCTCTCTCTCTCTCTCTCTCTCTCTCTCTCTTTTTCTCTCTCTTCTCCCTCCTCTCTTCTCTCTCTCTCCTATTATATATATATATATATAATATATATCTTTCTCTCTCTCGTCCACTCATAGAATAACGGCAGAAAACAGCAGACACGCGACACACCTCAAAATGAGAGCATACACAGGTTGTAAACATCCAGGTAAGGTCATACACTACACTATAACCAAATATATATGCTAACGCGACTCCCAGGCAAACAAGCTTGTGTCTGGGCCGAGTGTCGCGTGGGACAAAACCCAGGATTGTTATTCTGAGTGAACGACGCGTGGCTCTTGAGGATGTTTTCGCAATGTGGAAGAGAAACCCGGTATACGCCACGATCTGGTGCGCCAGGAAAAGCACCTTTCCTGTCCGCGGGATGTGGCTTTTTACTTAAAGCTCCGCCGCAACATCTGAGGTTACAAATTTTCTTATGTCTTTTTTTTCTAGGATTATTTTTGATGTGCTCGTCTCATTGTTAAGGGACTGAATAAATTTTTACTATCTCACTATACTCTTAAGTTAAAGGTGTACTGCTGGACAAGTATTTTCGTATTCTTACCTGAGGGCTCGACTCTTACTTTGGGGTTAGCGCGTCTTATGAGTAATTTGTTTGGGGGAATACAAAATAATAGTAACCCTTACCATTTTCATGGTGCATGATTAAGTGAAACTGTTTTTTTTCTAGCAACTGGGAAAAACGAACCAAGGGCTAAACCTAGTGCATCATGCTAGCTCTTTGTGCACCTCCGTTGAGTCACTGCAAATACCATTGCTGCCCACAAGACGAAATAGGCCTCCCACGCGACACAATCTACGTACCTTCCCCGCCACCCTTGATTACTGATTACATACGTAGACATATTTTTCCAGGTAAATATTAAAGTAGGTACAAACGTGAGTGTGTAAAATATCTTATCCAAGGCTAATCCAATTCTGAAAATTAATATGTGATGAACTCATAAAATGTCATAAACAAAAAATATTCAATATTCTACATCTCTCACCCGCCGCCTTTCAAAACCACAAAACCCGATCTTCACTCCCTTATATTTTCCACCAACACATCACAGCCATATCTGTCACCTTTCAACACCTCACGCTCCAAATCCCGCCGCCTTCAGACACTCTTCAATCCAATCCGCCACTTCTCACTCACTCACAACCCGATCACGCCGACTATCCACTATTCACGGCCTGATCCAAAACACAAACCTTTCATACTTTTCCTCTCATATCAAGCCTTCCCTGAACATGTGTGTGTTTTTTTACCTCGTTTTACTTAGTTGCATTTTACATGACTTGAGCTAAACTCGTATGGTCCCGTCTCCATATCTACATTTTATTTTACCGCTTTAGTGTTTGTCCAACAAGCATCGGGAGACTGGACACAACCCTCGGCTAGCACCTAGTACACATTCACTGCTGGGTGGACAGGGACTCAGGGTTTTAGGAGCTCTACATCTTTCTTACTCCTGCCGGGAGATTGAACCCGGGATTTCTCGGTTGTGAACCGAGCGTGCCGGAGTACCCCTTGTGTGTGGTGTGTGTGTGTGTGTGTGTGTGTGTGTGTGTGTGTGTGTTATTCACCCATGGTCTTGTCCACGCGAGCTGGCTCGCGATCGCCAGTTTCACCATCTTAGTGCGAACTTGGAGCTCATTATTACCGATCTTTGGGCACTGCTGGGACCTCACACACCACATACCCCCATCCCCTTGCTCAAGGGGGACAGTACCGCCCGAATTTCACAGTGGTAAAATCCCGGGAATGAGTGTGTGTCTGTGTTTGCGTGCGTGTGTGTGTGTGTGTGTGTGTGGTGTGTGTGTGTGTGTGTGTGTGTGTGTGTGTGTGTGTGTGTTTGTGTGTGTGTTTGTGTGTGTGTGTGTGTGTATGTGTTTGTGTGTGTGTATTCATCTAGTTGTATCTTTTACAGGGCCTGAGCTACACTCGTATCGCTCGTATGGCCTCGTCTCCATATCTACGTTTATTTTATCATTCATCCTTACTGCTTAGTGTTGGCCGAAACCATAATCCCGGGAGGAGGGTCACAAACCCCCGACTAACACCCGGTACCCATTCACTGCTGGGTGGACAGGGGCTTGGGTTTTAAGGATTCCCCCATCTTTCTCCGCTCCGCCCGGGGATCGAACCCGAGACTTCACGGTTGTAAACCGAGCGTGCTAACCACTACACTACGATGTGTGTGTGTGCGTGTGTGTGTGTGTGTGTGTGTGTGTGTGTGTGTGTGTGTGTAAAACTGTCAAGTCATGAGTATTTCGTAGACAACGCCCATCAGCAAGTCAGAGCCCTGCCTTGCCGTCACTTTCAAGCATGAGGGAGCCGACAAACCCAATGAACTACGCATAAAACTAAAGTGATTTATCTTACCAAAAATAACACTATAGTCGCCATCTGCACTAATGTCGCCAACCGCCATATATTACGAATTATAGCATCACTACTGACTTGTATGTGCCACTGAAGATGATACACAGTAGTTTATATAATGACTGTATAATCTACCCTGTTTCAGCGTTGTTTTATGCTTTGTATCTGCACGTATAAACTGTTTAAAATTTCGCTACTCTTTTTTTTTTCGAGAGACGACAGACAGCAGTTCATCCCCTTTCGGGCGGGGAGGACATAAACACTAGCTGGCGACCTTAGTGTAGCCGTTACCAAACGTCGCCACTCGGTTGATATTTTGGTAATTTGTTCATTTATAGGCATAATATGACACAGATGAAGACACAAAATGACAGACTCTCCAGATAGCCCCTTCTAACTTTCCTGAAATCATGGATGTAGAAATATAAGTATTAACGCCACCAGACGTCTGTAAATCGAAGAGAATACGTTGTCCTGGGGACTTCAGTGTAATCTACGGTAGCCACTCCAGGACGGTAGATGGTGGAATGATAGAGCTATCGTATGGGTTGAGGAGAAAAAAAAGAATTCGATACCTAAGGAAAACCTCATTTCTCTGGCTGGACTTTGCAATATAAACTTTTGGACCTTGAACGACGACTGAGTGAAGACGCCGCACAACTTTCCGACACAAACCCACAAATTAAGGTGTGCCGCCAACGTGCCAGTTTATGGGACTCGCGGCTCGTATATATATATATGAGCTCAGTTTGTTTTATTTATCCCCGAATTTGGTCTGCTGCCTCTGTCTCGTGGCAAAAAAAAAAAAATATTCCCTTCTGCTTAACTTTCTGAAATTCTTTCTCTTCATTTTCTTATATTTTCTTTCTTGATTCCATATGGACCCAGTTAAATTTTCTTCCCAAACACTCTTTCCACAAAATACCTACCTTTTTTACTCTATCTTTATGTTCCATCCTGCTTCACTGCCTGCATCCATCCTTACTTAGCCAGGATTTTTCCACACGTCTTTTGTAAGTTTGATTTATTTTAACTTAAAGGACTTTTAACTATAGGTCTTAAAGGACATGTGAGTAACGTATCTGATGCAAGGTCCTCTCTCTCTCTCTCTCTCTCTCTCTCTCTCTCTCTCTCTCTCTCTCTCTCCTCTCTCTCTCTCTCTCCTCTCTCTCTCTCTCTCTCTCTCTCTCTCTCTCTCTCTCTCTCTCTCTCTCTCTCTCTCTCTTGATTCGTGTCCGAGCCTTCATACAGACAACGCCTCGTTCCCCACTCTCCAACATATGTCCTCCTTCAGTGACGGGCTCACCCAGGTGTGGTGGTTGCCCTTCGGGACTCTACTGTTGTGTTTGTGCAGCTGAACGCTGGTGATTGTCCCCATTATTACGGTCGTGCAGTTACTTCGGAAAATAAAAAGAACTCGTGTCGTCATGGTGTCTCCACTAGGTACGACTGTTTGTACCTCATGGTTGTTGCTCTATTAAAACAATGATGGAGTACCCGGGTCATAAGAACATAAGAAAATAAGGAAGCTACAAAGGCCGTGAGGCCTACAACGTGTTACCTAAGTTCCTATTACCTAGCACTACCTACATCCACCTTTCATCCTCATCTATGAACCTATCCAGCCCCTCTTTAAAGCTCCCCAATGACTCCGCACTAACTACCTGTCTACTGAGTCCATTCCAATAATTCACCACCCTATTGTGAACCAGTTTTTCTCTTTTTTTTAAATCTACGCTTTTCCAGCTTGAATCCGTACTTCTTGTTCTACCATGTTAATAGCCGTAAGGACTTTCCTACCTCTCCTTTATTAAATCCCTTTATCCACTTAAAAACTTCTATCAGATCGCCCCTTACTCAGCGTCTCTCGAAGTGAGTGTAACTTTAATAGCTTCAATCTCCTCTCATAACTAAAGCTACGCATCCCTTGTATCATTTTCGTCATCCTTCTCTGCACTGATTCTAACAAGGCTATATCCATCCTGCAATATGGAGACCAAAACTGAACTGCATAGTCTAGGTGAGGTCTGACTAGAGCCAGAGAAAGCTTTAGAATAACTTTCCGCACTTCTACTTTTAACACTTCTGGTAATTAATTATAACACTTTATAGCTCTATTCTAGCCATAATACATTATTTCCTAGGTCGGAGGTCTGGGCTCACCCTCACTCCAGGATCTTTTTCACCTTCTGATCTTTTCAGCGATACATTGCGTATGGTGTATCTATTACCAGGGTTTTTCTACCACATTCATAACGCTGCACTTATCAATATTAAATTCCATCTGCCCTCTGACTACCCACTCATTAAGTTTATCTACGTCTCCCTGCAATATGCTTACATCAGACTGTGATCCAATAATCCTGCTCACCTTAGTATCATCAGCAAGCTTGCTGATATCACTGCTAATCCCACTATCCAAGTCGTTGATGTAAATCAAAAATAGTAATGGACCCAAAACAGACCTTTGTGGAACTCCACTTGTCACCTGTCCCCATTCAGATTTATAACCATTAATTGTAACCCTTGTTTGCCTATCACTTAGCCAAACTCTGATCCAACGAAGAACCTTCCCATCTATTCCATGAGCCTTAAACCTTATTTAAGAGTCGCTCGGATGATACTTTATCGAATGCCTTACTAAAGTCCAGGTATATTATATCATAATCCTTATCATTATCTGCCGTCTCATAAACTTCTATAAAAACTCAATAAATTAGGTGAGACATGACCTACCTTGGTGAATCCATGTTGTGAATCATTGATCAAACTATATTTTCTCAGTGCTCTCTAATGTTTTTTTCAATATAGATTCCAATAATTTACCTACCACTGACGTTAGACTAACGGGTCGACAATTTGACTTTAGTCCTCTGTCTCCTTCTTAAATATGGGGACTACATTTCCTTTCCCCCACAATAACGACGGCACATCGCCTATCTCAACCGATTCGTAAAAAATGTACACTAACGACTCACTAACAACCTCTTTGCATTCTTTTAATACTCTGGGATACACTTCATCTGGTCCTGGCGACTTAAAATTCTTCATTTTATCTATACCCTCTTCCACCATTTCCCTAGTTATCACATATCTTTGAGTTTCTCCTCATCGCTTCCTTTAAACATCTGTTCATTTTCAGGTATTGTCTGTGTATCTTCCTGAGTAAAAACACTAAAGAAATAATAATTAAATTTTTACACATATCCTCATCTGTATTTAAGACTGACCCTGGTCTAATCTTACGGCCGCACTAAATCCTTGCCTTGGTTTTATATACCTGATAGAACCCTTTAGGGTCGCTTTTTGCCTGTCCTGCGACTTAATCTCATAATTGTTATTAGCACTCTTGTTAATCTCTTCACTGTGCTCGCCATCACGTTATACTGTTCCTTGCTCACCTTTCCAGCGTTGAACCTTAAGTACATGTTTCTTTTTACTCCAATGTTGTGTTTTAAACTAGTGGTCATCCATTCGGGTCACTCTTCCTTGATCTTATTCCCCTATAAGGAATATTCTTTTTCTGTCCTGCAATTAAATTCCTTACAAATAATGTATAATCCTCATCCGCCCCGATCTCACTACCAGCTGTATCCGCGCTGACCTTGGAACATTCCTTCCCCTCTATCCTACACCCCAGGTAATCCCCTCCAGGTGTCTTCTAATCCTACATAGTTGGCCTTTCCAGCTGTCACTGCGCTGACCGTGGAACACTCCTTCCCCTCTATCCCACACACCCAGTTAATCCCTTCCAGGTGTCTTCTTAATCCTGCATAATTGGCCTTTCTGAAGTCAGGTACTCTTTGCTTATTAACACTTATTTTTCCAACTTTCAATTTAAGCAAAACCTGATTTCATAATGGTCGCTGTTAGCTAACAGTCCACCAACTCCACCTCTGTAATTAAATTTCCCTGTATGTCAGTAATACATCAATAATATTATCTCCTCTAGTAGGCTCCTTGATTGCTTGGCTTAGGAAGTTATCCTGATTATATTTAACAAATCCTCTGCGTCGTTGTCTCCTATAATTAAATCCCGGTCTATATTCCTAAGATTAAAATCTCCTACACGCATAGTCGATTATATCTGCAAGTCTTGTTTATTTCTTGCCATATAGGAGCTGAATCCTCTTTACATAAGTTTGGAGGCCTATACACTACACCCAAAACCATTTTTTCAGTTCCCTCCGTAACCTCTACCCATATAGACTCTATGCTGTCATCTGTTTTTATAACATTTTTAACACAACATTGCAATGTATCTCTTGCATAAAGCGCAACTCCTCCACCTCGCCTGCTTAACCAGTCCTTGTGAAATAACTTATACCCAGCTATCTCAACCTCCGGATCAAATACCTTTCCTGACATATCCAACCATGTTTTTGTTAATGCTATTTTATCAAAATCCTCTGCACTATTTATTCGTCTCAGGAAATCTATCTTGTTTAAAATACTCCTACAGTTTGTATAGTAAACCTTCAAGCAACTCTTCTTCTTATGTCCATTTTCCCTTATCTTTAACCCGTAAACTGCGGATAGTTGTGTGACAATATCTCTGTTTACGCGGGACTTCTGCCAGAATTCTTATAGTCGCTAAACAAACTTGAATGTGTATCAATGTATTCGCCATTTATTTGTGCAACCGCTAAAAATATTTTTTTTTGCTAAAGTCTTGTGGTTATTCTATGATTGTACTTTCAAGATGAAGAGCGTTGAGGTTTATGAAATCCATGGTACAGCTCGTTCACAGAAAACAGGCCACAAGGGTCTTCCTCTTTTTAACTCTCTGCCCGCGATAGGGAGAGACCTGTCAGCACCTTCACCTTCCATGCTGGTCACTGGGTCACTGAGCCTATGTGTGACCCCTGGGTCATTCTCAGGTAAAGTAGAGTTGCCAGATTCACCGGCCTAAAAATTTGCCAACTTTTTTTAATTTGTCGGCCGCCCAATTGGGCATACTCGCGTTTTCTTAGTGAGTGACCAAATGGGCATAGCCGCGCTTTACGGGTTAACAAAACCCCTTCTCTCTCTTTCTTACGAATCACTTTAGTTCCCTGCCTTCTGAAATCTCCTAGTGTCGCAAATTTCCTTTACCCTGACCCTAGTGTCTAATCCCGTTCTCTATCTTAAAAAAGCCTCAGCGCATCTACCTGCCTTTCAAGGGATTCATACAAGATCTGAACTCCTTTCCTAGAAATGTGTACCCCGTCCCTGTGGTAGAGGTGGCTATGCCTGAAAAAGAGGTCCCAGTTGTCGACAAAGGCCCAACCATGGCTTTGCAATGAAATGCTAGCCGGCAATTCAGAGCAATAGCCCTCTAGTACCACAAGTCGTCAACAAAGCGTTTGGAAGGACACCACATACAACAGGGACCCCACTCTTGTCCTAAACCTTACCTACAGCTTCCTTGAAACCGCCGTAGCAATTCCTCACTCCTTACACACTCAACATCGTTTCCCCCAGCACTCAGGCAGACGATGGGATTTTTGCCTTGGTCCGCCATGCACTCAACTAATCTATCACTAACATAAACTATCCCCTTCCTTGGTAACTCACCGACTTCATACGCATCCCATCCCTGTCAAAAACCTGCTATCTAGGTGCCTAATCTGATTGTCCCCAACAACAAGATTTTACCTTCGGTAATGATGTACGTCTACCGTCTTTACTTCCTTATCTTCCTCTTGCAGCCCCGAGAGTACCTGAAATAAATTTGTGCACACAACATGGTCATTGTTTACCTTCTTTCTTTCGGGCGCGCTCCACCATGGTCAACCATCCATCCACCAATCCCTGGTGACCTACTAGGAACAACTCCCTAGTAGTTGCCCGAGGCACGTCTCTCTCTGGTACCCCTCCAGGTACATCCCTCGCATATGCCCCTCCACTCATTCCACTTGGACCTCCACCTCCACACTTAAGAGATCGTATCTCTATCTCCTGCTTCTTCACCACGCTTTTCAATTCGTTCACTTCACTTACAAAGCACCTTTTCAGGTCTTCAATTGCCTCCAGAATAGACTTAAGTGCCACTCCACAACCTTCATTGCACTCCCCCTCGACCCTTCTCCTCCTTCTACCACACTCGTTATCACCTCATACTCCTCACTCCACCCTCTCCTCCACTCACCACACCCTCGCTTCCACTCACAAACACCATCGACTCGACGAACCACACCGCCTCCTCCACTAACCACACCATCGCCTCTCTATCCACACCGTCTCCTCCACTAACCACACCGTCGTCTCCACTGACCATGCCGACGCTAAGCTCCTCTGCAGCTGCCATGTTAATCCTCTCTGACCTGACTCTCCTACAATCAACACACACACGGAGCAGCCCGGAACACGTCTTGTTTCCCCGCCAGACAACGAGCGACTGAACGACGACGAGCGACGAGAGTCCTGCCAGAGCTACTGATTTGGAATCAGAGTTAGCCTTCACTGATGGAGACATTTCTTCCTTGGAGGCGTGGCCACCAGTGGATCACCACCACTGCAACCATGGACTGTTCTATGGACAGCAACAACGAGTCTTCGTCTCCTGCCTCGTAGCTTGCTAAGCGTAAAAGTGTTCGTGACATGCCTGTCCTTGATCTTCTGCTGTCCCCGCTTCTCCACGCAAGACCCATCCCAGCCCTCACTCGACTACCAGCATTCGCCCCAGGGAAGACTACGTCAAACTGTGCTTCACAGGAAACCCCTCAGTGGATACGAAGCTACGCTGGTTGGCAGACTTCAGCACAACCTTCCACCTGGAAAAGCTCATTGCCGAGGTCAAAAGTCTGCTGTCACGTCGAGGTTTGTGTACGTCTCCAGGCGACGCATGGACATCATGGACAGGGTCAAGACAGGTGAGTTCATGTCGCTACCACTCGTTGTCCAGACTCCCAGAGAGGACCCGTAAGTTTAGTTACATCCTCACTCGGTTCCCTATTGGTGTTAACCCTAACTTTGCCAGGGAGGTTCCTGGTGTTTACTCTGCCCGACGCTTCCTACAGAATGGGTCGCCAATCAACCGTATCGTTGTCGTCTGGAGCCTTACAGACCCACCCCTGCACGTCATGTGCTCCTCCATTCCTGCCCTATTCTCAGATCATGTTGCCCTCAGCTTTTAGTATTCCAATCCAGCACGTCCTACTCGTGTCTTCCATCGAACACGCATCAATATATCTCCTAAGTACTGTCCTACTTACATCGCCTATATATCCGCCCTTTCTTCCACGTTTGATCTCTTGTCACCTAAGGCCCTTGTACTCATATTTAGTGAACTCCCACATGATTTCTACACTCGCTATGTTTCTAGGCCCCAAGCTAAGCGACACTTTAGAGCCTACTTTTGGACCCTCGATAAGCGTATTCTTCAGGCGGAGAGGACTGCGGTAGAGGCTGGCTACTTGTTTCAAAAGGACCCAACTCCTGACCATCTACATTGGTACCAGACTTCCAGGGATTAGATGTAGCCTTACAGGGTTGTGTGAGGACCGATTCATGGCAAAAGTCACTGACAGCGTTAATCATCAGACTAGTGTGGGTTCCATGTGGCAGCTAATCAACAAGGTGGTTCGGATGAAGCCCGCCCAATGCTCTCCATCACAACCCGGGTGATTATGCCCAATAACTTATTGATGGCTGGGCTGGTCAACCGCGTGTGAGTAGCTTCTCTGGGCTCGATCAGGAGGCCCTTTCCACCCATGTAGGTCATAGAGCTCTCCGTCTGGTGGGTGCGTTGCTGGAGGGGGATGCTGAGGATGGCGTAATGATTACTGAGGATGACTTCGCCGTGCCGTAGCTCGAGGTAAGGCGACTGCATCGGGGGACGACGGCATCACTTATTATGTTTGCGACTGCTACATAAAGTTCATGGTAATCCCCTGCTTCGCCTGTGCAATCTTTATTATCGCCAGGGGTGGTGTCCGCCGCTTGGACCTGCAGTACCATTGTTCCCATCCCTAAACCAGGAACGGAAAAATTCAGGCTGTTTCTCTAACGTCCTGTTTTATGTTTTAGTAAGGTCATGGAGAGCATACTGCTGGCTCGTCTTCTCTACCGACTGTAAGCTGTGTTCTCCGCTCGATTATTTGGCTTCTTGCTGCGGCGGAGCACACACCACTGCCTCGCCGAACTTTACACCCGCTACTTCTCCAGCAGAGTGGTTGCCTTCATTGACATTGAAAGCACGTTTGATGTTGCAATCAGGGACATCATCCTCGATCAACTGGTTGATTTTGATATTAGGTAACGTCTTTTGCATTGGATACGGAGATATCTCAGCAACAGGACTTTTTGGGTTCTTTTTAAGGGGGCTTGTAGCTCTAGAAGGGACTTCGAATTGGAAACTCCACAGTGAAGAGTATTCAGTCCATTTCAGTTTAATAATGTATGCTTCGTTTACGCTCCCTTTTACCTGACATTTGACACCTGTTATGCTGATGATATATGTATTCACTCTCACCCACCAGTTGACCTTCAGCGCTACCTTGACTCCTTCATACATCTGCTACAGCTTGTGGACTCCTTATCTCCCCAGACAAGAGCAAAAAACTGTTCAACCATCGCCCCTGCATTGTTGCCTAAGTTCTCTGTTGGTGAGTGCGTCGTTCCCCTGTACAGGCAGTACCTCTACCTCAGGGCACCGGTCTTCATTCCTCGCACCACTCAGGGTCAGTGGTGTCATTTCGTTGTCCATGATCTACTGCATCGGCTTAAGAAGCGCCTCGGTCCTCTCAGGGGGCTTACTAACAACGCTGGCGGTATTTCCATCCCCATGGTCAAAAACTGTTTATATCACATTCATTTGCTCAGCTATTGACTATCTTTCTCCTGCTTGGTCCAGCTTCCGAAGACCTCCTTAACAGCCCCTAGAACGTTTCCAAAATATAGTCATGAGAGTCCATACTGGGCTCTCCCCAGTCCACCAGGGTTGTAACATGCAAGCTGAGCTTCACTTGCCACCCATTACAGATATAATTTCATTAATTCTGACATGTTTTACTATTAAAGGTCTTCATTCTCCTCAGATCTTCTGAGGAGAATGTCAGTCAGGGACTTCAATGTTCACCACCAGCTTTGGCTATCATCTTCTTTCACTGACCAACCTGGTGAACAAACCTACAACTTTTCTATCCTCCAAGACCTAGAGCAGCTGGTGCAGCACCCTACCCGTATTCCTGACCGCCTTGGAGACACACCCACATTCTTGATCTTTTCCTAACTACTAACCCTTCTGCTTATTCTGTGAAACTATTTTCTCCGTTGGGTTCCTCCGATCACAATCTTATTTCTGTAACCTGTCCTATCGCTCCGGTACCGTCTCGGGACCCACCTAAGCGGAGGTGCTTCTGGCACTTCAACTCAGCTAAGTGGGAAGACCTAAGGCAGTACTACTCTGATTTTCCATGGAATGATTACTGCTTCCATGTCAAAGACCCATCTCTTTGTGCAGAGCGCATAACTGAGGTCATAGTCTCTGGCATGGAGGCGTACATTCCACATACTTTCTCTAATCCTAAAGCCCGTCAACCTTGGTTTAACTCTGCTTATTCTCATGCTGTCCGAGATAGAGAGGTGGCTCACAAACGGTACCGTAAGCATCCATCCCCTGAAACTCATGCCCTTTATATTTCTGCCCGTAATCATGCCAAATCTTTACTTCAACTTACCAAAAACTCTTTCATTCATAGAAAATGTAAAATTCTTTCTGAATCAAATTCCTCTCGTGACTTCTGGCATCTAGCTAATAACATCTCTAGCAATTTTTCTTCTTCATCTTTCCCTCCTATGCTTCACCCAGATGGCTCCACAGCTGTCTCATCTACTTCTAAAGCTGAACTCTTCGCTCAAACATTTGCTAAAAATTCCACTCTGGCTGATGAAGGGCTTGTTCCTCCTTCTCCTCCACCCTCTGACTATATTATGCCTGTCATTAAGATCCTTCGGAATGATGTTTTCTTTGCCCTTTCTGGCCTAGATCCTCGGAAGGCTTACGGTCCTGACTGGAGTCCCTCCTATTGTTCTCAAAAACTGTGCTTCTGTGCTTGCACCCTGCCTGGTCAAACTTTTCCGTCTTTGTCTATCTACTTCCACCTTTCCTTTTTGCTGGAAGTTTGCTCACATCCAACCTGTTCCTAAGAAGGGTGACCGTTCTAATCCTTCAAACTACCGTCCTATAGCTTTGACTTCCTGCCTTTCTAAAGTTTTTGAATCTATACTTAATAAGAAGATTCTTAAGCATCTATCTGCTCACAATCTTCTATCTGATCGTCAGTACGGTTTCCGTAAAGGGTGATCTACTGGCGATCTTCTAGCTTTCCTAACTGAATCTTGGTCATCCTCCTTTAGGGTTTCGGTGAAACTTTTGCTGTTGTCCCTTGACATATCAAAAGCTTTGATAGAGTCGGCACAAATCATTAATTTCAAACTACCGTCATTCGGTTTTTATCCTTCTCTCTGTACCTTCATTTTAAGTTTCCTTTCAAAGCGTTCTATTGCAGCTACTGTAGACGGACATTTTTCTCCTCCTAAATCTATTAATAGTGGTGCTCCCCAGAGTTCTGTCCTATCACCCACTCTCTTTCTATTATTTATTAATGATCTTCTAAGTCTAACTCAAAGCCCTATCCACTCCTACGCTGATGATTCTACCCTGCATTTTTCAACGTCGATTATTAGACGTCCAACTCAACAGGAACTAAGTGATTCACGGAGAGATGCCACCGAGCGCCTAACTTCTGATCTTTCTATAATTTCTGATTGGGGCAAAGCAAACCTTGTTTTGTTCAATGCCTCAAAAACCCAATTTCTTCACCTATCTACTCGACAAAACCTACCAGATAACTATCCCCTCTTCTTCAATGACACTAAACTGTCTTCTTCTTCTACAATGAACATTCTAGGACTATCCTTTACTAAAAATCTGAACTGGAAATCTCACATCTCATCTCTTGCTAAAACAGCTTCTAAGAAGTTAGGTGTGCTGTGGCGTCTGCGTCCTTTTTTTTCTCCCTCCCAATTGCTTGCTCTCTACAGGGGCCTTATCCGCCCATGTATGAAGTATGTCTCACAAGTTTGGGGAGGATCCACTCATATAGCTCTCCTAAACAGGGTTGAGTCAACAGCTTTTCGTCTCATCAACTCCTCTCGTCTGACTGACTGTCTTCAATCTTTAAATCAACCGCCGCAATGTTGCTTCTCTTGCTCTCTTCTACGCTATTTTCATGCTCACTGCTCTTCTGAACTTGCTAACTGCATGCCTCCCCCCACTCCCGCGGCCTCGCTGCACAAGACTTTCTACTCATTCTCATCCCTATTCTGTCCATCTTCCTAATGCAAGAGTTAATCAGTATCTTTACTCTGTCTTCCCTTTCACTGGTAAACTCTGGAACTCTCTTCCTGTTTCTATTTTTCCACTTTCCTATGACTTAAATTTTTTCAAAAGAAGAGTAACAAGACACCTCCCGAACTAAATAGGCCTACACCTCTGTTTTTATTTTATTCTCTTACTGTCTTCTTTATAGGGACTGGCAACTAAGCGGACTTTGTGTTACCCATTTTTGTTGTGCCCTTGGCCAGTTCCTTGTGATGTAAAAAAAAAAAAAAAAAAAAAAAAAAATCGTAACTTATTATTCTCGGGTTATAAGGAATGCTCTGGATCAGCGTCCACGCCTACCTCCCCTTCGGCCTAGTGGCCGTACGCTCATCAGGAAAGTCTGCACGGTATTTCGGAGCCTGGATCTTGATGTTCCCGAAGAAGACGTTGTTCCTGGCCCTCCACCCTGGATATTACCCAATCCAGAAGTCTGCTACACTCCTATCTCAAAGTCCGATCTTCCCGCCATGCAGAAGCAGATAACTTCACAATATTTACACCGACATATCTCTGCAATCGGATATGAGGGCGGGGTGTGCATTTTTCTCTCCCGATACGGTTCTTCTACTGAGGGGCTGGGTAGGTCGCAGACATCCTGTTACAGGAGACTTTCCTGACATGAAGTCTGCGACCTACCCAGCCCCCCAGTGGAAGGACCGTATCGGGAGAGAAAACTGCACACCTCGCCCTCCCATCCGATTGCAGAGATCTGTCGATGTAAAGATTGTGAGGCATCTGCTTCTGCATGGCGGGAAGATCGGACATTGAGGTAGGAGTGTAGCAGACTTCTGGATTGAGTAATATCCACAGTGGAGGACCAGGAACATCTTAAAAGAAGACGCAGTGACTTTACTTGGCAAATGTGCATCATATGCCAAAGCAATAAAACAAATGCATCTCTATCTGAAGAAGTGCACAAGGCGTTAATAAAGTCAAAGAAGCTTGTGATATCAGATTAAGTCACAACGATTTTAGCTATGTAAGTACACTGGACCGGCATGTGCCTTTTGTCAACTGCTTTTTAGATAATAAACCAAAATGGCATAAAAGTTGCTATGCTTCATATACAAGCAAGGTTAATCTGCAGAGTATCATGAAGCGGTAACCACCCAGAGGACCCAGTCAGCATGTACCCTCTGATGACGTAGATGCACCCACCACTCTGACCAGACAAACAGTCTCATAGGTAAGGAACCACAACAAGTTCAATGAATGTAATGTCAAATTGTAAATACACATGTTTCCCATGTCCATGCAGTACTATAGTATAAATCAATATATTATTTACTTGCAGGTTGATTGGAAAAAATGCATCTTCTGTCAGCGTCGAAAAAGAGAAGATGTTCACCTGGTGCAATCATTTGGAATTCATGACCTTATACATAGGTGTGCTGCTGAAGATTATGCTCTCAAATACAGAATTGGCCAGAATGATCTAATGCCATACGAAGCTCACTACCACAAGACTTGCAGGGTCAAAGCTGAGATAAAGTCTACAACAGTTGCTACTGGATCAGCTGATGGGTCTGGCCCTAAGAAGGCTGCATTTACCAAACTTGTCACAATTATCCATCAAGGTTTCAAGAATGGTTGTGTTATAAGTATGGATGATGTCTGTTCAAAATACTGTGAATTTCTTGCAATGGCTGGGGATTTTATCCATCTTGTAGATCCCATCACTTAAAGACAAGGCTCTTTAATTACTTTGGTAATTTTATATCCTACAGAAGACAGAGGACCATGAACCAACCATTGCTACTTTTCCCAAATGTTTCCAGTGGTGAGGCAGTAGAGGCCTTAACAACTGTTACTGAAACCCAACTGGAGACAGATACTTTGAATATTAGCAATTCCCAGTCAGCACAGAAGACTTTATCATCCTAGCAATCCCTGTATCATGTAGCAACCAAGATAAATGCAGATCTCAAGGCTACACCTGGCCATGTTGGCTATGACAACCTCAATCAAGAAGCCGTAGAAAAGTGCATTCCTGATAGTTTGTACATGCTGGTGAAATGGATAGTGGACACCTCCAGATGTTCTAGAAGTAATCAGAAAAAATAATGATGCAATATAAAAGACAGAGGAAAACCACAAGAAGATACAAAACGAATGCCAAAATATTGTATATTTGGCCTCAAATGGACGCAAAAAAAACACCAAAACATATTGGTACAGGTTTATTTGTTCATCATGCAACGCGGTCACGACAACTGATTGATTATATCCATGCCACCGGGGACAGCATAGCTATAACACTGTGGAAAGGATACGACTACTTTCGCTGAGAAGGAACTGGCCAGGTTTTCTATCAATGGCAGTACATTTGTTCCTGAGGCTTGTGTTTCTGGTCGTTTCCTCCAATTTGCTGCTGAGAACTTGGACATATTGGAAGAGACACTTGATGGGAAAGGGACTTTCCATGTCACTGAGTTGGCAGCATTTCAGAGAGGACCTTCAAATGAACAAAGAAAAGACACGTAATCAATTGGCCGCAACAAGTCCCTGAAAGGCATCCCTCCTGAATTCCATGAACTGGCCACATCGGACTCTCCTATCCAACAGGTATGCTATTTGCATCTCTTCAGGTGATGATTATAAACAACAGCTAACCATGATGACTGATTGGCCTTGATTCTCTCTCTGTCAAATTGTTGAATCTTCTCTGAATGTTGCAGGCTCCTCCACAATTTTTGGCTGAGCTAAATATTGACAAGTTTACAAAACCAGTAATTAGTACAGACACCTTCTGCAACCAATATTTTGCATGGATGATATGTAGGCTGCAGGTATGCTTTAGCAAGACACCCCATACCTTTTTGTTAGTATTGGTATCCTTTGGGCTATATAGTAATCTAGTTTTTTTTAATATAATATGTTATGATTTTGTTTGTTTAGCATGAAGACAACCAAACAATCCCTACTTGGACTGGATTTTATCAGCTGGTTTCTGACATTATGTCCTCTGCCAACAACAGTGGGATACCTGTCCATCATTCAGGCTCCAGCTCACGACTTGATTGACACCATAATGGACAGTCCTTCATAGATGTAAAAGATAGCAGAACATCTAAATCAGTCTCATGTTGCGTGACTCTTGATAAAGCACTCTACGGAAAGCCCATTTGGGCAAATACTGTCCTTGACAATTTTGTCACCCGCCTTGGTGGCTTCCACAATACTAAAAACTTCCGTGTTGTTATCGGAAAACAAATGGAAAATTCTGGTTTGTCTGATCTATGGATTGAGAGTGGTATTTACAATGATAGTACTGCAATTTTAAGAAAAATCAGGCAAATCATGGAACAGGGGTGTCCGTGCTCACACATTAACCTTGGAAGCATTAGGGCGTATACTTCTTACCTCCTTCAAGAAAAAACAGGAACAAAATGGCAAGACATCCTTCAACCAAGTTGCTTCAATTGCTTCTTAAATTAGCATATCTGGGAGTGATACAGGTAAAGAAATGAGCAGGGGGACTGTGCAACATCTCCTCAAAATAGATTATTTTTATAATGACATGCAAATTTTTTTTTATACACAATCAAATCCCACTTTTGACTTCTGGAAACAATATTTGGAAATGGTTCAACTTCTGTTGTTGTTCATCAGAGCTGAGCGAAAAGGAAACTGGCAACTTCATATCAACAGCTGCCGAGAGATGATCCCATTTATGGCAGTGTATGCCCATGTAAACTACACTCGATGGGCATAGTCTATCTTGCAGATATGATGATTCTTGATCAAACAGCACCATCAGTGTACAGCGAATTCATAGCTGATAATTTTGTTGTCAAGGAATCTGAAGGAGTCTTCAACCAAGTTTTCAGAGACATGGCGCTGGAACATATCAGTAAGCTTTGCAAGGTCACAGGTGGTATCATTGGAATTACTCGTTCCAAAGCTGCTCTTGAAAGGTGGATGTTAACTTGCTGTGATTTGTCTCGTTTATTAGAAGATATACAGATGATAGTTGGGTTAACCTCTGACAAGCGATCTGTTCCAAAGGATACTGGTGAGGTACGAATGGCCAGAGATGAGGCTGATGTGAAATTGTTGCAGAAGCAGCTTGAATAATTCAACCTTTTTCGTCGCAACACTGAAGACCTGTTATGCATATCAACTAATGATGTAGCACTTCCTGAAATCAGGAATGATCTTCTCACTGTGAAGAGTAGAGAGGAAAAACTATTGGAAGAACTTGTCAAGGACCGGCTTGGGGAAAACTCAACTTCTGCTTTTCGAGATGAAATACCCAAAAACAAATTTAAAAAATTTACAGCAATTCATTTCATTAAGATTGCAACATCGTCTGGCCAGGCAACTACTATCAAGGCTGACAGGGATCTTTTCAAGCGTCTCTTCAGTGCATCTGCCAGTGGCAACATTTTGATTTTCCACAACTACTCAGACATGAATGGCATTAGTTTCTACTCTCACTTGCAACTTCTGACAGGAATCTGCGGTGGCAGACAAATCTGCACTGTTACACGTTACCAGCTGTTGGGCTTGATGTCAAAGAGTTACCACAATCAACAGGTAGAACATGTGTAATTATAGATGCCATGGCACTGGTGCAATATTTCGGCAAGCCCCTGAATACCACAACTTTTGGAGATCTTGCAGACATCTACTGCAGAGCTGTATTATTTTTTCGTCCTGAAACTTGCACAAGAGTTGATGTGTTTTTTTGACAGTTACAGGGTAAAAAATAAATTAAGGCAAGAACAGAGAAAAATAATAATCAAAGCAACGAAAATTAGACGGATAGTGACGGACGTTTAGTCCGATTGCTAGCATCCTAGTCCAATTTTATCAGCCTTGGAGAGAACAAGAGAAACCTTATCAGATTTTAACATCTGAAATAATGAAATAGGCAGACAAACTCCCAGATGAATATTAAGTAGTTTTTACTGGAGGATTTGAATCATCAGAAATTGCCGAATTTCATTATCTGGAATACTCCCAGCATCTAAACTGCTCGCATGAAGAGGCAGGCACGTGTATAGTACTAGTATATGCAGATGATGCCGCCAATTACGGGGTGAAGCGTGTCATTGTTTGCAGTCGTGACACTGATGTGTGGTCTTGTTAACCTACCACAGAAAACAGATGAGGTATGAATGGAGGCTGGAACTAAGAACCAGCCAAGGAACATACCAGTACATGAAGTCAGAGAGTCACTCACAGGGAATGTGCTTCGCAATTTACTCTCTTTTCATGCTCTGACCGGATGTGATTCAACCAGCCAATTTTGTGGACATGGCAAGAAGTCAGCATGGCCAGTGTACATAGCAGAGCATGGCCTTTTAAATTCCTTTACTGCTGACACTGCATCATATTTTGCTAATGCAGAACGCTTTGGGGTGAAAATGTACTTTGCTTCATCCGTTTTGATCTGTGTGATGAAACCCCAGGGCAGAAATATTTCAAGATAATAATCCAGAGAAACTTCCACCAACACATGATGCAATTACGTATGTTTCACTTCAAGAGATGCAAACACCAAGTGATGATCTAAGCAATTATATTGTGCCTAAACCAGTATTGTCATCTCCTGAAGGGGTCAGGTTATGAGCTTGCAGATGAGGATCATTGTCACCAATCTTATGACTATAGAAGCTGTGTCTGCAGTTTGTGTTTGAGCTCTTGACTTGTGGCTGTAAATCAAGGCAATGCAATACCACCAGATCACCTGCAACAAGCATAAAATTATGTGTTCCCTTGGCTGTTTATGTATGGTTGAAAGTCAGAACCTATATCAGTTTACAAGCAGGAGTGACTCAGATTCTGAGTAAATCTTCATCATAATGAAGGCTTCTGTTATACAACCTTTTAAATTCATGGTTTAATATGAGTTGGGAAAATGAAAAAAAATGAAATAAACAAATATATTATTTGATGAATGTTGTTTTTTGTGAAATAAACAATATATTATTTGAAGTTGTTAAGTCATAAACGAATCATGGGATGCATATATTAACCGTATTTATACATATGTTGAAGTAACTGCAAAATTTTTAGCCGAAAATCCGCAAAAATTAAATGTTAAATTTTGACGCCTAAATTATAATTAAATTCAAAGTGTATCTTCTCAATAATTTGTATAGATGATAACCCCGGTATAGTGTAAGTTTTTTTGAAAAATTTTTATGGTCTACCTATGAAAACAGACTTTCTACAGCAAATTGGTTTTGGATACGTGTTAGCCCCCTTCCCTTTTAGGAAAATGTACACATCCAAAATAACAAATATTGTTATATATAGATAACAACGATTATTTATCAATAATATTTTAAATTTGTATTCAGATGTATTGACACATTTTGGGTATAGCCTTTTC
>JACEEZ010009308.1:0-12385 GCA_016584305.1 Chionoecetes opilio | reverse complement strand
GGGGTGGCGGGAGTGGTTTGGGGGTGTGTTGTGGTGACAGTGTATGGGGCGGGGTTTGATGGCGGGAGTGGGCTTGTGTGTGTACGGGAAGCTACACGTGGGGAGCCTTTTCTTTATCCTTTATTTAAGAGCTGTGCCTTTTCTTCATTCCAGGCCTAAGCGATGGGGGAGTCTGGTGAGTCGTTCCGCCATCCTGGTGGCCAACCGACCCCACCTGGGGCTATGCAAGAAAGCACCCGGAGAGAGGTTACAGACCCCTGTGGTGTTTCTTAACATAACCTCAGCCAAACAAAACTACAATTTCTAAGTAAAATTTGTGGCCCACATTCATGTATATTTTTGTTTCCCATAGCAGTTTGTTATTTGCATGAAGGCTGTGTACTGCAAGTAGGTACTGTATATGGATTAACAGGTACACTCCAAACTTGGAATTACTTAAGATATCAAATTTTATCTTGAATTCTTGGTGTTGGATTACAGGAACTACAACGTGTACTAGGTCTCGGCCCTCTTGTAGCTTCCTTAAATTTTCTTATGTTTCTTATTCAAGTACTATGCTCCTTCACAAGTCTTGACCCATAAATCTGTGGGGGGTTTCTGCAGGCAATGACAGCTTTGAGGCCTTTGAGGAGGTGCTGGAGCTGGCGGGTGGAGCACGACGTGGACTTCATCCTCCTCGGGGTGGTGACCTCTTCCACGAGAAAACAGGCCGTCCCCGCCACTGCCAGTGTGCGCTGCATGGACCTGCTGCCCCAAATACACCCTTTGGGGACAGGTGAGCGGAGAGTAAGGTTTTAAAACAAACAGATAGACAGAGGTGAGATATATATTTCATGATAAATTTTCTTTTATTCATCTCTCCCTCCCTCCCTCCCTCTTCCCCTTTTATATTTTTTAGCCCTAAATCTTTAATATATTTTCATGCTATATTTTTCAGCCCTTAAATCTTGAATATTTTCTCATGTTTTTATTTTTCAGCCCTAAATCTTGCCCTTTCCTCTCCTCCATTCCAGGGCCGTGAATTTCAACATTTTGAGTGACCCGGCTATCAACTTTCCACACACAAAACAGGTCAATTACCTGGACCCTAACTTGAATGTGGCCATCCCAGTTGTTTCCTCCCATCCACGGCAACCACCGATGAATCCCGCAGGTAATCCATCTCTATATTTACAGCAGTGTGTGGTAAGCTCATAATGTCTCTTCTTTTTAGTACCAAAATTATCATATTTTTCTTACCTCATTCATAATGTCCCTTCTTTTAGTACCAAATTTTCATATTTTTTTTTTTCTTTTCAATTTATGTATACTGTTTACTCACACTAACTTCCCTCTTTAGGTGCATTCATTGATCCAGGGGTCTTATTTGGAAAACTAACTTTTACGCATCCTTATCCCCACTTTAAGGAAATAGGGAAAAACTGGTTCACAAATAGGGTGGTAAATGATTGGAATGGACTCACTCGTCAGGTTTGTTAGTGCGGAGTCATTAGGGAGTTTTTAAAAAGAGGCTAGATTATTTCATGGATGGGGATGAAAGGTGGATGTAGGTAGTGTTAAGTAACAGGAACTACCACGTGTAGGTCTCACGGCCTCTTGTAGCTTCCTTATGTTCTTATGTTCTCTCACTCCATTTAGGTCTGGGATTCCTGTGTGCATTGGAAATGCTGTCAAGTGCCGGCCCCTCATCAACTACTTTGGTCGTGTGTTAGACATGAGTGACGTGGAAGATCTCCCCCATCCTTCTGGAAAGGCAACACCAAGCTGGCGGTGTATGGCATGTCCTCCGTCAAGGACGAAGACTCCACCGCCTCTTTGTGGAGAACAAGGTACTACTGCTGCTGAGCATGAATATATTGCTTTTGTTTGAACCAGTTATTGGCAAATTAATGACACTGGCTTGGACCCCAGGGTATTGGTTTTTTTTATCATACTTGTTCACCATCTGAGCCCTTTCCCCCCTTTTTTTAATGGTTTTGGCTTGCCTGAAAGGCAGGTGTTTCGGCTTTTAAAAAAAATTAATTATCACTCATGTTATAGTAGATTGCAAAGTTGCATCAGGCCCTGAAAGTATACAATTTATCTTACCAAGCCACTGGCAAGCAACATAAAAAAAATTATCCAGCCCAAGAAGATACTTGGATACCCCACTCATGACTCACACGTGGTGTGTGAGGAGAGGACCCGTGCAAGGAGGGGGTGGGTGGTGCTTTCAAGCCACGAGGGAGGTGCCAGGGTGCCTTATGAAGGGCTGCCTCACTCGCCACTGACAAGTAGAACAATTATTTCTCACTCGCCAAATAATTTTTTTTTTACCAGCCATGTAATTTATTTACTCGCCATGGCGAGTAAAATACTTGCAAATTTTCAGGCCTGTGCATGCTTGGTATGCTACTCCTCTTACCTTCCTCCTGTATTTATTTCCACTCCAACTGTCTCCCTCCCCCCCAGGTCAAGATGCTGCGTCCCAAGGATTTCCCACCACAGAATGGTTTTCAACTTGATGGTGGCTGCATCAGAACCGGGCCCACAACGAGGAACCTCCAACTACCTCCCAGATCCCTTCCTCGACCCCTTCCTGGGCCTGATTTTTGGGGGCCACGGAAAAGACCTTTGGTAAATCACGGGAGCCCCCTGGCCCCCCCTCCCCCGTCAAAACTTCCATTGTCCCCCTTGCAGCCAGGTGGGTGGGGGGAGTTTTTTGTTTACCTCCCCTTTTTTATAGTAAAAAGGGGAATTTCCGCCCGGAGTCCCAAAAAGGGAGCTTTTTAAAAAAAGGGAGGCTGGATTCAATTCATGGATGGGAATTTAAAGGTGGAAATGTAGTAAGGGTTTTTTTTTAAGTAACAGGAATACCTCTTTGTAAAAATCCCCCCCCAGCCCTCGTTTTGCTTTTTTATTTTTTTTATTTCCCCCTTATGTAAAAAGGATGGGAAAATGAAGCTTCAAAAATTTCCCTCCTTTTGTTTTAATGTCATACTTTTTCCTTTTTAATTTCTGTTATTTCTTCCATACAACCCTTTTCCTTCACCACCTTCCCTCCCCCCAACACAGCTGTTATTCCAATGAAACATAAAAAAATAAGGGCAGCTAAAAAGAGGCCCGGAGACCTACAACGTGGTTAAAATTCCCCGGTCTAACTTTCATCCCCAAAACATGAATTTATCCCGCCCCCCTTTTTTTTTAAGGGTCCCTATTTGACCCTTCCCACCTTATTGACCCCCCTTTCGATTGACTAATGCCCCCCACCCCCCAACCAGCAAATCAAATTGTCACCCTCGCATCTCCGGGCGAGGCGATTAAAAGAAGTGTGTTTTTTTCCCCTGCCTTGCAAGTTTAAACGACCACACAGTTCAAGGTACCCCCGTTTTTCCCCCCAAGAACTGTTGGGCCCCCTTTGTAATTTAGGTAATCACCCCTTCATAGACTTTACAAAAAAGAAAAAAAAAAAGTTAAATCACAAAGCCCAAGGTTACATCTAAACCGTCAATTTAAAACTATAGTCCCCCCCCACGCCAAAAAATTTTACAGGCGAAATATTACAAATTTTTTAGCATTTACTACAAAACTTGTATGGTGGCCCCCCGGAAGAACACGTACAATTAATATAAAACTACTGCTCAAGCCTTTTTTACCCTGACACATACAAAAAATGTAAAAAGATTGCTAAAATTTTGTAATATATGGCAGCTGGCGACATTAGTGGGCATGGCGACTATATTTTTATTTAACGGTTAAAAAACTCCCCCTGTTGTGCAGGTTTTCCTAAATATTTTTCCAGATTCTCATAATTTTTCCCTACAGTCGATGAATATAATATTGGCAGGGAAAAATTTGTGTCCGTTTGGTTGCTCTCTGAATACAAAAATAGGAGAAAATGAAGTAAACCTAACCCCAACCTCTCTGGGAATACAACATAGGAAAAAGTGAAGTAACCCTAACCTTTTAACCTCCTTTTGAATTACAACATAGGAGAAGTAGGTAACCTAACCTAACCTCTTCTTTAAATAACAAACATAGGAGAAGTGAAGTAACCTAACCTAACCCTCTCATGGGGGTACAACCAATAGGGGAAAAATGAAGGAAAACCCAACCTAACCTCTTCTGAATACAACATAAGGAAAAGTGAAGTAAACCCCCAACCTAACTCTCTGAATAACAAAAGGAAAAAAGTGAAAGTAACCTAACCTAACCTCTCTTTAATAAAAAAGTAGGAGGAAGTGAAGTAACCTAACCCCCCCCCTGATAACAAACATAGGAGAAGTTAAAACCTAACCTAACCTCTCTGTAACAACAAGGAGAAGGTGAAAAGTAACCTAAACCAACTCCCTTAATACCCAAAATAGGAGAAGTTGGAAAGAAAATAACTTACCTCTCTGAATACAACAAGGAAAGTAAAAGACCTAAACCAACCTCTCCCTGATAACAACATAGGAAAGAAGTGGAATAAAAACCCCCCCCCAAAGGAAGTGGTGGCTCGCTTTAATCAACAATAGGAGGAAGTTTAAAGCGGATCAAGAAGAAGAAATTTGGATAAAAGAAAAGAAAGTCAACAAAGGGTAAAAAAAGAAGTGCCTCAGGACAAGCTTTGAAAAAAGGAGTCACCCCGGAGGTCAGCAAAAAGGGCCGGGGCTCGGGGGCACCCAAAGGCCAAACAAGACACCGATGACCCCACGAAACAAAGAGGAAGTGCCCAAGAGGAAGAGAACCCGGTTGCAGATATGATAGAAGCAACGTTAACCTGGATTTCCCATCAAACGTGCCAAAAAGAAAATGTTTTTGGGCAGGGTGGGGTGGGAAAACATCCGCTTTTTGTAATTTTTAAACAGTTATTTGGCAATTTTAACTTCTTAGCCCCCAAAACGTAATACCCCTGTATCTTGGGTACCGTTTTAAAAAATTTAGTGAATATAAGCCAATTTTTTTTATTCAAATGACCCTGTTTTTGTATCCTTCCCTCCATTTAAAACTAAATTTTGGTAATTCAGTTATTTTCGTAATTTTATGGCTAACCTACAGAACAGTTTTTTTCTCTTTCCTTTGTTTAATAGTCTTCCATTTTTAAAGTCATTTTTGTGGAAATTTAAAACACCAACATCCTCTCAATTATTTAGGAGTGGTAAGTTTTTAAACCCCGCCTATTTGAGGAGGTAATTTTTTTCCCCTTACCAAAGGGGGAGAGTAAAAGGGAAAAAGTTTTAATATATGTAATTAAATAGTAATGGGTAGAAATTAAAAGGACTAAAGGTGACTTGAATACATTGGAAAGACTATGGTTGAGAAGTGAAAATGCAATAGACATAATAACAATGAGCCTAAAAGGTGGTTAGGAAACTCCGGGATTGAAATCAAGGAAACAAACTTTATATATTTTTTTCCCTAACGTTTTGACCCAAAAAATCTTGAAGAGAGATAAGAATTATAATATCGTTAGGGAAATACATAGTGGTTACTGATTTCGCCCTGATTGCCCCCACCACCTTTTTATACTCATTTTGTTTACCTTTCCAACATTATAAACAGTAAAAAGTAAAAAATAGATCCCAGGAATAACAGTAACAGTAAAAATAGATCAAGGATTAAACAAGTACAGTACAATAATTCCAAAGGATAACAGTAACAGTAGAATAGAATCAAGGGATAAAAAGTACAGTTTAAATAGATCAAGGAAAAACAGTACAGTTAAAAATAGATCAAGATAACAAGTTAAGTAGAAATAGATTTTTAGGATAACAAGTAAAAAAGAGAAAAAATCCAAGGAATAACAGTAATACAAAAATAAAAATACATTAGAATCAAGGATAACAGTACAGTAGAAAAGTAAGAATAACAATAATAGAAAAGGATTAAGGAGTAACAAGTACAGTAAAATAGATCAAGGAATAACAAATACAGTAGAAAAAGAATCCAAGGATAACCCGTACAGTAAATAGATCAGGTAACAGTACAGTAAGAATTAAGATCGGAATAACAGTACAGTTTAAAAGAAATAAGAATTTAAGGATAACAGCAGTAAGAATAATCCAAGGATACAGTAAGCGGTAGAAAAAGATCAGGAATAACAGTAAACAGTTTGAAATAGATTTTTAAGGTAACCAGTCACAGTAGATAGATCCAGAGGATAACCTACAGTAGAAATAGAATTTCCGGATAACACAAATAAAACAGTAAAATAGAACAGGATAACCAGTACCCGTAGAATAGAATCAGGGAAAAACAGTAAGTAGAAATTAGATCCAGGAAAAACAGTTTCAGTAGAAAAAGACCAGGTAAACCAGTACAGTAGAATAGATTTAAGAGAAATAAATAAAAGAATTAAGTCAAGGAAAACAAGTAACAAGTAAGAATAGATCCCAAGGAATAAAAGTACAGTAGAAAATAGATTCCAGGATTTAAAAGTAAAAAAACAGTAAAAAAATAGATTATCAAAGGATTAACAAGTACAGTAAAAATAGATCAAGGATAAAACAAGTAAAAAAAAAAAAAAAAAGGTAAAAGAAAAAATAGATCAAGGAAAAAACAAAAAAAAAAGAAAAAGATCAAGGATAACAGTAAACATAAAAAAAAAGTTCAAGGAAAAACCCTAAAAGTAAATAGATTTAAAGGATAAAACAAGTTAAAAAAACATAAGAAATAAAAATTTTCAAAAGGGTTTAAAAAATTTCAGAAATAGATTTAAAAGGGAAACAGTACAGTAAAATAGATTTAAAAGGGTAACAGTAAAAAGTAAAATAGATTTTAAGGATAACAGACAGTAGAAAAAAAAATCCGGAAAATAACAGTAAAAAGTAAAAATAGATCAAGGTAAAAAAAAAAATAATTAGGGAAAAAAAATCAGTACAATAAATAGAAAAATCCCCCGGGGTAAAAAATAAAAAAAAGGTAAATCGGAAAAATTCCCCGGATAAAACCGAAAAAAAACCAAGGAAAAAAAAAGAAATAGATCAAGGATAACAAAAAACAGTAGAAAAAATTTAAGGATAAAAGTAAAAACAGTAAATAGATCAAGGAAAAAAAACGAAAAAATAGATCGGAAATAAATACAGTAAGAAATAGATTTCAAGGAAAACATTTAAAAAGTAAAAAAATGATCCCCGGATAAACATACAGTAAATAAAAAATCAAGGATAAAGTAAAAAGTAGAATAGATCAAAGGATAACATACAGTAAAAAATAGAACAGGATTTTTTAAAATACAGTAAAAAAAGTCAAGGATAACCCCAAAAAGGAAAAAGATTCAAGGATAACGTACAGTTAATCAAATAAACAAAAAAATAACCTTAAAAAAATAGAAAGACCCGTACAGTAAAAAAGTAGAAAAAAGAAAGGTAAAATAAAAGTGAATAGAAAAATTTTGGAAATAAACAATTTAAAAAAAAAGACAAGGAAAAACAGGACAGTAGAAAAGATCGGAAAAACCCAACAAGGGAAAAAAAAATTTTAAGGGTCGGTAAGTAGAAAAAAAGGATAAACCCTTTTAAGTTTAAAAGATGTAAAAAACCGGTAAAAAAAGTTTTTAGGTTTAAATAAAAACTTTTAAAGTGGGGGGGAAAAAAAGTTTTGGATTAAGGGAAAAGGGGGAAAAAAAAGGTGGGGTTTTTAGTGAGTGAAAAGAGAAAGGAATTTGGAAAAGGGTTTTTAGAATGTGGGCTTTGGGGAAAGGAAACTTTTTGCCCCCTATACCCCCCCCCCATTTTTCTCCCCGGGGCCCCCCCGGGCACCCACGGCCCCGCCCCCCCCCCCTTTTCCCCCTTTTTATAAAAGTGGGGGGGTGATCTTTTCTCAGGCAAGGCCGCCCCTCCTTTTAAAGTCCCGGCCGCTTTTTTTGGGTGTTTAAAAAAATTTGGGCGGCAAAAGGGGGGCCCAAATAAAAAGAGGAAAAATTTTGGGCCCCTCTTTCCCCCGCCCCCAAAAGGAATTTATTAATTTTGGAAAAGCCCGGCGGGTGAAACCGGTTCCCCCCCCCTCCCCCGAACCCTCCCGGCCCCTTTAACCCCTTAAAACAATGTTTGGGGGATGTGAGTAAAAAAGTGGCCCATATTGGCCCCGTTTGGGCCCGTTGGGGGGGTTTTTTTTTCAAGGGGGTCAGGGTTTTTCCTCCCCCGGGAAAATTTCCCCGGTTTGGGTTCGGGTTTTCCCCTGGGGGGGAGAAAATTAATTTTTTTTTAATTTTTTTGGGGGTCCCCCACACTGTCGCCTTTTTTTTTTTACCCTATAAGATAAGACAATGCTTCCCCCCCAGGTTCCCCCCCTAAAAAATTTTTAAAAAATTTTTGGGTTGAAAAAATGTTTTTTATCACTATTTTTTTATTTTTTCTCTATTAAACTTATTCAAAAATCTAGTTTTTTCTGGTTTTAAATTTATTTTTTAAATCCCCCGCTTGCCCGTAATGCCCCCCTCGGGGGAAAAATGAAAGGTAGGGGGAAAATTTTTTCCTAAATTCATCTGCTAGTTTTTTTTTAGAAATTTTTTTGGGGCCCCCTTTTTTTGTCCCCCAAACCCTTTGCCCCTTTTTTTTTTCCCCACCATGGGCCCCTTTAATACAAAATAAAAAAAGGGGACAAAGGAAATGGGGTTTTTTAGCTTATACTTTTTTTGGGGTTTTTTTTTTTTTATTTATTCCCTTTCCCCCAAAGGCCCAAAAAAAAGATTGGAAAAAATTTTTTGGGAAAAAAAACCTTTTATTTTTTTTTTTCCCCATTTTTCACAATTTTTGGGTTTTTTAGGGGAAAAATTTTAAAAAACAAAAAAAAAAAGGAAAAAGGAAAAAAAAAATTTTTTCCCATAAAAAATTTTTCCCAAAAAATTAAAATTTTTTTTATCCTTTTCCCAAAAACCATATTTTTAAAAATTTTTTCAGTTTTTTTTTTTTTTCTTTTTCCCCCGAACCCAAGGGCCCCCCTAAACCCCCTTTTGGGGGGAGGGAAAAAACCCCTTTGGTTTTTAAACCAAAAATCCTTTTAAGGAACCCCCAAAACCCCCCGCCCCGAAGGGGAAAAAATTTTGGGGCCCTTTTTCCCCAAAACCCAGGCGGGGGGTGGGGGGGCCCCCAACCAAACCCCCCTTTTTTTTGGGGGGACAAAGGGAAAAAAAGACAAAAATGGGGTTTTTAAAACCGCCCCCTAAATTTGGAAAAAAAGTGCCAAAAAAAACCCACCAACAAACCACCAAAATTTTTTGGGTTTTTTTTTACAATTGGGAAAAAATTTATATTTTTAAAAAAAAAAAAACCCTCAAAAAAAAAAAACCAAAAAAAAAAAAAATAAGGAAAATCCCTTTAACAAAAGGGCCGCCCCCGGAAAACCCCCAATGGTTTTGTTTTTTTCCCGGTTTTTAAATAAAAAACTCGTCAAGTTCCCCCTTTTGGGGGGCCCCGTTAAAACCATATTTAATCTTTTTTCCCGAATTTTTGTTTTTGTGGGGGTTTTAATCTTTAATTTTTTCCCCCCCATTTTTCCCCAAAGGGGCACCCAAAAAGGGTCGGGGGTTTTTTTTTTTTCCCCTTAAAACAAAATTTTTTCCCAAAAGTTTTTTTTTTAAAGGGGAAAATTTTTTTAAAAAATCAATTTTTCACGACCAAAGGAAAAAAACCCCTTTGTTTTTTTGCTTTTTTGGTGGTTTTGGGAAATTTTTTTCAAAAAGGGGAAAACCCTTGGGGTTTTTTACCCCTTCAAAATTTTTAAAAAAACAAAGGGAAAAATTTTTTTTTTATAGTTCCCCCAAGTGGGTTCCCCCTTTAACCTTTTTGTAAAAAAAAAACATTTCCCTTTTAAATGGGGAAATTTTCCAAAGGTTTTTAAATCCCCCCCGCCGGGCCCCTTTTTTTTATATTTCCCCTTTTTTTTGTTTTTTTCCTTTTGTGCCTTTTCCGTTTTTTTTTTCCCGGTTTCCAACGCAAAAGGGGGGAAACCCCAAAACCCCCCCCAAAACCCGGACCCAAAAACCCAACCCATGACCCTAAAGGAAATTTGGGAAAAAAGGGTGGGGGATAAAGGCCCCTTTAGGCTAAAAACGCAGCCAACCGACCCCCCCCAAATTAGTGGGGAAAGGGGGAAAAAGAAAGGGTTTCCCCCCCTTTGGGGTTTTTTTAAATTTCCCCCTTTTTAATTTTTTCCCCCGGGATGAAAACTTTTTAAAAATTTTTTTTTGGGCCCCCCCCGACTAAAAACCCCAAAAAAGAAAAATTTTGGGAAAATTAAAAATAAAAATTTTTTTTTTTTTATATAATTTTAAATCTTTTTTTCCATTGCCTCAGGTTTTTTTTTTTCCCCCCTTTTTAGTAAAAAAACCAAAAAAACCGGGCCCACCAAAAAACATTCCTTTGGGCCCGAAATTTCCCTTTAGTGGGTGGGGGGACATAAAACATTTTATTCCCCCCAGAGGAACCGGGGTTTTGGGGGAATTTGGGGATTTTGGGAAAAAAAAGGGTTTTTTTCCCCCCCAAACAAGGGGAAAATTTTTTTTTTTTTTCATTTTAAAATTAAATTTTTTGTTTTATCCTTTTGGGGAAAAATAAAAGGGCCCCGGGGGGCCCCATTAAAAAAAATGTTTGGCCCCGGTTCCCCCCCCGGGAAACCCAAAAAGTTTTTTTTTTTTCCCCTTTTTTTTTTATTCTTCCCAAGCATCTGTGGGGTTTTTTTTTTTTTTTTTTGTGTTTTTTTTTTTTTTAAAAAGTCCCCCCAAATTTAATGGGGGCTTAAATAGGGAAAAAAGGGAAAAATTGGGTTTTAATAGTAGTAAAATAAGAGTGGGGGGGAAAAAGTAAAAACAAAGCAAAAGAATATTTTTTTTTTATTTTTTTTTTTTTTTTATTTTTTTTTTGGGTTTTTGGGGTTTAAAAAAAAAAATTTTCAGGACAGGGTTTTTTACTTGCCCTTTAAATGGGGAGGTTTTTTTTTAAAGGTGGCAAAATTTTCCCCCTTTTTTTTTTTTTTCCCAAAAAGGCCGAGGGTCCCCGAGGCCCCAAGGCAGCAGGTTCCCCCCGAGGGGGAAAATTACAGGAAAAAGGCCCCCCACAATTATTTTTCTTGTTCGGGAAAATTAAAATGACTTACTTTTAATTACTTTTTGATATGTAAAATTTTTTGCATTAAAAAAGTTTTTTTTAGAACTGTGAAAAATTTTAAAAACCAAGTTTTTTAAAAAGTTTTTTTTTAAATATGAGTGGGGGGGGTTTTTTTTTCCAAAAATCCACTTAAAACCTTTTTTTTTGGAGACAATAGTTTTGTATGTAAAGTAAAATTTTTATAGGGGGTTTTTAGGGTTTTTAATGACTTTTTTTCTGGTGTGCAGGGGCCGGGGAAGCAGAGGGCCCCGCGCAGCACTGAAAAAATGTAAATATTGCCGGCAACCCGGGGAAAACCTTTGCAACGGAGGCAATAAATTAAAAATTTTATTTTAAAAATTTTTATAAAATTTTCATTTTAATAAAAAATTTTCAGACTCCCTTTTTTTCCTTTCGACTTTATTTACGTTTTTTTGACTTTTTTCAATAACCTCAACCCGTCACTAGATGAAAGTATGGAAGGGGGAAAACTCCCAGTAAACGCTGGGGGACTCAGGGAAAAATCGAACAATTTTTTAGTTTCAAAAATTTTGCTTCCCCCTCCGAACAATCTGTTACTTTTTAAAAGCCGAACGCGTCACACGACTATGTGTAAAACACAGCCGAAACAAAAGAGATGAAAAAAGTCCCCTTTTCCCGGGTGATCATGGGACAACCCGATTTTTTTTAAAAACATTTTTTTTAAATCACCATTTAGGTGCTAAAAAATTTGGGTTTCAAACCACAAAAAATGAAAAAAAAAACTCTTTCAAAAAGGAAGTGATACCCGCGTGTTCCTGTTTTTTTGTTTTAAATTTTTGAGTTAAAAAAAGCTTTTAAAAGGGGATTTTTTTTTTTTTGGGGGCTGGAACGGATGATTCAATTAAAATTTATTCTTTTAGGAAAAATTTTTTTTAAGGAAAACCGAGTAAGCCACTGTATTCACGAAAAAATTAAAGGGCCGTGGAGTGTAAGTTGAAAAAAGACCCCTGAGGAAGTGTTTTTTTTTTTTTCATTGTGTGATTTTCACAATAGTGGCCCATTTTTTCTATTTTAATGTGTATCATAAAAACATTTTCCCCCAAAAATAATAGGGGGAAATTCTTGAATCTAAAATGACCTATTTTTATGTTTAAAAATTAAATATGTTTTTTTTTTTGAAAGTTAGAAAAGGCCCCCTTTGCCTCTGATGATTGCATTCCCTTTTCAAAGGGAAAAAGATGAAATTAAAGGGGAATTTTTTGGGACAATCCATACTATAAATAACTTTTTTAAACTCCTCCCTTCAGGTGGGGCCCCAACTCAAGACTTGGCGAGAAAAGGAAAAGGGGAATTTTCCC
>JACEEZ010009307.1:30000-34665 GCA_016584305.1 Chionoecetes opilio | reverse complement strand
ATGATTTTTTAAAAATCGTACGTTTTTTTTGCCCTTAAGGGGAAGAGGAGGGGGAGGAAGAGGAGGAGGGGGGGAGGAGGAGGAGAGGAGGGGAGGGGGAGGAGGGGAAGAGGAAGGGGGGAGGAGGAGGAGGGGGGGAAAGGGGGGTCATATAAAGGGTAAAAGGAGGCATTGGGGGGGAGGAGGACCAGTGACCCCTACTCAGGCACTAGGGAGCCACTACTAACCTCTCTCTCTCCTCTCTCCTCTCTCTCTCTCTCTCCTCCTCCTCTTCCTTCTCTCTCTCTCTCTCTCTCCCCTCTCTCTCTTCTCAAAAATAGCTTGAAGTGAATTGAAAAAGAGAGACAGACAGACAGACAGACAGACAACGACAAAGATAATAGACAGAAAGAGAGAGAGAGAAGAGAGAGAGGAGAGAGAGAGAGAAGAGAGAAAAAAGAGAGAGAAAAAGGGAGAGGAGAGAGAGAGAGAGGGAGAGAGAGAGAGGAGAGAGAGGAGAGAGAGAGAGGAGAGAGAGAAAAGAGGCATGTGAAAGAATGGGAAAGAAAACAGACAAAAAAAAATGAAATATGAAAAGGGGAAGACGAGGGGGGAGGAGGAGGAGGAGGAGGAGGAGGAGGAGGAAGGGGTTTCTTGGCACACATTAAGGGGTAAATCTGGGGTGAAGCCAGACAGGGAATCCTTGCTTAAGGGGGAAGACTTCGACCTTTACTATCTACCCCTTTTCTCCCCCTTTTTCTTTCCTCTTCCGTTCTCCTTCTTCCTTTCTTCTTATTCCCCTTTTCCGTCTTTTTTTCCTTTTTCTCCTCCTCCTCCCCTCCTCCTCCTCCTCCCTCCTCCTCCTCCTTTTTTTAGCTTTTCTAAAACTTTTTACTTTTTTTTTTCTTCCCTTTTTTCTTATTTCTTCTTTATTTCTTCTTTTTTCTTCTTTTTCTTCCCTTCCATTTTATGTCTGGTCTATTTGTGTCTTTTCTTTTGTTTCTTTTTGTCTTTCCCTTTCCCCTTCCTTCCTTCCTTCCTTCCTTCCTTCCTTCCTTCCTTCCTTTTCCTTCTTTTTTCCCTTTCCCTTTTTTTCTTCTTCCTTCCTTCCTTCCCTTCCTTCCTTCCTTCCTTCCCTTTCCCTTTTTCCTTCTTTCCCTTTCCCTTTCCTTTTTCCTTTTTTCTTTCCTTCCTTCCTTTCTTCTTTCTTCCTTCCTTTCCCTTTCCCTTTTCCTTCCTTTCCCATCCTCCCCCTATTTCCTGTCTTTGTTCCCTCTTTCTTTCATTTCCTATTTTGATTTTTTTGTATCCTCCTCTCTCTCCTCTCTCTCCTTTTCCTCTCTCTCTCTCTCTCTTCCTCCTCTCCCTTCTCTCTCTCTCTCTCTCTCATTCTCTCTCTCTCTCTCTCTCTCTCTCTCTCCCTCTCTCTTCTCTCTTCTCTCTCTCTCTCTCTCTCTCCGGTGATACTCTCCCGTCAGCCGCCGTCACTACACTTCCCCCCATTTAAAACCCTTTGTTTGTTAACCAGAGAGGAGAAGAGAGAGAGAAGAGAGAGGGGAAGAGAGAGAGGAGGAGAGAGGGAAAGAGGGAGCAAAAAAAAATCGCCCCCTCTCTTGCCCAGTTGCCCCCCTCTTCTCTCAGAACACATAATCTCTCTCTCTCTTCTCTCTCTCTCTCTCTCTCTCTCTTCTCTCTCTCTCTCTCTCCTCTCTCTCTCTCAGCGTGTGTTTACTCTTGGGTGATTTACGTTCGGTGTACTGGCACTAAGCTGATGGCTGACGCGTATCTTGTACTGGTGCCCTTATTAACGGAGCCTGGAGGGGGGGGGGGGAAAAGGGGGGTAAAGAGGGGGGGTAGGGGGGGGGCTAAGGGGGGGGGGGGAGGTGCTAAGGGGGGGGGGGTTTAAAGAGAGGGGGGTAACAGGGGGTAGTTTTGCAGTGGAGGGTCGTGTGGTTGTGGTTGGGGTTTTGGGGGTGGGTTGTTTTTGTTTTGGGGTTTGTGGTGTGGTGGTAGGTTGGGTAAGGGGACAGTGTGTAGTGTTTATTTATATATTTATTTATTGTTGTTATTACTATTATTTTTTAGTTGGACCCTCTATAGTGCTGTGGGGTTTTTTTTTGCTCTTTTCTCTCTCTCTCTCTCTTCCCCCCTCCTCTCTCTCTCCTCTCTCTCTCTTCTCTTCCCCTCTCCTCTCTTTTCCCTCCCCCCTCTCCCCCTTTTTTAGTGTTTTTTTTTTTGTTTTGGGGAGGGGATAACTATAGATGGTGATAGTTTTTGGGGTGGGTGGTGGTAGTTGGGGAGAGAGTAGTGGGTAGTAGTGGTAGAGGTGGTAGTAGAGTAGTATAGTAGGGGTAGGGGTGGAGTAGTGTAGTAGATAGTATAGTAGTAGTATAGTGTATTAGTAGTAGTAGTAGATAGTAGTAGTAGTGGAAGTAATTAAAAAAAAGAAAAAAAAATAATTGGGAAAATATAAAGGTCTTTGTCCATGAATATATATAAAATTAAAAAAAGATCCTCTATTTGAATTGTACACACACACACACACACACACACACACACCACACACAAAACAGATCCACACCACCACAACACACACACACACACACACACACACACCACACACAAAACCACCCACACACACCAACACACACACGATCCTTATTCTCACTTTTTACTCTTATTTCCTTCCTTTAACCTCCCCTCACTCCCTCTCTCCCCTCTCTCTCTCTCCTCTCCCTTCTGACCATTCACCTTTGACCCCCTAGCTGCCTCCCCTCAACTTTCCCCTCACCGGCCCCTTTCACTCCCCCCAACCTTCCTCCCTCCCCTCTTGCTTCCCCTCTTCCCCTTCCCCTCTTGAAAGTAAATATGGGTGTAGGTGTATTACTAGGTGATTTCTAAGAGTTTGTGAAGGAGGAAATGACTGAAGCAGAGGAGAGAGAAGAGAGAGAGAGAGAGAGAGAGAGAGAGAGAGGAGAGAGAGGAGGAGAGAGATGAGGGAGAGAGAGAGGAGAAGAGAGAGAGAGAGAGATTATGTACTTACTCATTGGACTGAAGCTTCTCTCATAACCTGAAAATAAGCAAAAAATAGTTTAATACATAAAATAATGCAATTTGTGGCTTATAAAAACAGAGAGAGACGAGAGAGAGAAATAGAGAAGCGAGAGAGAGAGAGAGAGAGAGAGAGAGAGAGAGAGAGGAGAGAGAGAGAGAGAGAGAATACTGGAGACAATAATAAAGACAATAATAAAAACAATAATATTGGATCGTTCCAAGAGGGTAAAACTAACGATCGCGAGTTCAGTTCCTGTGGTCAAGACTGAGTACACACACACACACACACACACACACACACACACACCACACACACCACACACACACACACCCCACACATACACCACACACACACACACACACACAACACACACACACACACACCACACACACACACAATCCCATTATTCAAATTATTATTTACAAAATAGGATAATATTCAGGTCCACTCGAAATACTATTCTGTGTTACATACACACACACACATACACACACACACACACACAGCCACACACGCACGCACACACACACACATACACACACACACACACACACACACACACACACACACACACACATACACACACACACACACACATACACACACATACACACACACACCCACACACACACACCTACACACACGCACACACACACACACACACACACCTACACACACACACACACACACACACACCTACACACACAAAAAGTGGTGTAGAAGGTACTCCGTGGTGTAGAGGAAGCACGCTCGGTTCACAACCGAGAAGTCCCGGGTTCGATCCCCGGGCGGAGCGGAAACAAACGGGTTGTTTCCTTAAAACCCGAGCCCCTGTCCACCCAGCAGTGAATGGGTACCGGGTGTTAGCCGGGGTTTGTGACCTGCTCTCCGGGGTGGTGGCTTCCGCCAACACTAACCACTAAGGATGAGTGATAAAAATGTTGATATGGAGACGGGGCCATACGAACATTGCTCTGGCCCTGTGTAATACAACTAGATGAATACACACACACACACACACACACACTAAAGCTCAAAAATTTAATACAAGGAAAATAAGAATAATGAAAACGAGGCATAAAATAAAACGCAAAACCAACAATGGACTTCATCACAATAATTATAAAGCGAACAAGAGTAACTCAATAGCAAGAGGATACTATAAAAATAAAACGCGATAAGAATATGCTGGCTTATTATTTTTATTATTTCACTAAATGAGCGTTTGAGGAGGAAAAAGTGGAGGAAACAAGAGGAGGAAGAGGAGGAGAGTTAGGAGGAGGAGGGAACAGGAGAGAGAGGAGGGAGAAGAGGAGGGAAAGGAGGGAGAGGAGGAGGAAGAAGAGAGGAGGAGGAAGAAGAGAGGAGGAAAGAGTGGAGGAAACAAGAAGAAGAAGAGGAGGGAACAGGAGGAAAGACTGACGGGAATAAGAGGAGCAAGAGGAAACAAGAGGAGGAAGAGGAGGAAAGAGTGGAGGAAAGAAGAGGAGGAAAGAGTGGAGGAAAGAGTGGAGGAAAGAAGAGGAGGAAGAGGAAGAGGAGGAAAGAGTGGAGGAAAGAGTGGAGGAAAGAAGAGGAGGAAGAGGAAGAGGAGGAAGAAGAGGGAACAAGAGTGGAGGGAAACCGAGTGG
>JACEEZ010009307.1:5000-12500 GCA_016584305.1 Chionoecetes opilio | reverse complement strand
TATGAGGAAAGAGAGGGAGAGAAGAGGGAAGCAGAAGAAAGGAGAAGATAGAGGGAGGAATGGAAGGGATAATAATAATAGTAGGAGAGAGAGAGAGAGAGGAGAAAAGAGGGAGAAGTTGGAATGAAGAATATAAAGAAATACATAAAGTCATAGGAATACAAAGGAAAAGCAACATTTTCTGAGGTGTGAAAACAAAAAATCGTGGGTGAGGGAAGGGGCTGTTATCTGCCCTGTGAATTTTGATAAGAAATCGTTAATTTTGATAAGAAATCATGTTTTTTTAAACTCCTTGAGACCCAGAACGTAATTTCCATTGTAATTTAGGGTACCATTAGACGGTTTTTAGTCAATATAAGCAACATTTTATAGCTATGACCTGTTTAGTATCCTTGTCCACTAACTAATCTGGTATATTTAGTTACTTTTCGTAATTTTATGGCTAACAACAGACGATTTTATATAGCAAAGGAAAGATCTGGGCGTGCAGGGGTTAATAACTTTAAAACTATGAAGCCCACGCAAAAAAATGTATCAAATGATAAAGATTGGGCAGGCAAAGAACTTTTTTTTAGGCCATAATAAAATAATTTTGGAATGTGAGTAATTGAAAAAATTACTATAATTTTTCATAAAACATTATTTCCTCGAATAGTATAACTTTTACTGGAATATTGATTTACAGCACAAATTAGAAATTCTCTATTAAAGCAGCTTTGTTTTGATGTGTTTTTCCACTGGAACTAATGGTTTGGTAGTCCATAGACAGAAGCGTGTTCGCCCACAATCTCGCTCCACTTTCTACGGCGATCAAAAATAAAGCCAATAAATAAATATATAAAAGACGTCTAATGTTTAGGTAAGATAAAAGGTTAGAGTTTCTCCCTAAAGGTTAAAATCAATCATTGGTAATCAAATAGTGTTCACCAGTTTATGAGGAGCAACAAATATCATGGACGAGGCAAAAGAGCACCTCGCCACACCTTGACGCCACGCAACCCGGTGTGCGGGGAGGGGAGAGGAGGAATACACACACAAAGGAATACAAAGGAAGAACAGATAGCAACAGCCCTACTGGGCCAAACGAGGCTGCCTGTGTCACTACTTTCTACCACTAAGTTTCAACATGTTAGAGGTAAAAGAATAGCAAAGTTGAAGGCTCCTCCCCACTAACACCCCTCTCCCTCCCGCCGAGGCCGACAGGAAAATAGTGAGAAAAAAACATCATACAGTATTGAAAAACTGCCATGGAATTTATAGGAAAGATTGAAGAAGTGATATACTCTAAACTAAAAAAACAAAAACAAAAAAACAAATAAATATAATAAAATAAAAAAATACGCAGGCCCGAAGTAATCGAGTGTGGCAGTTGATGCTAAGTATTTATCTAGTTTGTTCTTAACTAATTAAACGCCTCAACCGTGTTACTATTAACTACTTGTGCTGGAAGAGAGTTCCGAATTTTAACAACTCTTTGCGACCGAAATCACTTACCAATGATCTTGTATCCATTTCTACGAGTAGTGCTTGTCCAATCAATATTCAAATAGTCGTTTATGTTAACATTATCGAAGCCATGGAACATTTTTAACAATTCTATTAAGTCTCCTCGCAGCCTTCGTTTTGACAACTGAACAAGTTAAGTTCCTTCAATCGCTATTCGTATGGCTTGAATCGCGGAGGAGGAGGAGGAGGAGGAGGAGGAGGAGGAGGAGGTGCTTGTGAGATGAAGGGACGGAAGATGCGGTGAAAGTGATGAGGGTGAAAATGATGTGGTAGGTGGAGGGTGAGTGGATGTGGTAGGTGGTGGAGGGTGAGTGGATGTGGTAGGTGGTGGGTGAGTGGATGTGGTAGGTGGAGGGTGAGTGGATGTGGTAGGAGGTGGGAGAGTGGATGTGGTAGGTGGATGGGTACAGGGTGAGGTGGATTTGGTAGCTGGGGGTCCAGAATGGATGTGGTAAGGAGGGGGGAGAGGGGATGGAAGGGGGAGGGAGAGTGGATGTGGTAGGGGAGGGAGAAAATGATAGTGGAGGGAGAGGATGGTGGGACAAGGAGGATGAGCGAGGGTCAGTGGGAGATTAAGAAAGTATCGCTTAAGAGAGGTAGATGGGGCGTTTGTCAGAATTAATCAGAGGAGTGAGTAGATGGAGGAAGGAGAGAGGGGGAAGGAAGGAAGGGGAGGAGGGAGAGATTGGATCGTGACAAAGAATAATATGACAGGAGGAGGTGCAGATAGATAGGATAGATAATGACAGGAGGAGGTGAGAAGATAGATAGAGAGAGAGAGAGAGAGAGAAGAGAGAGAGGAGAGAGAGAGAGAGAGAGAGAGAGAGAGAGAGAGAGAGAGAGAGAGAGAGAGAGAGAGAGAGAGAGAGAGAGAGAGAGAGATATTGAAGAGTAACAGAATAATAGACAGGAGAGGTGCAGATAGATAGATAGATGAGAGAGAGAGAGAGAGAGAGAGAGAAGAGAGAGAGCAGAGAGAGAGGAGCAGAAGAGGAGAGAGAGAGAAGAGAGAGAGAGAGAGAGAGGAGAGAGAGAGAGAGAGAGAGAGAGAGAGAGAGAGAGAGAGAGAGAGAGAGATGAAGAGTAACAGAATAATATGACAGGAGGAGGTGCAGATAGAAAGATAGATAGATAGAGAGAGAGAGAGAGAGAGAGAGAGAGAGAGAGGAGAGAGAAGAGATGAGAGAGAGGGAGAGAGAGAGAGAGAGAGAGAGGAGAGAGATAGAGAGAGAGAGAGAGAGAGAGAGAGAGAGATGAGAGAGAGAGAGAGAGAGAGATATGAAGAATAACAAAGAATAATATGACAGGAGGTGTAAATAGAGAGAGAGAGAGAGAGAGAGAGAGAGAGAGAGAGAGAGAGAGAGAGAGAGAGAGAGAGAGAGAGAGAGAGAGAGAGAGAGAGAGAGAGGAGGAGTTAATATATATATGAGAGGAATAAAACGGATAACGGAAAGTAAGTATTTTGACCTAAGACGAAAGTTTAAGAAATTATATATATAAAAAAAGACAACATTCTAATGGAGCAATCTGAACTACCGGTATTAGGAGCGAGAGAGGAATGCAAAGGAATGCAAAGGAAGAACAGACAGCAACAGCCACACTGGACCAAACGGGACTGTCTGCGAAGAGGAGAAGAAGAGGGGAGGAGGAGGAGGAGGAGGAGGAGGAGGAGGAGGAGGAGAGGAGGAGGAGGAGGAGGAGGAGGAGGAGGAGGAGAGGGAGGAGAGGAGGAGGAGGAGGAGGAGGAGGAAAAGAGAAAGATAATGATAATGATGATGATAATGATAATGATAATAATGATATCTATATTGGTAATTACAACAAATGAAAGGAAGAAGAAAATAAGGAAGAAAAATACGATGAAGAAAAAGAAGGAAGGAAAAAAAACAGTAAAAGAAAAAAGTTAGAAGAAGAAATCAAAGGAAAATAGAAATGAAAACAATAAAATAATAAAAATCAGATGAAGGAAAAAAAAAAAAAAAAAAGTAGTCATTGAAAAAAGCATAAATGAAGAAATGAAAGATTAAAAAAAGAAGCAATAAAATAATGAAAATATAATACAATGAAAAGAACGCAAGGGAAAAAAAAAAAAAAAAAAAAAAAAAAAAGAAGTCACAATCACACGATCATAAATCATGAAAATCGTACGGTAATTTTTTTTCTTTCTAATTTTTTTTTCTGAGTGATGTAGAAGACGAAGAAGAAGAAGGTTGAGGTTACCTGTCATCATTACCTTCACCTGTACGTAAACTATCATCTTCTTTCCCATCATTATCGACATTCGAGAAAGACGAGACTTGATTTGAGCCTCTTCATCTTGTGTGTAAAGCCTTAATGATACGTATGATAGGAAGTGCAAGGAGGAGAAGGAGGGGGAGGAGGAGGGGGAGGAGGAGGAGGAGGAGGAGGAGGAGGAGGAGGAGGAGGAGGAGGAGGAGGAGGAGGAGGAGGAGGAAAAACAGGAATATAATAACTAAGAAAGTAAAAAAAAACTAGTGTATCCTTTCTCACATTATTAGAAGTGAGTGAGTGAGTATGTGTGAGTGTGTCTGAGAGAGTGAATGAGTGAGTGAGTGGGTGTGTGTGAGTGTGTGTGTGTGTGTGTGTGTGTGTGTGTGTGCGTGTGTGTGTGTGTGAGCGAGTGAGTGAGTATGTGTGAGTGGTGTGTGAGCGAGTGAGTGAGTATGTGTGAGTGTTGTGTGAGTGAGTGAGGGAGTGTGAGTGTTGAGTGAGTGAGTGAGTGTGTCTGAGTGAGTGAGTGAGTGAGTGAGTGTGTCTGAGTGAGTGTGTCTTGAGTGAGTGAGTGAGTGAGTGAGTGAGTGTGTGTGTGTGTGTGTGTGTGTGTGTGTGTGTGTGTGTTGTGTGTGTGTGTGGTGTGTGTGTGTGTGTGGGGTGTGTGGTGTGTGTGTGTGTGTGTGTGTGTTGTGTGAGTGAGTGAGTGAGGTGTGTGAGTGAGTGAGTGAGTGTGTGTGTGAGTGAGTATTGTGTGAGTGGTGAGTGAGTGAGTGAGTGAGTGAGGTGAGTGAGTGAGTAGTGAGTGAGTGAGTGAGTGAGTGAGTGAGTGAGTGTGTGTGTGTGGGGTGTATGAGGCAAGGGCGTGGCTGTGACCCTTATGACCTCCTTCTCACCTGCCGCCTCACCCTCCCCCCAAAACCTGCCCCCCACCATACCCCCACCTGCATCCCCCCCCACACCCACCCCCCACTAACATCCGCTCACCTCATCACAAACTCTTCTCTCTCCCTTTCTTCATTCCTCTCCATTTGTTACTCCTTTTTATCTATTTCTATCTATCTATTTATTATTTATATTTATCTTTCTATTTGTTTTCTCTTTTTGTCTCGTTCATTCTGCTTCTCATTATTGTATTTCACTCTTCCTCATTCTTCGATCTTCTTCCTTGCTTACATTTTTGCATTTTTTCCTCCTCTTCCTCCTCATCTCATACTCTCTCTCTCTCTCTCTCTCTCTCCTCTCTCTTTTCTCTCTCTCTCCTCTCTTTTTCTCCTCTCTCTCTCTCTCTCTCTCTCTCTCTCTCTCTCTCTCTCTCCCTTCCTTCTTTCCTCTCCTTTTGTTACTCCTTTACTTTCCTTCCTTTATCTTCATCCTTTTCATTATTATATCCACTCTTTATCACTCCTTTATCCTCTCCCTTTCTTACATTTATACATTTTTTCCTCCTGCCACTCTGATCTCCTTTACTTTATATCTATCATTCTCTTTCTCATTACTACGTTTCACTACAGCGTTTTCCTCAACATTTTTCCTCCTCCTCCTCCTCCTCCTCCTCCTCCTCCTCCACCTCACGTCCTTGGTTAGGCCGCCCCTTTGGGAATATGCCGTTCAATTCTGGTCGCCCTGTTTCGTAAAAGATCAAGCCAAATTAGAATCAGTGCAAAGAAGAGCAACCAAACAAATTCCATCTCTGCGAAATTCATCTTATGAAGAGAGACTGCGGAAACTTAATATGTTTTCCTTAAAGGATCGTAGAATCCGTGGGGACTTGATAGAAACCTTTAAGATCCTAAAAGGTTGATGTCATTAATCAAGAGGACCTATTGAGCTTTCAACTCAAGTGACAACAGAAATAAGGGTTTAAAACTAAACGGTCAACGCTTGTTCATCACCGATCTCCGTAAAAATTATTTCAATGTTAGAGTCGTTGATCGATGGAACAAGTTACCAGCAAATGTTGTCGGAGCCAACACAATAACTACATTCAAAAAACAGATTTTGACGCGCCACTGTAAATTTAAATGGTATTGATAGTGCGAATTCGTATCTGTCCCCCGTATCGATTAGTTTAGTGGTAGTGGTAGTTGTAGTTAGTATTTTTCATATCCTATCAGTCTGCACAATGAAACTTCCCATTTCCTATCCCCTTTAGGGACCATGGTATCATTTTCCAATTGTTTTCTTACAAGTAGTTGATAGTTAGTAGTATGTATTCAGCAGATACCCTCGCTATGGACCAATAGGTCTCCTGTGTCTGTTACTCCTATGTAACCTATGTAAAAATCCTCCCCCTCCTCTCCTCCTCCTCCTCCTCCCCCCCGCCCCGCCCGCCCGCCCATCCTTCCTTCCTTCCCATGTACCAGATTCATCGTGCAATTTATGGCCGTGTTTACGTTTTCTGTGTCGCGTTCCTACACCAGATATGATCGGGTTTTTGCACCCCGCACTTATCTATTTTCATATATATTACAATTAGTCTGGGTGATATGTTATTTCTTGTTACTGATATGATTACTATTGTTATTATTGTCCTTATTGTCAGTAGTGGTAGTAGTGATGGTGGTAAGAGGTGTAGGAGAGGTGGTAGTAGTAGTAGTAGTAGTAGTAGTAGTAGTAGTAGAGTAGGAGGAGGAGGAGGAGGAGGAGGAGGAGGAGGAGGAGGAGGAGGAGGAGGAGACGAGCATGATGAGTAGAGGAGGAAGAGGAGGAGAAGGAGGAGGAGGAGGAGGAGAAGGAGGAGGAGGAGGAAGAGGAGGAGGAGGAGGAGGAGGAGAGGAGGAGGAGGAGAAGGAGGAGGAGGAGGAGAAGGAGGAGGAGGAGGAGGAGAAGGAGGAGGAGGAGGAGGAGGAGGAGGAGGAGGAGGATAGAGGTAGTAGTAGTAGTAGTAGTAGTAGTAGTAGTAGTAGTAGTAGTAGTAGCAGTAGTAGAAGAGGTGGTAGTAGTAGAAGTAGAGGTGGTAGTAGTAGTAGTAGTAGTGGTAGTAGAGGTGGAAGTAGTAGAAGTAGATGTAGTAGTAGTAGTAGAAGTAGAAGTAGTAGTAGTAGTAGTAGTAGTAGTAGTAGTAGTAGTAGTAGTAGTAGTAGTGTAATAGTAAAATCCTAAAGTTCGTTCCAGTATGAGACACGTACAAGCAAAACAAATAAGACAAGGAATATAAAGAAGTCGGCGGCAAAGAAAAAATAAACAAGAAAATAATAGTTCTCTGTATTTCTCGGATGCAAATAATCAGCTGCTAAACAAAACACCGATCCCTTGCAATAAATCAATAAAATAAATAGCAATATAACGTAAGTATATATTTTATAGGGTCACTCTTCGTCTTGTATGCATGTAAAAAAAGGATATGAATAAAAAAGGAAAAAGAAAAAAAAAGTTCATTGTTTTTCTTGAATGCAAATCATCAGCTGCTAAACAAAATATCGCTCCTTTGCAATAAATAAATAGTATCAATATAATATAGTCTGTATGGGTCACTGGGTCACTCTGCGTATCTCCTCAAGTCTCCTCTTTGTTTTGATTTTTGCCTTATCAAGATTGGCGTCTGTCCTATTTGTATTTCATTTTTATTCACATAGTAATCTTTGTCTGTCCTATTTATATTTCACTTTTATTCACCAGTTTAAACTTTGTCCCGTCCTATTTGTATTTCACTTTTTATTCACATAGTAATCTTTGTCTGTCCTATTTGTATTTCACTTTTTATTCACACAGTAATCTTTGTCTGTCCTATTTGTATTTCACTTTTTATTCACATAGTAA
>JACEEZ010009306.1:67500-86559 GCA_016584305.1 Chionoecetes opilio | reverse complement strand
TTTTAATTCTGGGCAATTGTCAAGATAGTCGTGTGGGAAAAACTTGGGTTTGGGGAAAACGGAATGAAGGACCGCCGATATGTAAGAACTCGAGCGAGTCTAGACGCGACTCCTAATCTTATAAGTATGGGCCCAGGGCGCTGTCTTGGTGCCTCTTGGCGGCGGTGTTGAGCGCAGCCACAGGTAAGAACACACCTTTGCTATCATAAAAGTGCTACATCAATAATTATTCTCTTCATTTTTACTGATAAAAAATTGTGTAACGTTACGCCACAAGTATATTTTTCCTTTTGCCGCGTTAGCTGGCTCCCTACAAGGCGGGAGTTTCATCGTGTTTCCTGTTACCATGACGCTGGAGGAGGGGGACGCCTGCACCATGCACTCAGGGGCGCCGGCCAGGTGCACGGACATACGTTACTGTGACTTTACCAACCCCGACTTTCGCCACAACCTGCCCGTCCAGTGCGGCTTTCAAGGCATATTTCCTGTGGTCTGCTGCCCCGCCGTCCCGCGTGAGTGTGACGCGAGTGTTGGGGACGTTGGTGCCAAGGGAGGGGAAGAGGGGCGAGGGAAGAAAATCAGAAAACTACAACTAATTGAGATCCATCACTTGCTTGAAAGTAGGGGCTTGGTGTGCGGGGAGGAATATGGCGTGGTGTACTGATTGCTGGCAGGCAAGGTCACGCTAACACCGCTCTCTTACAGGTGTCGGACCCCAGCCCGTCACGGACATAGCGCCGCCACCACCAACATTCCGTGAGTCATAACCAGACTTGGAGTAATTACATTGGTTTGGGTCAATTACAATTACAATTACGATGACTTATCCAACTACTCAATTACAATTACAATTACAATTACAAGGAATGGATTTTTTTAAAATTACAATTACAATTAAAATGACTCAATTTTAATATTTCCAAATTACAATTACAATTTCAATTACAGCAAAGCTAGTGTTCAATTACATATTTCAATTACATTCTTCATAGTATTAACTGAATTAATTGCTGATAAAAAAATAAAAATAATAATAATAATATATATATATATAATAGAGGCAATACTTTCTCTATGAGGGAAGCGAGATCTTATAATGAAGATATAAACCAGCGCGGGTAGAAACATCTTGATTGCTTATTTGGTACGTTTCGGCTATACATAAGCCATCATCAGCCTAAAATCGGATAATTTTTTTTTTTTTTTGTTAAAAATTAAAATATACAAATTATAAAATGATTTGCGCATTTAAAATGCCTAACCTAAAATAAAAATAAAAATTATAAAACAGTAATAAAAATACTACACCTACCAATCAACATAGCAGTGGAGTGTGGGATTCCCACATGGTTTAAAAGCACACAAGCGGGGTTGAAGTGCCCTGTGCGCAAAGGGATGGTTTGTGGTGGTGGGTGAGGAGGCTCTCACATATCCATCGGGTGGAGTCGTGGGAGCTTGTGTGTAAAATGTTGAAGTCTTGGTTTGTTATTGGGTGGCCTGAGGCTTCGGAATGATCCCGAATGGCTGAAAATGGTGGTTTGGACACGGGTTTGCCAGTCCTGTGAGACAATCCCCGATGCTCCGCGATCCTAGTGGTGAGGTGGCGTTTGGTCTGCCCAATATAAGCAGCGTTACAGCTACTGCACTTAAATTGGTACACCACTGAGGAACGCAGGGCATCAGGGATTCTCTCCTTGAGTTTAAAACAGTGTGATAACGTAAAAGGGGGCTTGAACACTACTCTAAGCGAGACTTGTGGATAACATTGCCGAAGCAGGAGTTGAGCTTTGTTTCGGATGGAAAAAGATTTGTTACCTATGAAGGGAATTATAAAATACACTACGGCTTTATGAGCGGTATGTATTAGGGGAGGGGGTGAATGTAGTTTATTTAACTGTTTACCAATGTACGTGTTAATGGACTGCAGGGATACCCATTTAGTTTAAGAGTGTGTCTCAAGTACTCTAATTCTAAGTGAAAATTGGTGTATGAAGAGCAAATATTGTACGCCCTAGTAACCAGCGTGAGGATCAGATTTTTCTTAAATTGGGCGGGAATGTTGGAATTAAATTTGTTGTTAGTCCTGTAAATGTGGGTTTTCTGTAAATGATAGTGCCTTCATTTTCATAATTCATTTTTAACCAAAAAAAATGTTGTATCCGATTTTAGGCTGATGATGGCTTATGTATAGCCGAAACGTACCAAATAAACAATCAAGATGTTTCTACCCGCGCTGGTTTATATCTTCATTATATATATATATTATATATATAATTATATATATATATATAATATATATATATATATATCATATATATATATATATTATATAATACATATATATATATATACATATATATATATATACATATATATATATATATATATATATATATATATATATATATATATATATTATATATATATATATATATATATTAGGGTGTCCCAGTTTTTTCAGTTCCCAAAGTTTGTCATGCACACCCACCACCCCCCCTAATTTGTTCCACCCCTGAAAACATGCCAGCAATGTTAATTTCATTCGTGTTCTTCAATGTTAAAGGTCCCCTCAAACCATGTGTTACTATTGCTGAACGGCTACTCTCTACCTTATACTAATTGTATCTTGTTTTTTAAAGTTATGGATACAAAACAGCAGGAGACTGTGTGGTTGGTGGGGGTGGGGGCGAAATGAACCCCTGGAAATGCTGTCTCAACTCCCGACAGTGGATGATGTTCTTAGATATATATAATCGATGGTATTCATATAGGGTCATATAAACAAGGTCGATGAGGGGACCCTTCCCCTCCTAATAAGGCAATGATATTTCGCTTTTTTTTCTTTCTTCATGTGTATTAAATAAAGGGTGTGCGATTTGATTCTTGCGAGAAAAAAATACCCCGTGTGAGCTGGGACAACCCTAATATATACATATATATATATATATATATATATATATATATATATATATATATATATATATATATATATATACATATATATATATATATATATATATATATATATATATATATATATATATATATATATATAAGCGAAAGTGTGTGTGTGTGTGTGTGTGTCCGCGATAGGTGCCGCCCCCCGTGCCCCAATCCCATCATATGGCACAGTTTTGGAACCAGCTCGACCAGGGGCAACTTTTAAGCCCACTTATGAGATGATCCGATCACTTTTTTTTTTTTTTTTTTTTAGCAGCCTATTAGCGAGAATTGTGAAAAAAAAAATGTGGGTTGCGAGAATTGAGGAAACCTTGATGTAGGGTGATGGGTAATGGGGTGAGTGAATGGGTGGGGTGATGGGTAATGGGTATGGGGTGATGGGTGAGTGAATGGGGGGGGATGATGGGTGATGGGTGAGGGAATAGGTGGGAGGTGATGGGTAATGGGTGAGTGAATGGGTGTGTGGTGATGGGTAATGGGTGAGTGAATGGGTGGGGGGGTGATGGGTAATGGGTGAGTGAATGGGTGGGGGGTGATGGGTTAAGGCGTTAAAGTAATCGTCCAGACCCATTTTTTTTTTGCCGAATTATGTTGAATTCAATTCAAAATTTGAATTCAAAACACCTAATCCACCAAAAATAATTGATTTCCAGGCCTTATTTCCGTAAAAACACGACTTTTGTAAAAAGCGCGCGAAAAAAAAAATCTTCCCTCCAACAGGGCTACGACTGTTATTGATGACGTCAGAACAGGGACGCCCGCAGACACTCTGTCTGACACCTGTCGGCAAATGTTATGATGAGCGATTGTACTTTCGGTGTCAGACAGTGAATCTGTCGCTGTGACAGATTTAGAGTACGATGCTCAATCTGACCCGAAAGAAATGACGCTGGTCGCGTATACTATGAGGAAAACGAACCTCAGATTGTCATGGGATCCTATATGTTTGAGCCCGAGTACGAGGTGGATTAACAGGTGTTAGCAGAGCCTGAGGTTCAGCAGGAGGACCTGGCACGGTAAAACTTTGGAAGAAGTCCTTCACCCCTATCTTTTTTTCTTCCCCTATAGCAACAAGCCTGGGGAAACTGGCGGGAATACGGGGTTTTTGGATGGGGGAAGCAAATATAAGTGATTTATGGCTCCTAAAAAAATCAATCAAAGTCACTATGTGTAAAAATCTAGGGAATTCCCTAAATTAGGGATCTCCCTAGATACCCATTGCTAGGGAATTTTCCTTAATTGATATATGTATAGATTTGGACAATTTTGGGAGAGCAATAAATGAGTCGTGTCTGCCTTCCCTACCCAAAAACCCAAGTTTTCCATAAGGCCACCATGCTTGCTGGTCATAGGAGGTCAAGAAAAACCTAACCTTTCTAGCCAGAAGGGGCTGCGCCCCCAATGGACCCCCTAAGGGTTGCTAATCTAACCTCACTATAACCCCCTAAAAGTTACTAACCTAACCTCACTGTAACGAATACAGTTGATTCGGGCCACCAGTTGAAACAGGCCGCTATATTAAATGCATACCAAGCATGCATTTATGCATAACCTTATAGGTTTTAATGAAACCTAACCTAACCTTAACCACAAAGTATACCAACCTAACCTTAACCACAAAGTATACCTAACCTAACCTTAACCACAAAGTATACCTAACCTAACCTTAACCACAAAGTATACCTAACCTAACCTAACCAAGTAACTAACCTAACCTTAACCACAAAGTATACCTAACCTACCCTTAACCACAAAGTATACCTAACCTAACCTAACCTTAACCACAAAGTATACCTAACCTACCTAACTTAACCACAAAGTATACCTAACCTTAACCACAAAGTATACCTAACCTAACCTAACCTAACCTTAACCACAAGTATACCTAACCTAACCTAACCTTAACCACAAAGTATACCTAACCTAATCTAACCTTAACCACAAAGTATACCTAACCTAACCTAACCTTAATCACAAAGTATACCTAACCTAACCTAACCTAACCTTAACCACAAAGTATACCTAACCTAACCTTAACCACAAAAGTATACTAACCTAGCCTTAACTATACAATATATTAATACACTATAGGCGTGTATCACCCTACACACGCCACTCCTTTCCGTGTGCAAACTTTTCTCGAAAGGCACAGCTATCTTGCTGCACCCATAAAGGATGCATGCATGCGGCATATAGCAAAAAAAAAATATCAGAAACACCCACATATCTTCAAGTACTATATTTATCTCTGTGCTTACGTGCCTCTGATCAAGCGCGGGAAGATGAGCCTCCCTGATGCTACGTCACCGAGCCTGAGCATGAGCGTCTGCAAACCTTGAGAGCGTTTTGAAAACTCGGGGAATTTGCAGATTTTGATTGCGGATTATTTAAAAACGGCTGACTGGATACAAAAAGTGACGACGTATTGTTGATATACTCGTTAATGGCTATGATTTGATTGCATTAAATCAGGAATGATGAAATGGTCTGGACGATTACTTTAATACATACATTTCTACATCCATGATTTCAGGAAAGTTAGAAGGGGCTATCTGGAGAGTCTGTGTTTGGTGGGCCGAAGGCCCACCAATAGCCCTCCGCAGGAGCTAGCCAAAAGTCCGCCCGGAGGGCGGCTTTGCGGCTAGTATATATATTATATTATATATATATATATAATAATATCTCAGGAGCAAATGGGTAGCGAGCGCGTCTGTTACTGCGATGCTAGTGTGTTGGTGTAATTAACACTGAGAGATAGAATTATAAATGTAATGTCTTTGTAGGTAATTACCTAATTGGTAACTCGAGCGTGGGTGGTTTGGCGGGCTCTGTGTTTCCCGCCAGCCGCCAAAGCGTCAAGAGTCAGTGTGCCTGTAGACTGTCAGCAGGGCAGTCACAGTTGTGCCTCACTGGGAAAAAAACAAAAAAAAAATCACCCAAATTACACCGGTGGTTGCCTTCCCCCTTTGCAACTGCATATGGGGAAAGGCCTAGTGGGGCCCCGGGCATACCAGGTGATAGCGATCAAACAAAGCCTACGCCTTCGAAGTGGGTTTAATAAGGAAAAGACTGAAAAAAAAGCCGGCAAGGCTGGAGTGTTCATGTTTTCTTGAGCGCGAAATCCAGGCCGCCAAGGGTTTCCACACTTCTTGAAGGGCTGAAAGGGCCTAAAGTGTGAGTGGCTTTACATTCAGCGTGCATTGTGACCCGCTGTTGTCTTCTGCTCGTATAAGCTGTTTTTGTGGACGGTAAAGGACTTTGTCACGCCAGGCCGTGGGGAAATGAGAAATGGCGAATTTGTGAAACGGTGAGACAGTGTGGGAAGCTGCTGAGTGTCGCTTCGCTTGTCTACGCGTCTCCACTTGGATTTCTTATCTACGCGTCTCCACTTGGATTACTTACTTATCTACGCGTTTCCACTTGGATTACTTATCTACACGTCTTCAATCTCTGAAAGACTTCAGAGGATTACATCACCGCCATCTTGACTCAAGGTGGATGCTTCGAGTCTTGTCTTCACAAGGCCTCTCACTTCAGGACTACAACGCCACAAAGAGTATCTCACTGCAAGCTAAGTACTGTGCTAATGTGAGTACTGCCCCAGTTTTGTTAAACAATAGGACAGTGGTAGAATGACTAGTAAAAATTTTCCTTCCTCTGTGATCCTATTTGATCGAGGGGAGATAGGGTCTGTGCGCGCCATAAGGAGTGGACGTCAGAGCACTCTTGCTCTGTGCTCGTGGCTTCAAGTGACGTCACGGCGTACTGAGCGGTGAGTGGCTAAGAAAATACGTCACAAGTTTTCCGTGAGTTGTACTGGCCCGGCATCTATGTGTCTTCGGCGGGCTTTTGAAGCGTCGCCGGCTCTGAGTGGCTGAAAAGTGCCAGGGAAGGAGGGTGGAAAGAGTTGCCACAACTTCGACAAAGTGTTGAATTGTGGGCGGAAAAGTGTTGCAAATGGGTTGTCAGATAGTATTATACACATGTAACACAATAATTTGAGCGTGAGTCATAAGCTGTGATAAAAGAGTGGCGTCATAAGCTGATAAACAAAGCGTGAGTCATAAGCTGTGATGAAAGCGTGAGTCATAAAGCTGGGAAAAAGCGTGAGTCATAAGTTGTGATAAAAGCAAAAAATGGAAAATGGATAATCAGCAGCGGGGAAGATCGCGCAGGGTTCAAAGCAACCCAGATTAGTTTCAGACAGAAAGTCACAGACACACAGTCTTGCATATTCCCATCTATTATAGCGGCGTGTCTTTATTATGAATGACAATGCAGTGTTTCACGCGAGGGACAGTTTCTATTGCTCTGGGAGTGGACACAGGGGCCATTGTTAATATTCTTAGGAGTGTGCTTTGTAAACTTAAAAAAAATTCATATTATTTCCATTGTTACTCTATAGCCACTACTTACAAAAGTATCAGTTCCGTGTTCAAGGTTCTCACACCTGAGGTGAGGGGCACTGGACCTTCCTCTATGCCTTGCTCCTAAGTCTAAGTTTAAACATACCAGTTATAGTAACACCAAGTTTTGTTTTAAAATGTGATGGTCTTTGGGTTTAGAATCACTTGTACCCATCACATTGATGTAATTCCACAGCACCAAAGCACAATTCAATTAGATGGCGTTCTCTTCCCCGTAATGACAAGTCCAGAACATGTTTAATGACCCTATGATTTTTCTCAACAGTGACAGCAAGCCGGTTCTGATAGTTAAGCCTTGACTGCTTTTACCTAGAGGGGAGACCCGCGGAAACGTTTAAGTCCCCCTGCGGTTTGGTGACTGCTGTTGTCGTGGGAGAACCAATATTGGCCCCAATTTGTCTGTTCGACTCGTTAGGAGAGTACAAGATACTCTTGTCGACAGTTAGTTAGTGTTTTTGTCCGACACTCCAGTTGTCTGTTCGACTCGTTATGAGAGACACGATACTTCTTGTCGACAGTTATTTAGTGTCTTTGCCCGACACTCCATTTAGTCTGTTCGACTGTTATGAGAGTACACGGATACTCTTGTCGACAGTTATTTAGTGTCTTGGCCCGACACTCCATTTAGTTCATGTTCGACCGTTATGAGAGTACACGATACTCTTGTCGACCAGTTATTAGTGTCTTTGTCCGACACTATTATAAGCGACGCCAGTTGTCACAATGTTACAGGGTCACAAACCCTTCGAGAGAGTAACAGACCAAAATCACGCATAACATTGTGCTCACACATGATGCACAGCCTTCGTTGTACCTTCTTATCGTATGCCTCCTAGCCAAAGAGCCTGTGTAGAGGGCATGATAACGGACATGTTGGAGAAGGAATAATTACAGGACCGTACTTAATCTCTTGGAAACTCACCCCGCATTTGGTGAGAAAAGGTGGTACTTATCGGCCTGTGCTCGACTTCAGGGGAAAAGTTAACAATACTGTACGGATCACTATCCATCCCGTTTTGAGAGACCTTTTTCAGGTCTATAGGGAAGGAATAATACAGTTTTTACCAGTTTGGACCTCAAGTCTGGTTTCTAGGCAGAATTCCATTAGAGAGAACTCCGGGAATAAACTTGCTTCTCAACAAATAATGCTCATTATGAATGGCTGAGATGTCCTATGCGTTTGAGGAACTCAACCTCTTACATGCTGTACCCTTAGTCACCCCTAAAAAACATTTTCTGATGGAGTTATATGATTGTGGTCCCGTAAATTAAGCGAGCATGTGATGAGCTGGATAGAAAGTGGAGCGAGGGTTCTCTTGTCGGGTGACAGCTAGGGCTGCGGTGGAAGCTCCGTGGTAGGCCACGTTTGTACTGAGTGTGTACAAGGAAGTAAATTGTGTGTTGGGTGTGTGCTGAGTTGGTGATTCGACTTGGTGTAAGATTGACTGATGGTGTAAGGTGTGTGTGTGTCGGAGGTGTATGGCGTGAGCAGCAGCTCAGCTGATGGTGTGTTGTGTGTGGCCGGTATATGGCGTGAGCAAAAGCTGTTGTGTGGAGGCTGTAAGCCTGTGTGGGCCTGTGAGCAGCAGTGGTTGAGTGGAGGCGGTAGCCGGTGTTTGTAGGAGAACAGGCTGGTTGTGGTGGAGGCGTGTAGGCCGGTGTGGTGTGAGCAGCGCTGGTTGTATGGAGCGTGTAGCCGGTGTGGGTGAGCAGCCAGCTGGTTGGTTGGAGGCGTGTAGCCTTGTGGTGTGAAGCAAACAGCTGGTTGTGGGAGGCGTGGAGTCCTGGTGTGTGGTTTGTGTAGTGTTGATGGCGTGTAAGCTGATGGTGGGTGATGATATGTGGATTGATGTTGAGACTTCAAAGGGGCTATGATAGATTTATTCTTTGTTAGGTATATAATGATTGTGTTAAATCTATAATATGTTAAATAGAGAAGTGAGTCATATTTGCCTGGTGGTTGTGAGAGTGAGGTCTGGTTGTGAGGTCTGGTGGTGAGAGTGAGGTGTGGTTGTGAGAGTGAGGTGTGGGGAGTGAAAATTAGTTACACCCAGGCGGCCCGGGAGAACTCTCGTAAAGGGAGAAGTAAGGCACATTGATAGGTATTGCACAATATTGTTACTGTGATGTTTTTGCAGCAAGGAGTGCAGTGTGGGAAGTGTGGTCTGGGACGTAACAGATATTTGGGGGCCTGCGGGATTTGAACACGGGACCTCCGCATCTGTTACGTCCCCAGCCACACTTCACCACACTGCAGCTCCTTGCTGCAAAAACATGCACAGTAAATATTGTGACAATTCCTATCAAAGTGCCTTACTTCTCCCTTAAGAGAAGTTCTCCGGGCCGGATGGTTGATAACTAGATTTTCACCCCCACACCTCACTCTCACAACCACCCACCTCACTCTCACAACCAGACCTCACTCCACAACCAGACCTCACTCTCACACCACAGGCAAATATTGACTAACTTCTCTATTAACCTATTATATATTTACAACAATCATAGATATACATAAACAAAGAAATAAATCTACATAGCCCCTTGATGTCTAAAACATCAATCCAACACATCACACACATCAGGCTTACACGCCACGTCAACACGTACCAAACCACACACCAGGCTACACGCCCCTCCACACAACCAGCTGTTGCTCACACCACACAGGCTACACGCCTCCACACAACCAGCTGTTGCGCACGCCATCACCTCCGACACACAACACACCATCAGCTGAGCTGCTGTCTCACGCCCTACACCTCCGACACAGACACACCTTACAACCATCAGTCAATCATACACCAAGTCAACACCAACCAAGCACCACCACCCAACACACATCTTACTTCCCTTGTACCCACACTTCAGGAAACACGTGGCCTATCCACCGAGCTTCCACGCCAGCTCCTAAGCTTGTCCACCCGAAAAGAGACCTCGCTCCACTTTCTATCCAGCTCACAAACATGCTCGCTAATTTACGGGACCACAATCATAATCACTCACAGAAAATGTTTTTAGGGGTGACTAAGGGTAACAATGCCAAGGTCTAGTAAACAACATGTTTACGATCATAGGTGAGGTTTGTAGTTCTTCTACATGGACGACCTCATAACTAGGGGGGGGGTTTTTCTTTTTCCCAAAAAGACTTATACAGTAAATGAGAAACTTGCCATGGTGTTTTCAGAAACTTACGCGGCTGGCCTATAAAATTAACAGCGCCAATGCAGTTTTCAAAGTCACGCATTGACTTTTAGGCCATGCTGTCGACAAGGATGGAATCCACAATTGGATTGTAAATCAAAGCCGTCAAGAATTTCCACCCCCTACCAACCACTGAAAAGTCGGTCTGTCTCGGGTTGTCGGGTTACTATCGTACCTTTGTGAAGAAACTATGCTTCGATTGCTAGTCTCTGGAACGATCTGAAAAAAGACGTTCCTTTCGTTGAATGGTCCCCAACAACAAAGTTTGATACTTTGAAAACTGCACTTACACATGTGCCAATCTTACATTTCCTGACTACCATATGCCTTTCACTCTGTTGACAGATGTGCGGCACTAGGCTGGGAGCGGTTTTGATGAAACAGTTGAAGGTGAGAACGCCCTTCCATGTTGTTGAATATGCCAGTAGAGTGCTTAATGATGTAGAGTTCACGGTATCAGTAACTCACCTTGAAGCCTATTGCTGTGGTGTGGGGCTCTTAAGCACTTTAAGGGAAATTATCTATGGTTATTCCATTACAGTTCACACGGATCACACTGCGGCGCTGAATCTTCTTTAAAGGGAAAATCCTTTGTGGCCGTGTGGCCCGGTGGTTTCATCACCATTAGAATTTGATCTACTATAAAATATATACCTGGAAATAAAAATACTGTTGCAGGACGCACTTTTCACGCAAAATTCAGTAGCAGTGCTCTCAGACACTTCAAATTTCTCTCTACAAGACTTATCGAAGCTCAACGCCAGATCCCTGTGTGGTCAAAAGTGATTGATGCACTAGAGGCTGGAGAGATCTTTTTGGCCTATATTGTCAGTTACACTTTTACAGTTTTTCAATAGTTTGAGGAAGTTCTTTTGCGTAAGGTCCACTATGGACGAGACCACGGTTACTCAACTAGTTATTCCTACCAGTTAGTGGAAAAGGCTTTAAAAATCATCAACGACATGCCTCAAGCAGGACACCAGGTGGGGGGTAGGGGAGGACAAACCTTGTCGCTGCACGTCGTAAGTTATGGCCTACCATGGCGCATCGATGCAGAGAAACATGTAACCAATGCGTTCATGTGCACAAACAAGGTAATACGAAAAACTGCCTATCCTGAAATCTTTACCTTGAGTCGTCCCTTTGGACACCGTAGGCATTCGACTTATTGCAGCTTCCTCGAAGTAATCAAGGGTTCACAATATGTACTAGTATGTGTAGATCAACTTCCACACACGTTTTGTGATTCTAGTTCCCTTGCATAACAAGTCTGCTATAACGGTTGCTCAATGCTCTAGCTTCAAATTTAATTTGCCCCTACACAACCTCCTAGAGTGCTGAGTTCAGAATATGGCCTGGAATTGCTAATCAAAATTCTTCATAACATCTGGTGATGCAGTTCAAAACATAAGCAAACTTTCATTATGCTTATCACCTGCGACAATGGGTTTAGTAGAGAGGGGACTAATAGAAGATTATTGATGTCCTTCGCATTATGCTGGCGAGGTTTTCATGATTCGTGGGAAGACTGGCTACCTCATTTGTAGCGGCTTCGATGAAATGGTTCAGTAAATTCCCTCGACAGGAAAGACTCCACATTTCATTTTGTATGGTGTCGACAAGCGACTACCTTATGATGTGCTTTTGCAATCTCCTGTCCCTGTCTACTCAGTGGACGATTATGCTAAAATTCAACTAAGATCCTTTCAGATCATTCACAGATCAGTTCGAGGAAAACTAAAGGCTTCTCGTCAGGAGATGATGCGTAGACAGCATAGTAAGGCTTGTCCTGTTGCAATTTCCATAGGTGATTTTGTTATGAAACGTTCTCCTGAACGCCAAAATAAGTTGTGTTCTAAATTTTCAGGACCTTACTTGGTCACAAGTAAAATTCAGGGAAATAAATTCATACTTCTGGATCAAACTCATAATACTACAGACGTAGTATATGCTGATAGGCTAAAGAGAGTCAAGCTGACCTCTCATGCACTGACCAAGCCCACAACTTAGGTCAACAGGCCTTAATGTTCTCATGTTTTCTTGTTAGCATTATGATTAGTAGTACAATACTATTTTTGCTAGTATTTTATTTTTAAGTTTACATTTCATATCTGTGTATATGTATTTTGATGATGAAACCTTGGTTCCTCGGGCCAAGAAGAATTATGACTGTGAGGACACAGTGAGGTGTGGCCGAGCGATGTGTTAGTGTAATTAACACATATTGTGTAGACTTATCATTAAGGACGTTATAAGCAATATGTTAAACCCTAAATGGTAACCGAGTTGTAATGGCGCGGGAGACAGAGTGTCTTCCCGTGGGAATGCCAACGGGCAGTGTATCGGGGACCAGGGCACGGAGCAGACGCTCAGTGTCTACACTGTGAATTATACCACCAAACAAACACCAGTGTCTCCATCCACCTTATTGCAACTGCATATAGGGAGGGCCTAGTGGCCCCCGGTATAAACTTACTAGTTTTATCACGCGTTCATGTGAATTGTTTTTAGCGACATATAAAAGGAAAAAGGATGATGAATAGAAACTGATGCATACGTATATCAGTAGGCTTTATGCAAGTATGACTGTTTGACGTGATTTACGTGAACCCCGATCGACAAATAACATGTATAATTTGGCAACACACGTAGGCAGAGCGTTGGGTAGGCACCTCCCGTGGTCAGTGTAGCCGTGAGCCTCAGTAAGTATCGCTGTTGTGGTGTTAACGAGGTCCAAGCTTAAAAAATGGATAAGTACCTCATTAAAAAGCGAAAGTGTACTGAAGACAATAGCGGTGAAGTCGCAGTTGATCATGAATCAAAACGTAAATGTGTCGAGGGCACCGAAGGCGAAGTAACAGTAATAACTGTAGAAAGTGAGTCCTCTCGTCCAGACCCTAGTGTGGAAAGTGAAGAAAGGGAAGTGACAGTTGAAAATGAGCATAGTCGTACAGGTCCGTGCTGGCAAAGTGAAGTGACAGTTGAAAGTGACCGTAGTCGTGCAGGTCTGAGCGGGCAAATAGAAGTGACAGATGAAAGTGAGTTTTGTCATCTAGGTCTGAGCGTGGTCAAAACGACGACACGTGCCAGCAAAAGTAACCGCAGTAAGTTATTTCGCCTGTATAACGACAGTTACCTTGGACTTGGGTTCACTTGCTGTGATGATGAAAATGGTCCTAGGCCAAAATGTGTTGTTTGCGGCATTGAGCTATGATGAATCTATGACTCCTATGAAAATGAAGAGACATTTAACAACAAAACATAGTCACCTCTCTCAGAAGCCTATAGATTACTTTAAAAGACTCTTGAAAGATAACAAACAACAAAAGCTTGGGTTTGAGAAAAAGGTGAAGGTGGCAGAAAAGACACAGAAAGCAAGCTATTTAGTGGCAGAGCATACAGCAAAACAAATGAAACCCCATTCAATTGCAGAGTCATGCTTCCTTCCAGCCTGCTGTGCTGTGGTGAAAACATTGTTTGGGGATGAGGCTGAAAAGGAAGTGAAAAAAATTCCCCTCTCAGACGACACGATTGGTAGACGAATCAAGGACATGTCGTCTGATATTGAAAAAAGTGTGTGTGAACTCGTGAAAGGTAAAATGTATGAATCAACAGACATTGGACTAAAACCTCAGTTACTAGTGTTCATCCGTTATGTTGCTGATAACAAAATAACTGAACATTTCTTATGCTGCAAAGAACTGGTGCAAACCACAGGACAGGAGATATTTTCTACAGTGACAGAATACTTGAAAGAAAAGGACTTGTCATGAAAATTATGTGTAGGAATTTGCACAGATGGCTGTCCATCCATGGTGGGATCGGTAAAAGGTTTTGTGTCCTTAGTCAAGAAGAAGAACCCAAATTTGATTACTACCCATTGTTTCTTGCACCGTGAAGCTCTTGTTGTTAAAACTCGGACAAGAATTAAAGTTTGCTCTTGATGATGTTGTGAAAATGGTAAACTTTCTTAAAAGCAGACCAAAGCAATCAAGACTATTTTCCATGCTCTGTGAAGAAATGGGATCTCCTCACGAAGGTCTTCTCCTCCACACAGAAGTCCGGTGGTTATCAAGAGGCAAAGTGTTATCCCGGGTGCATGAACTGAGAGAGGAAATGCTCCTTTTCTTTACCCTTGAGGAGAAAACTGAATTCTGCGAATTACTTGCTGATGAAATTTGGAGTTCAAAATTATGCTACTTGGCAGACATATTTGAACATCTGAACAAGGTTAATGCAAGTATGCAAGGAAGAAATGAAAATATGGTAACATCTTCTGACAAAATGAAAGCCTTGGTAGAAAAAATTAGGCTCTGGAATGAAAGGATGAGTGAAGGCAAGATTGACATGTTTCAAAAGACTGCTGAAGCTAAATATACAGACATTGTTCCACTCATTAAGCAGCAATTTGAAAGCCTAGGAAGGAACATAGTAAAATATTTCCCAAATATATCTGTTGAAAATTATGACTAGCTGATAAATCCATTCGTTCACGATCCCTTGAGCAAGCCACAACTTAGCATCCTTGAAGAAGAGGAACTAATCAACATCCGTAATGACCGCACACTAAAACTGCAATATCTGGATATGACATTAGAAAGCTTCTGAATTCAAATGGAAAATGAACACCCACATATATCCAAAAGGGCCCAGAAAATACTCTTGCAAATTTCAACCTCACATCTGTGTGAACTGCGATTCTCAGCCCTCACAAATATAAAAACTAGGAAAAGGAATAAATTGCTGGCTGTTGAAAAGGAAATGAGAGTGTGTCTGTCAACTGTCCCTCCTAACATAGAGCGGATATGCAACTCCAGGCAGGCACACGTGTCCCACTGATCAGGTATGTTATTGTTGTAACATAGTAGTTTATTTACATATTATTTCCTTATGTCCATTCCTGTATATATATATATATATATATATATATATTATAATATATATATATATATATATATATATATATATATATATATATATATATATATATATATATATATAGCTGCTGCGCCGCCGAAGTCAAAGATATAATCTAGTGCGCCGCCGTCCAGTGAAGTTTGAGAACCTCTGTCCTAGCTTCTCCTTCTCCTTCTCCTCCTCCTCTTCCTCCTCCTAACCTTTTCTTATAGCAGTTGGTAGTAGTTGTAGTAGTAGCAGCAATAATAGTAGTAGTATAGCAGCAGTAATAAGCCGTGTTTTTTATCGTCCAAGCACCGTCTTGGATTACGAAGACCACTCCAATAACACTTGCTGAAATGTGTGTTATACTGCTTTGTGATATTGTTACTTCCACCAACGAAGTTGGAGGGGTTATGTTTTCACCCCGATCTGTCTGTCTGTCTGTCTGTCTGTTTGTTAGTGTACAGGATTTCTCGAAAAGTTACCAATAGATTTGGACCAAACTCGGTATACCAAGTCTATTTGGTATAAGGAAGAACTAATTTAATTTTGGATAAAATCTATTGATAACTGTTGCCATGGCAACCAATTGATGAAATATTCGGCAGGAGGTATGCGCTCATACTGAGTGCATATATATATATTATATATATATATATATATATATATATATATATATATATATATATATATATTTTTTTTTTTTACTTTTTTTTTTTTTTTACGTTTTTATATGCGGGCGGAGGTATGCGCTCTACTGAGTGCCCCCCCTAGTTTGCAATGTTTTGGACTGATTATTATTTCGGCCTCTACCAAGCTTTTGTGTTGTCGTAAAAAACCAATTTTTTTTCAATTGCGAGAGAGAACGGTCTTCGAAATTTACCAGACGTGTTTGGGCCCACAAAAACACGGCTTATTACCTCCGCCAACGAAGTTGGGGGGGTTTATTTTTTCCCCCCGATCTGTCTGTCTGTCTGTCTGCTGTCTGCTTTTTGTTAGTGTCAGGTTTTTCCGAAAAAGCTACGAATAAATTTGGACCAAACTGGGTTATAAAAGTCTATTTGGTAAAAGGAAAACTTATTTAAATTTTGGATGAAATCTATTGACAACTGTTGCCATGGAAAACCAATTTTAAAAATATTGGGGCGGGAGGTATGCGCTCATACTGATGCTATATATAATACAAATATATATATAATAATATATATATTATATATATATAAAAAATATATATATATATTATATTTTTAATATATAATTATATATAAGATAGAATAATATATATATGTTTTAATATATATATATATATATAATATTAAATATATATATATAATATATATATTATATTATATATATATATATATATGTAAGATATAGATTATATATGTAAGATTTTATATATATATATATATATATATAATTATTATATATAATAATAAAAGCGAAAGGGGTTTTCTTCTGTCTGTCTGTCTGTCTGTCTGTTTCTGTTTTTGTGTTGTGTGTGTGTGTGTGGTATAGTTCCCCCCCCCCGTGCGCAATTTCACCTCATAGGGCACTTTTTGGAAGGGGTTTGACCGGGGGAAGGTCTAAGCCCACTTTGAATGATTCGACTTTTTTTTTTTTTTTTTTTTTTTTTAGCAGCCTATTGCGATAATTGTGAAAAAAAAAGGGGGTTGCGAGAATTAAGAGAATTCAACTCCGAAATGCCAGGGGTCGCGGGCATTTTTTAACTCACTTTTTTGGTGAAAAGTTGGTAAACTTAAAGAAAAATATGGGCTTCTTCCACTGCATTAAAAACACACAAGTATAATATTAAAAACGTTTTCTTCTATTGTTTTTGTATAGAAACCTGATTCTGTAAAAAATGTATTTAACCAAAACCAAGTGGTTTTAGTTGAGGAGGCGAGTAAAAGCTACCTATATATTTACAGTCATAAATAGTTTAGAATTATCTATACCTAGGCTCATATGTTCCTGTTATTATTGTGTACAATCAAAGAAAGCTTGGAATGCAAAGATCCCCGCGTGAAGTAGCAATGTTTTGATTCAATCTCCCCGCCCAATCTCCCCCCCCCTCCCCCCCGCGGGGTTTCGCCTCCACAATTATAACCTACATTGTCGCAGCAACAAGCCCATTTCGGCATTCTTTATTCTTCGTTTTTTCCAAGGGGATTGTTATTGTAAAATTTTTCAAGCGTTTGCCAACGCACAGTACTGTCTTAGAAACATGTGAACATCGCCCCAAAATTTTTCATGCCACAATATACTGTAAAAAAAATATTAAGCTTTGCTATCGAGGGGAGTAATTTGCATTAAATTGCTATCTTTGAACGTTCAATGTAAAGCTGTCATGCATACACTTACTAGAAAACAGAAAACTTTTTTTTTTTGTATTTAGTGCGGTGCATCAATATTTTTCGGAAATTATTTTTTAAAAATATTGGCGGAAGGAAAAAACCCGTAACCAAAACCTTTGATTAAAACTGCCAGCGACCACTGGGATTTCTCGGTTCAGTTCTCTCCAATTGAGGAACCTTGATGTAGGGGGGGTAATGGGTGAGTGAATGGGTGGGGGGATGGGTAAAGGGTGGGGGTGATGGGTGAGTGATGGGTGGGGGGGGATGGGGTTGGGGGGGATGGGGGATGGGTGAGGGGAAAAGGGGGGGGTGATGGTAATGGTAAAAAAAGCGAAAGTGTGTCTGTCTGTCTGTCTGTCTGTGTTGTGTGTGGTGTGTGTGTTCTGGTAAGGTTCCGCCCCCTGTGGGCAATCACTTCATGTGAAACTTTTTTGGAAAACCCGGGTTGACCAGGGGGAAAGGTTTTTATCCCTTTATGAATGATCCCATCACTTTTTTTTTTTTTTTTAGGGGGGAGCCTATTAGCGATAATTTTTGAAAAAAAAGTGGGTTTGGGGAATTGAGGAAACCTTTGATTAGGGGATGGGTAAATGGGTGAGGATGGGGGGGGTGTGGGTAAAGGGGTGGGGTGATGGGGGAGTGAAGGGTGGGGGGTGATGGGGTTGGGGGGGGAGGGTGATGGGTGAGGGAATGGGGGGGGTGAGGGTAATGGTAAAATAAACGAAAATGTGTTGTCTGTGTCTGTCCTGTGTGTGTTTGTGTGTGTGTGGTCTGGTATAGGTTCCGCCCCCCGTGGGGCAATCACCTCATTGGCACTTTTTTTGGGCCCCGGGTTGACCAGGGGAAAGGTTTTTTAAACCCAATTTGGAGATCCGATCACTTTTTTTTTTTTTAGCACCTATTAGCGATATTGTGAAAAAAAAGTGGGTTACGAGAATTTGGGAAAACCTTTATGTAGGGTGATGGGTAATGGTGAGTGAAAGGGTGGGGTGTGGGTAAGGTGTGGGGTGTGGGGGAGTGAAAGGGGGGGGGGTGATGGGGTTTGGGGGGGAGGGATGGGTGAGGGAATAGGGGGGGGGGAGGGGGAATGGTAAATATAAGCGAAAGGTGTCTGTCGTCTTTTCTGGTGGTGGGGTTTTGGTCTGGTTAGGTTCCGCCCCCCGTGGCGCAATCACCTCATGTGGGACATTTTTGGAACCGGGTTGACCGGG
>JACEEZ010009306.1:10000-62500 GCA_016584305.1 Chionoecetes opilio | reverse complement strand
GCACGATTGTGTTCTAGGGTAAACTAAGGTATGTAAGCTAAATGTACCTACTTAACTAAGGTATGTAAGCTAAATGTACCTACTTAACTAAGGTATGTAAGCTAAATGTACCTACTTAACTAAGGTATGTAAGCTAAATGTACCTACTTAACTAAGGTAGGTAAGCTAAATGTACCTACTTAACTAAGGTATGTAAGCTAAATGTACCTACTTAACTAAGGTATGTAAGCTAAATGTACCTACTTAACTAAGGTATGTAAGCTAATGTACTTACTTAACTAAGGTAGGTAAGCTAAATGTACCTACTTAACTAAGGTATGTAAGCTAAATGTACCTACTTAACTAAGGTATGTAAGCTAAATGTACCTACTTAACTAAGGTAGGTAAGCTAAATGTACCTACTTAACTAAGGTACTAATTTCCTACAACTTAATATTTTTTTTCATGAGAGGAATGACAAAAAAAGACAAAAACAGAACTATGGTTAGCTAAATGAACATACTTGACTAAGGTATGCATATATGGTCGGCTAAATGTACATACTTGATTAAGGTATGTATATATGGTCGGCTATATGTACATACTTGACTAAGGTATGCACATATGGTCGGCTAAATGTACATACTTGACTAAGGTATGCATATATGGTCGGCTAAATGTACATACTTGACTGAGGTATGCATATATGGTCGGCTAAATGTACATACTTGACTGAGGTATGCATATATGGTCGGCTAAATGTACATACTTGACTGAGATATGCATATATGGTCGGCTAAATGTACATACTTGACTAAGGTATGCAGTGGCGGCTCGCGATAAAATAAAAGGGGGGACTGCAGCTTCACACAACAGTAGGATACATAAATTTTGCCTATCTCAGGTATGAGTTTTAATTGATGTTCACGGATTTCAGGGCATGGTAGTAGTGGTGGTGGTAGAAGGGATGGTGGGGTAGTAGTGGTGGTGGTAGAAGGGATGGTGGGGGTGGTAGTGTTGGCAGTAGAGGGGATGGCTGAGGTGGTGATGGTAGAATTACAGTATTACTTGAAAATAAAGTCAGTACCACTTGATTTTGCCACCGCTCGCCGTCACTATGCACACCGTCTACACGCACTGGCTGGGGACGAGACTAAAAGCTGCACGGCTGCAGCTCTTGGCGTTCATAAGGGGCGCGGCGGCAGCACAGACATGAATCGTACAGCAAATATGAGAGTAACTTACATTTAGGTCTGGTTTTAATGAAAATTCACTTAGTAACGTATTGAAAGTAACCTATAATGACTTTTAATTATGATATATTTGTTAGTAGTGTATCAATTCTGCTGTGTCTCTAAAGACATCATACACCTGGCAGTGAGTGTCTGGGGGTGCTGCAGCTCCGCAGCCCTATGCCACGAGCCGCCACTGAAGGTATGCATATATGGTCGGCTAAATGTACATACTTGAATAAGGTATGTACTATTTATATATGGTCGGCAAAATGTACATACTTAACTAAGGTATGTATCTATGGTCGGCTAAATGTATATACGCTTAATTAAGATGTGTAGGGTCCATATAGAGCTGCAGTTAGGACTTGTCAAGCCTTTCACAAATTCCCGGCACCTGTGTTTGTAAGCCTCGTGTCAATATTTTGATTTTTTTTACTTTTTATCGGCAAAGCCAATATGATTCAAGATTTTGAATAGTACTTTGCATTGTGGTGGGCATATGGATACCGAAGTAACGAATCCTCAGATACCAAGCATGTATGTGAGAGAGAGAATAGTGATAGCAAAATATTCTTTTCATATTTATAATAAGTTATTTATTTTCGTTGCACCTTCTGTTGATCGCGGGACTCTTTTGGGTACCACTGCTATAGGGTGCCAGCGTGTAGAGATAATCCTTTATTCATCTCCGTAACACACTTTGTTCCCCTCTATTAGGTAAGTGGCAAGTACGCGCAGCTGACGGGTCAGAGCAAGGAGGTGATTGTGACGCGCTTCTTTGGAGTGTTCTTCCTGTTCTACCAGTCAGCACAGGTGTGGGGCAACCTGATCTCATCCACAGGTAACCATTACTAACACCTCTCTTCCCTCATACCTGGACACACACCATTACCTCGCAGCAAACACACTATACACAAACACTCACTATCATGCCAAATCTTCACTTCAACTTACCAAAAACTCTTTCATTCATAGAAAATGTCAAAATCTTGCTAAATCAAATTCCTCTCGTGACTTCTGGCATCTAGCAAATAACATCTCTAACAATTTTTCTTCTTCATCTTTCTCTCTAGTCCTGGCTCTGGGGGAGAGTTCGTGTACATGGCTCTTTTAGAGCATTACCCTAAATTTTATTGTTATATATGTCAAGGCCGTCAAAAAAAGTTTGGGTAACACTTTCAGATCAGGTACAGTTTTTCCGCAGAGCCCGTTGAAGATTTTTGGTCGAGCGTCCAGAATCGAAAATGACGATATTGTAGTTTCATGTAATAACCCAGCATCAGGTCCACAAAAGTTATTCATTGTGATTAATTATAATCAAGCCTTTGATAGTACTAACAACATTTTATGACTATTCAGACACATAAACCTCGGGTTTCAGTGCGAAATAGCTAAAATTTTAGTTATTTTAGTCCAAAAATCCTTCGAGTTTGAAAATACCTCTATGTTTGAAGGCTCGACACAGTCAATATTATACTTAGAACTGTCATACTTCTCCAAAAGTTTCCTTATCAAGTCCTCTGACAATTCCAATTCGCATATTGGTTAAAAAAATTAAGTATGGTGGCGAGAGAGACAAATATAACCGAAAGTCAACCTTAACTTAAGTTGCCGCGTTTAGCGATTTCGGTCAAATGATCATATCTCTCCAAATAATTGTCTTAGGAAGTAAATGTTGGTGTCTATATGTATGTTTTTGACCCTAATGAATTGATTGACACTATTTTTAAGTTGTTTGGACTTGATTTGGTTATCATAATGCCAAATTGTCAAAAAAATATGCGGAGAAACATAATTGTTGGTATAGTAGGCATGGACTCCACATATTAGAGGAAAAGGATTTCCTTGAAAGCTTGTGGCCCGTGTGTTACTTGTGTGTCAGAAATGTTTTGCTTGCATGGCGATGAAACGGTTTTATCTTGGAAGAGTACAGTCACTGTGTCATGCTCTGAGACCCTCGCTCCTTCGTGGTCCCATTTGTCAATAGCGCCAGACGTGAATTGTCCAGGGTCAAAGTGACTCGGTAGTGCAATGCAATCTTTGTTGTGTTGTGCTGTGAAAATGCGGGGTCGTGTTGATACCTACGGAGCTCCGTGTAACTGAGTGCCAATCCTTCATGGTTTAATATTGAGGTCACGAGTTTACCTCCACATCCAAGTGCATGGACAGACTCTGCATTCATGCTATGCATGGGTGTTCTCTTTCTCCCACAGTGATGCACGTAATACATCGTTTGGAAGAGAGACTGCAACTTCCGACAACGTCGTGTGGATAAATTGCCATCACTGTCGCTGATATCATCGCTATCGTCCTCGTCAGCATTCTCATTATCAGCAACCTTCTTCTGTGTCATGACTGATGATGCTGCTTGTTTGTAGGTTTCAGGTTTGAAATTGTACAACGTCCCAAAAAACTTAAATACAGCGTCGGGGATATCCATGTCATTACATGCAAGCTTTACCTCTTGAGCATTACAAAATTTGTCTTCAAGTCCAAAATTGTATTCATCAAGAGACTTCCGTATAACACAAGCACATACTTGTATAGGATCAACAGAACGGATGCGTTCAGCTAATGCATTTGCCGATTTTACGGGGACACACCAAACACCATCATTGACTTACGCAGAGCACAGGATATGTAAAATCAACATCACTACCAAATTGATTAATCAAGAATATTTTCACGTCTCTGTTGCAAAAGCCACATTGGTCATCAATGCTATTCAAGTGGTTTCGGATAACACACAACTCATAGCCGTTGCCATTTTTCAGGCCTTTCTCTAACTCAGACACAACCTGATTCCATACAAGGTGTTTGGTTGATAATTGTGGTGCTAACTCCTTGGTTACTTGTTACTTAGTCGTACTTGTACATGTTCTTGATCATGCATTCGTTGTGATAATATACATCTGCGCCAAATACAGAACATGGATCTTGAAGGTCGCAGGTACGAGTGTAGACTTCATTTTGGAAATTTTTATTTGGGCAGCAAGAAAGGACGAAGCACGGTTGGATTCGCAGATGCGAAATTTTATGTACTCATGTTTGTATGATTTGTTGTCATAGATAATACAATTTATGTCACGCACTGCTGTTGCTGTCGGGCCAGTATTGGGCGGGTGTCGGGCAATCGGTGAGCGAGTGTTTCTACCCTCTGATGTGTTCTGCTGATTCAATGACTGATCTTGACTTTGAGCTACATTCTGTTTCGTAAGTCTATCAAGAACAGATTCCATAGTGTACTTCTTGTAACAGGCATTCGTTACATGGTAAGGAACTGGTCTTAAATCAACAAGTTTCAGTTTTTTGGGAAACATGTCATTGTGTATGTCACTGGCTTCTCGATCCTTTACACCCATTGCTGGTACTAACAGTTTTATCAGCAGTTGTTGTCTGACAGATAATGCACTTATTGACGTCAACTGAAATTCTGTGGATGACTTTGATAGTGCGACTGATTCATCGTTGAATCCATGTGTATGGTTGTGGGCCCGTGTGAAGACGATTGGTCACCCCTCAGGCTATGGCAGCAGACCGACAAAACATCTCAGGGTCCTGGGAAAGAAATAATATATATGAATTATTTCATTAAGTATTATGAACAACATTACCATTCAGTAACACGATTGCTTTTCCTCTAATATGTGGAGTCCATGCCTACCATACCAACAATTATGTTCCTCCGCATATTTTTTTGACAATTTGACATTATGATAACCAAATCAACTCCAAACAAATTAAAAATAGTGTCAATCAATTCCTTAGGGTCAAAAACATACATATAGACACCAACATTTACTTCCTAAGACAATTATTTGGAGAGATATGTTCATTTGACCAAAATCGCTAAACGCGGCAACTTAAGTTAAGGTTGACTCTCGGTTATATTTGTCTCCCTCGCCACTATACTAAATTTTTTTTAACCAATATGCGAATTGGAATTGTCAGAGAACTTGATAAGGAAATTTTTGGAGAAGTATGACAGTTCTAAGTATAATATTGACTTTGTGTCGAGCCTTCAAACATAGAGGTATTTTCAAACTCGAAGGATTTTTGGACTAGAATAACTAAAATTTTAGCTATTTCGCACTGAAACCCGAGGTTTATGTGTCTGAATAGCCATAAAATGGGTTTTTAGTACTATCAAAGGCCCTTTATAATTAATCAAAAATGAATAACTTTTGTGGACCTGATGGTGGGTTATTACATGAAACTACAATATCGTCATTTTCGATTCTGGACGCTCGACCAAAATCTTCAACGGGCTCTGCGGAAAAACGTACCTGATCGGAAGTGTTACCCAAATTTTTTGAAGGCCCTTTACATATTAACAATAAAATTTAGGGTAATGCTCTAAATGAGCCATGTACACGAACTCCCCCCCAGAGCCTATACTACTCCTATGCTTCACCCAGATGGCTCCACAGCTGTCTCATCTATTTCTAAAGCTGAACTATTCGCTCAAACCTTTGCTAAAAATTCCGCTCATTTGATGAAGGGCTTGTTCCTCCTTCTCCTCCACCCCCTGACTACATTATGCCTGTCATTAAGATTCTTCGTAATGATGTTTTCTTTGCCCTTTTCTGGCCTAGATCCTCGGAAGGCTTTCGGTCCTGACGAAGTCCCTCCTATTGTTCTCAAAAAAATGTGCTTCTGTGCTTGCACCCTGCCTGGTCAAACTTTTCCGTCTTTGTCTATCTACTTCCACCCTTTTATTCTTGCTGGAAGTTTGCTCACATCCAACCTGTTCCTAAGAAGGGGGACCGTTCTAATCCTTCAACTACCGTCCTATAGCTTTGACTTCCTGCCTTTCTAAAATTTTTGATCTATACTTATAAGAATTCTTAAGCATCTATCTGCTGACAGTCTTCTATCTGATCGTCAGTACGGTTCCGTAAAGGGCGATCTACTGGCGATCTTCTAGCTTTCCTAACTGAATCTTGGTCATCCTCCTTTAGGGGTTTCGGTGAAAATTTTGCTGTGCCCTTGACATATTAAAAGCTTTTGATAGAGTCTGGCACAAAACTTTAATTTCCAAACTACCCTCATTCGGTTTCTATCCTTCTCTCTGTAACTTTATCTTAAGTTTCCTTTCAAACCGTTCTAATGCAGCTACGTGCACTGTAGACGGACATTATTCTTCTCCTAAATCTATCAATGTGGTGTTCCCCCGGGTTCTGTCCTATCACCCACTCTCTTTCTATTTTCATTAATGATCTTTTTAAGTCTAACTCAAAAGCCCTATTTCCCCTCCTACGCTGATGATTCTACCCTGCATTTTTCAAAAGCCGTTATTAGACGTCCAACTCAACAGGAACTAAGTGATTCACGGAGAGATGCCACCCAGCGCCTAACTTTCTGATCTTTCTATAATTTATTTATTGGGGCAAAGCAAACCTTGTTTTGTTCAATGCCTCAAAAACTCAATTTCTTCACCTCGACAAAACCTACCAGATAACTATCCCCTCTTCTTCAATGACACTCAACTGTCTCCTTCTTCTACAATGAACATTTTAGGACTATCCTTTACTAAAAATCTGAACTAGAAATCTCACTTCTCCTCTCTTGCTAAAAAAGCTTCTAAGAAGTTAGGTGTCCTGTTTTCGTCTGCGTCGTTTTTTTTTTCTCCCTCTAATTGCTTGCTTACAGGAGCCTTATCCGCCCATGTATGGAGTATGTCTCACATGTTTGGGGAGGATCCACTCATAAAGCTCTCCTAAACAGGGTTGAGTCAAAAGCTTTTCGTCTCATCAACTCCTCTCCTCTGACTGACTGTCTTCAATCTTTAAATCACCGCCGCAATGTTTTCTTCTCTTGCTCTCTTCTACCGTTATTTTTATGCTCACTTCTCTTCTGAAATTGCTAACTGCATTGCCTCCCCCCTTCCCGCGGCCTCGTTGCACAAAAAATTTCTACTCATTTTCATCCCTATTCTGTCCATCTTCCTAATGCAAGAGTTAATCAGTATCTTTTCTCTTTCACCCCTTTCACTGGTAAAATCTGGAACTCTCTTCCTGTTTATATTTTTTCCACTTTCCTATGACTTAAATCTTTTTAAGAGAAGAGTAGCAAGACACCTCCCGAACTAAATTGGCTCACCCCCTTTTTTTATATTATTCTCTTACTGTCTTCTTTATAGGGACTGGCAAATAAGCGGGTTTTGTGTTTACCCATTTTCTTGTGCCCTTGGCCAGTCCTTTGTGATGTAAAAAAAAAAAAAAAAAAATACTGTATAATAAGACTTCATATTAATAAAGCGAAAGTGTGTCTGTCTGTCTGTGTGTGTGGTAAGGTTCCGCCCCCCGTGGCGCAAACACCCCATATGGCACATTTTTGGAATCGGGTTGACCAGGGGAAGTCATAAGCCCACTTATGGATGATCCGATCACTTCTTTTTTTTCTTTTTTCTAGCAGCCTATTAGCGAGAATTGTGAAAACAAAAGTAGGTTGCGAGAATTGAGGAAGCCTTGATGTAGGGTGATGGTAATGGTGAGTGAATGGTGGGGTGATGGGTGAGTGGGAAAGGGTGGGGGGTGATGGGTAATCTATAATAATATAGGCAAAAAATGTGTCTCTCTGTCTGTCTGTCTGTGTGGTGTGTGTGTCTGGTATAGGTTCCGCCCCCCCTTGGCGCAATCAACTCATTGGTACATTTTTGGAACCGGGTTGACCAGGGGAAGGTTTTAAGCCCCCAATTTTTGAGATGATCCGATCATTTTTTTTTTTTTTTTTTTTTTAGCAGCCTATTAGCGATAATTGTGAAAAAAAAGTGGGTTGCGAGAATTGAGGAAACCTTGATGTAGGTGATGGGTAATGGGTGAGTGAATGGGTGGGGTGATGGGTAATGGGTGAGTGAATGGGTGGGGGGTGATGGGTGATGGGTGAGGGGAAAAGGTGGGGGGTGATGGGTAATGGTAAATATAAGCGAAGTGTGTCTGTCTGTGTGTGTGGTGTGTGTGTGTGTCTGGTATAGGTTCCCCCCCCGTGGCGCAATCACCTCATATGGCACATTTTTGGAACCGGGTTGACCAGGGAAGGTTTTAACCCAATTATGAGATGATCCGATCATTTTTTTTTTTTTTTTTAGCAGTCTATTAGCGATAATTGTGAAACAAAAAGTGGGTTACGAAATTGAGGAAACCTTGATGTAGGGTGTGGGTAATGGGTGAGTGATGGGTGGGGTGATGGGGAATGGGTGTGGGGTGATGGGTGAGTGAATGGGGGAGGGTGATGGGTTGGGGGTGATGGGTGTGGGTGAGGGAATAGGTGGGGGGTGATGGGTAATCTTTCTTCTATCTTCTATCTTCTATAATAATATAAGCGAAAGTGTGTCTGTCTGTCTGTGTGTGTGTGTGTGTGTGTGGTATAGGTTCCGCCCCCCGTGGCGCAAACACCTCATATGGCACATTTTTTGGAATCAGGTTGACCAGGGGAAGGTCATAAGCCCACTTATGAGATGATCCGATTACTTTTTTTTTTTTTTTTTTTTTTAGCAGCCTATTAGCGAGAATTGTGAAAAAAGTGGGTTGCGAGAATGAAGAAACCTTGATGTAGGGTGATGGGTAATGGGTGAGTGAATGGGTGGGGTGATGGGTGACTGAATGGGTGGGGGGTGATGGGTTTGGGGTGATGGGTGATGGGTGAGGGAATAGGTGGGGGGTGATGGGTATGGGTGAGTGAATGGGTGTGTGTGATGGGTAATGGTGAGTGAATGGGTGGGGGGTGATGGGTAATGGGTGAGTGAATGGGTGGGGGTGATGGGAAATGGGTGAGTGAATGGGTGTGTGGTGATGGGTAATGGGTGAGTGAATGGGGGGGGGGTGATGGGTAATGGGTGAGTGAATGGGTGGGGGGTGATGGGTAATGGGTGAGTGAATGGGTGGGGGGTGATGGGTATGGGTGAGTGAATGGGTGGGGGGTGATGGGTAATGGGTGAGTGAATGGGTGGGGGGTGATGGGTAATGGGTGAGTGAATGGGTGGTGGGTGATGGGTAATGGGTGAGTGAATGGGTGGGGGGAATACATACATTTCTACATCCATCATTTCAGGAAAGTTAGAAGGGGCTATCTGGAGAGTCCATGTTTGGTGGGCCGAAGGCCCACCAAACACAGGTGGTGGGCCGAAGGCCCACCAATAGCCCTCCGCAGGAGCTAGCCAAAAAGTCCGGCCGGAGGGCGGCTTTGCGGCTAGTTCTATATATAGCCACTATCATCTCAATTCATTGATTACTCACCTTTGTCTTCCCTAATACCTTTTACTAACAACTCTCTTCCCTAAAACCCCCAATGCATATTAAACCCCTTCACTTAGTATAGAGTTAAACACTTCTCTTCCTAAAACCCCAATGCATATATAAACCCCTTCACTTAGTATAGAGTTAAACACTTCTCTTCCCTAAAACCCCCAATGCATATATAAACCCCTTCACTTAGTATAGAGTTAAACACTTCTCTTCCCTAAAACCCCCAATGCATATATAAACCCATTCACTTAGTATAGATCAAGCTGTGACATTATCTCAAGTCTCTCTTCCCCCATACTTGTACACGCACTATTACCTCCTAAACAAAAGACACGGTAACACTTTCTGTATTGCAAGTATTGTCTCAACCCATTAAAATACTAATATTTGTTTTCCTCATACCTAGACACACACCATTACCACCTAAACACACTATACACACTATATAATGAGCTTTGATATAGCCAGCGTCGCCTCACCTCATTAATTACTCATACTTAAGCCCGGGTCCCACTGTGAGGTTACGGGCTAATGTCAACCCATGTTCGAGAAAATTGCCTGACACTGGTTGACGCGGGAAATTTTTCACGTCAACTCACGTCAGCCTGATCACCACGCCAGCGACGTTAATGCCTCGTCAGCCACGTCTGACAAAGACAGAGCCACTTCATGGCCACGACACTGCCACGTCACTTGTCCAGTCTAACTGACGTGAGCTGACGCAGCAATTTTTTTAAACTTTTCAAAAATCACGCCACGGCAGGAAGAGGTCTTGTGTGTCCGCGTTACCTAAAAGTCAGGACCACGTCAAGTCGTGTTTTTACCTCGTCAGCCCGTGTTAGCATACCATGGGTTGACGTGGCCCCGTAACCTCACAGTGGGACCCGGACTAAAGTTTATTTAGTGTCCAGTCAATTCTTTGCATTCCTCTCTGATAACCTTATAGTGGGACCCGGGGTTTACTCATAATTCTCTTCACTGATACCTATACACACACAAATTACTTCTCAAATACTCTATAAAAAAGACTTTCTACAAAACCAGTATGTATCGTCTTAACTCATTAATTACTCATATTTAATCATTATTCTCTGTTATGTAGGCCTCACGGCCTCTTGTAGCTTTCTTATTTTTTTATGTTTTTCCTCAATACACCTATACACATACTATTACCCCCTAAACACAATTATATGGTGGGTAAATTATTGGAATAAATTATTGCAAAAACATTAAGAGCACTTAGATAAACATAGTTTGATCAATGATTCACAACATGGATTCACCAAGGGTAGGTCATGTCTCACCAATTTATTGATTTTTTTATAGGAAAGATTATGAGACGGCAGATAATGATAAGGATTATGATATAATAATCTGGACTTTAGTAAGGCATTTGACAAAGTACCACAGGGAGCGACTCTTAAATAAGGTTAGGGCTCATGGTATAGAGGGGAAGGTTCTTCATTGGATCAAGCTTGGCTAAGTAATAGGCAACAAAGGGTTAAAATTTAAATGGTTCTAAATCTGAATGGGGCTGGTGACAAGTGGATTTTCCACAAGGGTCTTTTTTTTGGGCCCATTACTATTTTTTATTTACTAAACGACTTGGATAGTGGGATTAACAGTGATATCAGCAAGTTTCTGAGGATACTAAGTTAGGGAGGATTATTGGATCCCCAAATCTTACGTGAACATATTGCAGGGAGACTTTGATAAACTTAACGAGTGGGCAGTCAGATGGCAGATTGGGAAATTTAATATTGATAAATGGGAGCGTTATGAATTTTTGGTAGAAAAAAACCCTGGTAATAGATACACCATAAACAATGTATCGCTGAAAAGATCAGAAGGTGAAAAAGATCTTGGAGTGAGGGTGAGCCCAGACCTCCGACCTAGAAACAATGTATTGAGGCCAGAAACAGAGCTAATAGAGTATTGGATTCATTACCAGAAGTGTTAAAAGTAGAAGTGCGGAAGTTATTCTAAAGCATTATCTGGCTCTAGTCAGGCCTCACCTAGACTATGCAGTTCAGTTTTGGTCTCCATATTACAGGATGGATATAGTGTTGTTAGAAAGCAGTGCAGAGTAGGATGACCAAAATGATACAGGGATGCGTAACTTTAGTTATGAGAAGAGATTGAAGTTATTAAAATTACACTCACTCGAGAGACGCAGAGTAAGGGGCGATCTGATAGAAGTTTTTAAGTGGATAAAGGGATTTAATAGAGGAGAGGTAGGAAAAGTTCTTACGGCTTTTAACCAGGGTAGAACAATAAGTAACGGATTCAAGCTGGAAAAGCGTAAATTTAGAAAGGAAATAGGAAAAAACTGGTTCACAAATAGGGTGGTGAATGAATGGAATGGTCTCAGTAGACAGGTAGTTTAGTGCTGAGTCATTGGGGAGCTTTAAAGGGGAGCTGGATAGGTTCATGGATGGGGATGAAAGGTGGATGTAGGTAGTGTTAGGTGACAGGAACTACCACGTGTAGGCCTCTGCGGCTCTTCTAGCTTCCTTATTTTCTTATGTTTCTTATGTTCTTATATAATGAGATTTTCTACATATCCTTGTAATATTTCTCTTGTAGCTTCCTTATGTTCTATGTTCTTTTAACCAGTGTTGTCAGTGGTGTGGATGACAAAACAAAGACAGAGGAAGAGCTGGGACAATGCGGCTACGATTTCTGTCTGACGGTGGCCCCGAGACCAACAGTAGCAGTGGTGGTGATAGTAACAGCACCTTAACAGAGGACATCATTCCTAACTGGCAGCGCTACACCATGGCCAGCATCTACCTGGTTCTGGTCCTGTTGTCTTCCCTTATTATCGCTCTGTTTGTCGATCCTCTATCAAGGTATATATAACTTATATTTTTATTATGGTTATTTTTAAGATTTCATTATTAAGGTCATTATTTTTTCTTTTTTCATGGCCATTTTTCTTTTTTCATTTCCTGTGTGATTAAGACCGTGGTAAAATCATTGCTTCTTCAGGTTCCTGGGCAACAAAGAGGAGGCCGAGGGCAAGTCGGCGGTGCAGCTTTTGGTGGCCACCTTCCACCAGCTGCGCCACCCCTACCAGCTGCTCATCATCCCCCTCACCATGTGGTCCGGCGTGGAGCAGGGATTCTTCCAGTCTGACTACACCGCCGTGAGTCACCCTTTGCTTCCTATGCCCTGTTAATACAATACAAGGCACGTAGTTATAACCGTGCTCAACTTGTAGGTCTGATTACTTGCACTATTTTTAACCACTACATCAGCCGTCGGAAATGAATAATAACATAAGGAGGTCTGGGAGGGGCACGTCCCCTTAGTTATTTTAGGTTACATAACGAATGTCCATGTTAGGTTAGGGAACTAGTGGGTGGAGGTCTGGGGGGCACAGCCCCCCAAGCTAGTCAGGTTATGCAACCAATGACCATGTATTGCATTGAGCTGCAGTGTCACCCAGGCTTTTGGCCCCACGGTGGGCGGGTCGCTCCTTGATGCGCAAAACAAGATCAGCTACGTACGGTACAGGTGCGTGCCTGCTGGGTGGCAGGCTTGCGCCTGCAAATACCAACCCTGTACGTGTAATCATGCATATAACCCTGGTAAATAATGCCAATACGCTTGCAGGCCTATGTGGGGTGTGGTCTTGGCGTGCACATGGTGGGCTACGTGATGATCTGCTACGGTGTGTGCGACGCCATCTGCTCCATCACCTTCAGTCCCCTGGTGAAGAAGGTGGGGCGCGTGCCTATCTTCACCATAGGCGCGATGATTAATGTGGGCATCATCGTCACTCTGATCTGGTGGCGGCCGCACCCTGACGACACGGTGCTGTTCTTTGTGATGGCGGGCCTGTGGGGCGTGTCCGACGCAGTGTGGCAGACACAGATCAATGGTACGTGCACACCAACACTCTTTTCGGCTTCTTACAGACCACGTTACTTGACGTGAAGCCACTTACTGACAACCTCTTTTGGTAGACAGTGTGTATAGCTCATCTAAGCAAGCAAATACAAACAGGTTTGAATTTTTACCTATTTTTATAAAAGGTTTGTAAGCCTCTTGCCTTTTTACTTAGCCATTTTGCCCTTGGTAGGTTGTTTATGATGTAAAAAAATATGTAAAAATAGACAAAGCTGATTCTACGGACTAACTCTCCTAACTTCCGCAGAATTCTACGGCGTGATATTCCCCGGGTCTCGTGGCCTTTTGTAGCTTCTTTATTTTCTTATGCTCCTATGGACTAATGCATTTAAAAAAACTAACTATATGGACTATGCATTTAAACTAACCATCACACAGTCACTGCCTCTTTTTATTAACACACCAACAGTCACGCATAATCAGTGTCTACGGATATTTGGTGGCAAAAGTAACAGGAAAACAAAGTATCATTATCTAAAAGTAACACAATCCTAACTTTTCTTCCAATAAGCTAATGTTTTTGACCTTCCTTCTTTCCTTCCCTTCAGAATTCTACGGCGTGATCTTCCCAGGGTCTCGTGGCCTCTTGTAGCTTCCTTTTTTTCTTATGCTCTTATGGACTAACTCATGTGTTTATCTAATCGCAGCAGGTCTCCCGTGACATGATAAAAATAAGACATAAGGAAGCTACAAGAGGCCAGATGCAACTTAACATAATGTAACTTTGAGAAAAAATAAATAAAGACAAAGCTGTTTCTACGGACTAACTCATGTGTTTATCTTTCAGCGTTCTACGGCGTGATCTTCCCGGGCGGGCGGAGGCAGCGTTCAGCAACTTCGGCCTGTGGCAGGCTCTAGGGTACATCATCTCCTTCTCCACCAGTACCCTGCTGTGTGTGGACGCCAAGATAGTGCTGCTCATAGTGTTTGTTGGGATAGGCATGGCGGGGTATCTCCTCATAGAGATTATTGAGAGGCTCGGAGGGCTTAAGAAGGACAGTAACGGAAATGTTGTGACTATTGACAAACTTGTTATGAATATTGTTACCTAAATAATAGTGTACGAGGGTTGTGCAGTGGTAATAGTGTAGCGACTAAAGTAGTCACCCCTTTCAGTCTTATATAGTTTTCCGTTTTCTACCAGTGTTGTCTTTGAGAGAACCAGCGTAGCAGTGATGACTATTCTATTTCGTAGTCTTCAATATTTGTTGTTATCATTATAATGTTCTTGCACTGTTATCAGCTCATCAATGTAAGTAATTATATACAACGTGTCACCAGCAATATATACTGGAAGTGTCTTTGGTGAAACTCGCAAGTCTTGGTCGAGTTTTCACATATACCTGTAAAATCACCATTTATGAAACCTGAAATTTTGTAATATATACTCCAGATTTTATGCAATAAAATTAACCTGAACTGACCAAATGAGTATCCATCATTCCAGTTCAACCATAAGCTATGAACACTCCACCTAGTTACAAATGGTGACCCTGGAGTGTAAGCTAATGGTTCCTAGGTGGCTAAAACTGGTGCTGTACATCATGGCATAGAAATGCAATTTCTATGCTTTGCTGGACACATGAGCACACATCTCCTAGTAGTGGGACCTGCGTCTTCGGAAGCATTCGTCCCATTGCTCCCTGCTGTATATTCCTAGCCTCCAGCTTCACTGGTGATCGCTAGGTTGAAAGCGGGATCGGGAGAATTACACGTCATACGTGTAGCCGCCACCTAGTCAGATTCCCCACCCAAACCCCGGCACCTTCTGTGCCTTCCTCAGGGCATTTTTGCCCTCAGATGCCTTACTGCGTCCTCAGGCCTATGCGCATTCAGCGCGGCCGCTGCCCCTCTCCAGACGGCTCACCGCGTCCTCAGCGGCCTTATGCGTGTTTAGCGCGGGCCCTGCTTCCTCAAACGCCTCAGTGGCCTATGTGCACTCAGCGCAGCCACTCCACCCTCTGACGCCTCCTTGCGTCCTCAGCACGACCTCACGCGCATTCTGCGCAGCCCCACGGTGTTATTGAATCACTCTACGGCCGCCACTCGCCGCCCTGTGGATTACCAGCCCTGTGGATTACTCAACCCTCAACTCCAGTGTTAACGTGACTCACTCCACGGCCGCCGCTCGCCACCCTATGGATTACTCACCGCCCTGTGGATTACTCACCGCCCTGTGGATTACTCACCGCCCTATGGATTACCAGCCCTGTGGATTACTCAACCCTCAACTCCACAGTGTTAACGTGACTCACTCCACGGCCGCCGCTCGCCGCCCTATGGATTACTCAACAGCCCTGCGGATTACTCAACCCTCAGCCCCACAGGGTTAAAGTGACTCGCTCCACGGCCGCCGCTCGCCGCCCTATGGATTACTCATCGCCCTGTGGATTACTCAACCGCCCTGTGGATTACTCACCACCCTGTGGATTACTCACCGCCCTTTGGATACTCACCGCCCTGTGGATTACTCATCACCAGGCTGCAACACTACCAGGCGGCAACACTACCCGGCGTCAACACTGCCATGGCGGTAACACTGCCACGCCCGCGACTCACAGCCGGCGGCACCACTGCCATGGCGGCAACACTGCCACGCCCGCGACTCACAGCCGGCGGCACCACTGCCATGGCGGCAACACTGCCACGCCCGCGACTCACTGCCGGCGGCACCACTGCCATGGCGGCAACACTGCCACGCCCGCGACTCACTGCCGGCGGCACCACTGCCATGGCGGCAACACTGCCACGCCCGCGACTCACTGCCGGCGGCACCACTGCCATGGCGGTAAACACTGCCACGACCCGCAACACTGCCGGCGGCAACCACTGCCATGGCGGTAACACTGCCACGCCCGCGACTCACAGCCGGCGGCACCACTGCCATGGCGGCAACACTGCCACGCCCGCGACTCACAGCCGGCGGCACCACTGCCATGGCGGCAACACTGCCACGCCCGCGACTCACTGCCGGCGGCACCACTGCCATGGCGGCAACACTGCCACGCCCGCGACTCACTGCCGGCGCACCACTGCCATGGCGGCAACACTGCCACGCCCGCGACTCACTGCCGGCGGCACCACTGCCATGGCGGCAACACTGCCACGCCCGCGACTCACAGCCGGCGGCACCACTGCCATGGCGGCAACACTGCCACGCCCGCGACTCACAGCCGGCGGCAACACTGCCATGGCGGCAATACTGCCACGCCAGCAACTGGTCACCACAGCCTCCACATCAAATCGGCAACAGAAACACCAGCAGCACCGCTCCCCACCAACCAAAGTCTCGTTCCTCCTCCCGCGTCACTAGGGGGGGTACTGTAGCGACTAAAGTAGTCACCCCTTTCAGTCTTATATAGTTTTCCGTTTTCTACCAGTGTTGTCTTTGAGAGAACCAGCGTAGCATTGATGACTATTCTATTCGTAGTCTTCAATATTTGTTGTTATCATTATAATGTTCTTGCACTGTTATCAGCTCATCAATGTAGTAATTATATACAACGTGTCACCAGCAATATATACTGGAAGTGTCTTTGGTGAAACTCGCAAGTCTTGGTCGAGTTTCACATATACCTTTAAAATCACCATTTATGAAACCTGAAATTTTGTATATATACTCCAGATTTTATGCAATAAAATTAACCTGAACTGACCAAATGAGTATCCATCATTCCAGTTCAACCATAAGCTATGAAACACTCCACCTAGTTACAAATAGGATGGTTTGTATAAATGTTTATTTATTGGTATAAATTCGTATAAATTCTCATAAATTCGTATTCGTTTGTATAAATTTGTATAAATTTGTATTTATTCGCAAAAAATTGTATTCATTCATATAAATTCGTATTCATTCATATAAATTCGTATTCATACGTATAAATTCATATTCATTCATATAAATTCGTATTCATTCCTATAAATTCGCATTCGTTCGTATTCATTCGTATAAATTCGCATTCCTTCGTATTCATTCATATAAATTCGCATTCCTTCGTATTCATTCGTATAAATTCGCAGTCCTTCATATTCATTCATATAAATTCGTATTCATTCGTATAAATTCGCAGTCCTTCGTATTCATTCGTATAAATACACATTCCTTCGTATTCATTCGTATAAATTCGCATTCGTTCGTATTCATTCGTATAAATTTGCAGTCCTTCGTATTCATTCATATAAATTCGTATTCATTCGTATAGATTCGCATTCATTCGTATTCATTCATATAAATTCGTATTCATTCGTATAGATTCGCATTCATTCGTATTCATTCATATAAATTCGTATTCATTCGTATAGATTCGCATTCATTCGTATTCATTCATATAAATTCGTATTCATTCATATAAATTCGTATTCATTCGTATAAATTCGCATTCCTTCGTATTCATTCATATAAATTCGTATTTATTCATATAAATTCGTATTCATTCATATAAATTCGCATTCATTCATATAAATTCGTATTCATTCATATAAATTCGTATTCATTCATATAAATTCGTATTCATTCATTTAAATTCGTATTCATTCATATAAATTCGTATTCATTCATATAAATTCGTATTCATTCATATAAATTCGTATTCATTCATATAAATTCGTATTCATTCATATAAATTCGCATTCATTCATATAAATTCGTATTCATTCATATAAATTCGTATTTATTCATATAAATTCGTATTCATTCATATAAATTCGTATTCATTCATATAAATTCGCATTCATTCATATAAATTCGTATTCATTCATATAAATTCGTATTCATTCATATAAACTTGTTTTCATTCGTATAAATTCGTATTCATTCATATAAATTCGTATTCATTCATATAAATTCGTATTCATTCGTATAAACTTGTTTTCATTCGTATAAATTCGCATTCATTCATATAAATTCGTATTCATTCGTATAAATTCGCATTCCTTCGTATTCATTCATATAAATTCGTATTCATTCATATAAATTTGTATTCATTCATATAAATCAGTATTCATTCATATAAATTCGTATTCATTCATATAAATTCGTATTCATTCATATAAATTCGTATTCATTCATATAAATTCGTATTCATTCATATAAATTCGTATTCATTCATATAAATTCGTATTCATTCATGTAAATTCGTATTCATTCGTATAAACTTGTTTTCATTCGTATAAATTCACATTCATTCATATAAATTCGTATTCATTCATATAAATTCGTATTCATTCATATAAATTTTCATTCATTCATATAAATTCGTATTTATTCATATAAATTCGTATTCATTCATATAAATTCGTATTCATTCATATAAATTTTCATTCATTCATATAAATTCGTATTTATTCATATAAATTCGTATTCATTCATATAAATTCGTATTCATTCATATAAATTCGTATTCATTCATATAAATTCGAATTCATTCATATAAATTCGTATTAATTCGCATTCCTTCGTGTGCATTCGTATAAATTCGCATTCCTTCGTATTCATTCGTATAAATTTGCATGTTAGCTTCATGCAAGTCCTGGCATGAAGTAACACATACTTACTTGTGTGTGTAAGGGGGATAAGTTGCCGAGTGGTACACAACTTATAGTTATGGGTAACCGGGTTAACAAAGACAAGGTGAGGTCATTGGTTTTTATTATAAATTTACAGCACATGTATCGGCCTTATACAGCTCGATGCAAGAAATTTCCTGATTCTTATTAATGCACAAGAGGTATTATATCCTCAATGTCTATGAGTCACTTCCACAATACGTCCACACACGAACGGTATATGACTTGCTCTCGCGTCTTGGCGTCAGCATAGGCAGGGCGAGGCAGGTAGTGCCCGTCCGGGGGTGCCCGCCTTGGCATCAAGGTGTGGCCGTCCAGGAGGTGCTGCCCTCTATGTGGAATGTTGTAGACGTGGCATGGGCGTCGTCATGGGCGTGACATGTCATAACAATAACTCTTAAAATAATTACATGATTAACAGAAAAGGTGCAAGCATGAAATATAAATGTAGGGATAAACATATGTGCCTATAAGACCAACATGCATTCCTTCGTATTCCTTCGTATAAATTTGCATTCCTTCGTATAAATTTGCATTCCTTTGTATAAATTCGCATTCCTTCATATTCCTTCGTATAAATTATCTTCATAATTATCTTCGTAAAATAATAGCCCCACTAAATATTGGTGTACGGAAGTGTGGCTCAGTAGTAACAGCTTGGGTTCGTATTTTTGTATTAATTCGCATTAGTATTTGTTCCTGCGTTCGAGCCACATTCACATTTAGAGTTCATATAGGTGTGTGAGGCAACTTGTATCGTCATATCGTCATAAATAATGACGTTCGGTACAAAGGTTTTAGTGATAACAGGCGTGGTTCGTATTTTTCGCATAGATTTGTCTTAGTATTCGTATTCGTTCCTGTGTTTGAATGTGTAACATGCTGGACTTACGACCCCTTATAACATACATTGATGGATATATTTGCCGCTAGAGAACATTATCAAGTCGTTTCAATAAGTTCACGACAGAAAAAAAATTAAGTTGTGATGGAAAAGGAAAAATTTGTGTCTGAGAGAAATGTATATCAATATTTTTTTTATACTCTATGTAAATACACAGAATATATGTTTGTTAGATATATATAAAGGCACTGAGTAGTTCTGCATATAAGTATTAGTGTCTCATAACTACTAAGAGGTTCAAGGGTACATGGGTTCAATTCCCTGTTCTCACCTACCGTCAATACCACATGTCGCCACTGCACTAATGTCGCCAGGCGCCATATATTATAATTTTAGTATCACTACAGATGTCTATGTGCCATTAAAGAGACATGTACAGTAGTTTATATTATGTACCTGTCTTCAGTGACACATACAAATCTGTAGTGATGCTAAAATTCATATTCGCATATCAATTTTTTTCATGTGGTTTTAATTAATGTATTTATAAGTTTTTTGTACTTAATACAATATAAACTTTGATATTATTGCAACGAACGCCCCCCCCCCCCTTACCTTCGCTGTCCTCAGCTGCTAGGCTCCTCTACACCTGCTCCGGGCTGCTCTCTTGAGCTGCAGGGAAGCAGGCAGGTGCTTAACACAGAGGGGGGGGGCACGTAGCTCGTAAACAGGGCTCGTGCTAGGAATTGAGGACTTACCAGGCTGGGTTCACCTTCTCTGGCTGTTCACACACTCAGGGGGGAAGGGCTTAGGCAAACACAAGAGGTCCTTTCACGGTGTTATATTGAAGTAACACACAGTACAAGCTTCAAGGTCACTCACTACAAAGTACATCTACCTCCGACCTCTTCATAGGCCGTCGCAAGGAGAGAAGCTACAACAGTCACCACCCCAGTACCTCTCACAGACACACCACAGTGGCCGTCTCGTCTAGGCGCCACCATCCACTGCGGCCGCCACAAACCAGGCGCCGCAATCCTACCACACAACCTTACCTCCTCGCAAACACAACCTTGCGACTATCCACTGTGGCCGCCTCCTTCCGGCGCTACAACCCACATGGGCAATTCCTCTCCCAGGAAATCCCTTGTGCCTCCCTACGTGCCAGGAGTCGTCTCCCCGTTCCACTGGCCACGTAGATTTCCTCCGTCAGCGACTGCCTCGCCAGCAGCCGCTCGACCCACAGCGACACACCACAGTACCACCCACAGGCACTACACCACTGTGGCCGCCTCGTTCTGGCGCATCACAGTGCCAAGGTAGACGTCACCTCCGGCGGGAGACACCACCTTACCTCCTTCCGGCACAACACCAGCAGAGACTTCACCCCCCGCGGGAGACGCCACCTTACCTCCTTCCGGCACAACACCAGCAGAGACTTCACCTCCGCGGGAGACACCACCTTACCTCCTTCCGGCACAACACCAGCAGAGACTTCACCTCCCGCGGGAGACGCCACCTTACCTCCTTCCGGCACAACACCAGCAGAGACTTCACCTCCGGCGGGAGACACCACCTTACCTCCTTCCGGCACAACACCAGCAGAGACTTCACCTCCCGCGGGAGACGCCACCTCGTGTTCCCTTCTGTTTACGTTTCTCCTCTTCTACAGGGCCCAAACAACAAACACACGGCTTCTCTCCCGAACTTGAACCAGAGTTGTCCTCGAACTCGAGCTCGAGTTGTCCAGGAGCACGTTCGTAACATTATGTTTTTTGTAAGCCAGTGTGTGCAGCTATAGAACACACACCCATTTTTTATGTGGTTATTCATGTATATATAAGTTTTATGTAATTAATTAATAAAATAAAAACTAAATAATGGGTTTAGTAAGCCAGTGTAAAGGCATGGCAGCAAAGGTATGAACAGTTTTAAAGTAATCGTCCAGACCATTTCATCATTCCTGATTTAATGCAATCAAATCATAGCCATTGACGAGTATATCAACAATACGTCGTCACTTTTTGTATCCAGTCAGCCGTTTTTAAATAATCCGCAATCAAAATCTGCAAATTCCCGAGTTCTCAAAACGCACTCAAGATTTGCAGACGCTCAGGCTCAGGCTCCGTGACGTACCATCAGGGAGGCTCATCTTCCCGCGCTGATCAGAGGCACGTAAACACAGAGATAAATATAATAGTACTTGAAGATATTTGGGTGTTTCTGATAGATTTTTTTGCTATATGCCACATGCATGCATCCTTTATGGGTGCAGCATGCTTCCTTCCCACACACACGCCTGCACACCGACACCCTTCCCACACACGCCTGCACACCGACACCCTTCCCACACTCACGCCTGCACACTCGCCTCCGTCCCACACACACGCCTTCACACCGACACCCTTCCCACACTCACGCCTGCACACCGACACCCTTCCCACACACGCCTGCACACACGCCTCCTTCCCCCCCACACACGCTGCACACACGCTTCCTTCCTACACACACGCCTGCACACCGACACCCTTCCCACACACACGCCTGGGAAATACTTTGGAACTCATCCTTCCGGCTTTGACTGAAATGAACTACCGCACTGTATTGTATGCTTATTATACTTCACATCTGTAAAGGTTCCAGAGTGCGCTCAGCCTTGGTTAACCCACACGACCGCTATGAAATATGAGGTGCCTCAAAAAATTCTAAGTCCAGTTAGGTTAGGTTAGGTATACTTTGTGGTTAAGGTTAGGTTAGGTTAGATATACTTTGTGGTTAAGGTTAGGTTAGGTATACTTTGTGGTTAAGGTTAGGTTAGGTTAGGTATACTTTGTGGTTAAGGTTAGGTTAGGTTAGGTATACTTTTTGGTTAAGGTTAGGTTAGGTTAGGTATACTTTGTGGTTAAGGTTAGGTTAGGTTAGGTTAGGTATACTTTGTGATTAAGGTTAGGTTAGGCTAGGTATACTTTGTGGTTAAGGTTAGGTTAGGTTAGGTATACTTTGTGGTTAAAGTTAGGTTAGGTTAGGTATATTTGTGGTTAAGGTTAGGTTAGGTATACTTTGTGGTTAAGGTTAGGTTAGGTATACTTTGTGGTTAAGGTTAGGTTAGGTATACTTTGTGGTTAAGGTTAGGTTAGGTTAGGTTAGGTATACTTTGTGGTTAAGGTTAGGTTAGGTATACTTTGTGGTTAAGGTTAGGTTAGGTATACTTTGTGGTTAAGGTTAGGTTAGGTATACTTTGTGGTTAAGGTTAGGTTAGGTATACTTTGTGGTTAAGGTTAGGTTAGGTATACTTTGTGATTAAGGTTAGGTTAGGTTAGGTATACTTTGTGGTTAAGGTTAGGTTAGGTATACTTTGTGGTTAAGGTTAGGTTAGGTTAGGTATACTTTGTGGTTAAGGTTAGGTTAGGTTAGGTATACTTGTGGTTAAGGTTAGGTTAGTTCTTGGTTAAGGTTAGGTTAGGTTAGGTTAAATTTGTGGTTAAGGTTAGGTTGGTAAAACTTTGTGGTTAAGGTTAGGTTAGGTTAGGTATACTTTGTGGTTAAGGTTAGGTTAGGTTAGGTATACTTTGTGTTAAGGTTAGGTTAGGTTAGTATACTTTGTGGTTAAGGTAGGTTAGGTATACTTTGTGGTTAAGGTTAGGTTAGGTTAGGTATACTTTGTGGTTAAGGTTAGGTTAGGCTAGGTTAGGTATACTTTGTGGTTAAGGTTAGGTTAGGCTAGGTATACTTTGTGGTTAAGGTTAGGTTAGGTTAGGTATACTTTGTGGTTAGTAGGTTAGGTATCTTTGTGTAAGTTAGTTAGGTATACTTTGTGGTTAAGGTTAGGTTAGGTTAGGTTAGGTATACTTTGTGGTTAAGGTTAGGTTAGGTTAGGTATACTTTGTGGTTAAAGTTAGGTTAGTTAGTTAGGTATACTTTGTGGTTAAGGTTAGGTAGGTTAGGTATACTTTGTGGTTAAGGTTAGGTAGGTATACTTTGTGGTTAAGGTTACGTTAGGTTAGGTATACTTTGTGGTTAAGGTTAGGTTAGGTTAGGTATACTTTGTGGTTAAGTTAGGTTAGGTTAGGTTTGGTTAGGTATACTTTGTGGTTAAGGTTAGGTTAGGTTAGGTTAGGTATACTTTGTGGTTAAGGTTAGGTTAGGTATACTTTGTGGTTAAGGTTAGGCTAGGTTAGGTTAGGTATAATTTATGGTTAAGGTTAGGTTAGGTATACTTTGTGGTTAAGGTTAGGTTAGGCTAGGTATACTTTGTGGTTAAGGTTAGGTTAGGTTAGGTTAGGTTAGGTATACTTTGTGGTTAAGGTTAGTTTAGGTATACTTTGTGGTTAAGGTTAGGTTAGGTTAGATTAGGTTAGGTTAGGTATACTTTGTGGTTAAGGTTAGGTTAGGTTAGATTTTTACATATAGTGACTTTGATGATTTTTTTGGGGAGCCATAAATCACTTATATTTGCTTCCCCCACCCAAAAACCCCGTATTCCCGCCAGTTCCCCAGGCTTGTTGGCTATAGGGGGAAGAAAAAAAGATAGGGTGAAGGCTCTGCCAAAGTTTTACCACGCCTCACACACGCCTCCTTCCCAACCACACGCTTGCATACACGCCTCCTTCCCACACACACGCCTGCACACACGCCTCCTCTTCCCACACACACGCCTGCAGACACGCTTCCTTCCCACACACACGCCTGCACACCGACACCCTTCCCACACAGACGCCTGCACACACACACGCCTGCACACACGCCTCCTTCCCACACACACGCCTGCACACCGACACCCTTCCCACACACACGCCTGCACACCGACACCCTTCTTACACACACGCCTCCTTCCCACACACACGCCTGCACACACGCCCTCCACCCCACGTGTGTGTTGTGTGTGTATGTGTGTGTGTGTGCAGGAAGGGTGTTGGTGCGCAGGCGTGTGTGCAGGCGTGTGTGTGGGAAGAGTGTCGGTCACAGCGACAGATTCACTGTCTGACACCGAAGTACAATCGGTCATCATAACATTTGCCGACAGGTGACAGACAGAATGTCTGCGGGCGTCCCTGTTCTGACGTCATCAATAACAGTCGTAGCCTGTTGGAGGGAAGATTTTTTTTTAGCGTTAGGGTGACTTTTTACAAAAGTCGTGTTTTTACGGAAAAAAGGCCTGGAAATCAATTATTTTTGGTGGATTAGGTGTTTTGAATGTACATTCAACATAATAGGCAAAAAAAAATGGGTCTGGACGACTACTTTAAGGTATATTTTTCCTCTCAATTAGTTTAAGTCACTTTCACTTATTTCGGAATGTTCAAAACAATTCAATATAAATTTTTTAAAGGAAATGCAACCAATTAAGCCTTTAATGATCACTTATAAGACAAATAGATTTACCTGTTCAGAAATGCTTAAATCATGAAAATATTTAAGGTGTATTTCTAATCTCAGTGAATTAAAATCTACTTTCACTTATTTCAGAAACTCTTGAAAAGTGAAAGGATTCACTTAACTCTTCCATTCAATATTTTGCGAGTCAACTTTTTATAAAACCAACATGGAGCATATCAATAGAGCGGATTCTCATTAGCTTTCCATTGATATTTTTCGTTTTCTGATATATGAATTAGAAACTATGCATAAATTACCGTTAAACTAAATAAATAACATCATGAAAACGGGTCATTTTCCCGATTTCATGTTGATGATAATAATATAATCATGTAACTAAAGCTATATTAAGATTTCGCGGTAACCACCATGAATTAGTTTAATTTTATCTTAAGTTTATAATTATGATGGTTATACGTGGGCAAAAAGACATCCATTTAGTCACACCTCCAAAAGGAATACCAAAGATTTATTTTCATTTCTTATAACTACTAAAAAAAAAAAAAGTACCACAATTTGTCTTGGGAAAAAAAATGTTTAAAGTTTATAGGAAAAAAACTGATTACCTGATATATATTTTTTTTTTTGGGGGGGGGGGAGGTCAATATAGGTATATATATCGATTATAAAAAATGTTCATATCGAATGCAAAAAAGAGCCAAAAGTTGTCCTAAAAAAATATATAATTAAAGCGTAATGGAAAAAATAACCTGACTGCTTACATTATTTTTTTTGTGGGGAAGGATAAATGTAGGTATATCTATTTGGATACCAAAGATTTGCTCGTTTCGGATACGGAAAATGCCAAAAATTGACTCAGAAAAAACAAAATTAAGAGCATTAATAAAAAAAAAACTGATTAAATTTTTTTTTGGGGGGGTAAGTTTTGGGATATAATATTCTTATCACAAATAGAAGTGTTCGAATGAGTTCTTTTTCGATATTGTGATAAGTTTCATAATTATTTTTTTCCTCCATTCATTAGACGCACGACAACTATGAGAGGAAGTGAGATGGAGCAATTTTGGGGACATGAATCGCGAGACAAAGAAAAAGGGAAAAGAAGGAAGGAATAGGAAAGGAGGAAGAAAAATGAAAGAAGGGAAAAAGAAAGAGGGGAAGTAGGAAAATGAAAGAAGGAGGTAGGAGGAAAATGAAAGAAGAAAGAAGGAGTAGGAAAGAAGAAGAAAGGAGGAAGGAAAAGAAAGAAGGAGAAGGAAAAAGAAAGAAAGAAAACAAGGCCAGCTTAGCAAACGGCAGAGAAAATCCCTTATGGTTTTAGGATGAAAATATTTTTGATAGTTAGGAAGAAGTGGGGTAAAGGAGGGATGGAGGAGGGGATGTGGAGGAGAGGTTTTGGTGGGGGGGAAGGGGGTGTGGAGGGGTGTATGGAGAGGGTGAGGAGTGTGTGAAGGGGGTTGGTGTGGAGGGGTAAGGTTTTGTGTGTGTGTGTGGCATAGGTGGAGGGGTGTGTGAAGGGTGTATTTGGGGGTGTGGAGGGGATGAAGAGGTGGTGTGTATGGTGGAGGTGAAGGGGAGTGGGTGTATGGGAGGGGGTGGTGGGGGGAGTGGAGGGCGTGGAGCGGAGGGAGTGGAGGGGTGTTTGGGGGGGTGGGGGGGTTGAAGGGGTGTGAAGGGGGGTAGGGGTGTGGGGGGTATGGAGGGGGTGAAGAGGTGTGTGGTGGAGTGGAGGAAGGGAGTTGTGTGGAGGGGGTGAATAGATGGGGTTTGTAAGGGGGAGGGGTGTGTGGAGGTGGAGAAGGGGTGTCTGGAAGGGGTGAAGGGGTGTGTGTGGAGGGGGGTTTGGAGGGGGGAGGGATGTGTGAAAGAGGTGAAGGGGTGGAAGGGTGTTGAGGGTAGAGGGGTGTGTGTGGAGGGGTGAAGGGGGTTAGGGGTGTCGGGGTGATAGGAAGTATAATGTGTTGAGCACTTTACTCTGCCCATTAACTGTTATTAGTGTTTTAAGCCAATAAAGGCTAGTATCACAGCTCTTTTTATGGGACAGGCTGTTAATTAAGTGTGAGTGTGTGTGTGTGTGTGTGTGTGTGTGTGTGTGTGTGGGTGTGTGTGTGTGTGTGTGTGGTGTGGTGTGGTGTGTGTGTGTGTGTGTGTGTGTGTGTGTGTGTGTGTGTGTGTGTGTGTGTATGTGTGTGTGTGTATTCATCTAGTTGTGATGAATACACACACGTGTGTATTTACCTGTGTTGTATTTACTTGTGTTGTAACATACAGGAAAAAAGTTATGCTCGTACTGTCCCCGTCTCCAAATCTACTATTATTCAGCTTGCCTTTGAAGTCCTGATTACTACTTGCATTAGAAGCTTTCTTGCATTAGCTCGTGTGTGTGTGTGGGTGTGTGTGTGGTGTGTGTGTGTGTGTGTGTGTGTGTGTTTGTGTGTGTGTGTGTGTGTGTGTGTGTGTGTGTGTGTGTGTGTGTGTGTGTGTGTGTGTGTGTGTGGTGTGTGTGTGTGTGTGTGTCTGTGTGTGCAATAACCTGTAATTGCCTTGGTAATTTAATATCACTAGTACATTAATAAAACAAAAACATATCGGTTTATAACAGGCATAGTTTTGCATTAAGAGGCACCAACACTTCTCTCTCTCTCTCTCTCTCTCTCTCTCTCTTCTCTCTCTCTCTCTCTCTCTCTCTCTCTCTCTCTCTCTCTCTCTCTCTCTCTCTCTCTCTCTCTCTCTCTCTCTCTCTCTCTCTTTTTTTTTTTTTTACCTTTATTCTTATAGGTTTTACAGTCAGGAGCTTCAGCTGGACTACTGAGAACTATATTTGACTTAAGGAATATGTAGATTATTCCTAGCTTAACATACATACATGGGTTACTATTCTAAATTATCTATTTCTCTAATTCACTATTTCACTACTAAATGAATTTTACATGTACATGTGTTACTATTCTAATTTTACATTTTATTTTTCAGTACTACTAATATATATATATATATATATATAGACATAGACATAGTTGAACTTAAGCAGGGTTTACAGGTTTATAGGTAGGTACTTATACTATGGCTGCTTTATCCAAGCGTTCACAGCACTCTTGAAGGCCTGGAGTGACGAGGTAGAGTGAAGCTGTGTCTGCTGTACCATGCGGTTCCACATTCTTGTGTAGCGCGGAAGGAAGGAACGTAGAGAGGTCTCCGTCCTGGCAAAAGGGACGATCAGTTGATGGTCCCTGGTAGCAGCAGTTCGTGTGGTGTTGCCGTGTGGTCTTGCCCAGGGCTGTCGGAGAGCAGCCAGGTGCGGGACATGCTGCTTGTGTGTCTTGTAAACGACGCACAGACCTGCTACATCGCGACGCTGCTGCAAGGGTTGCAGAGGAGGGAGAAGCTGGTCCTGCAGAGCCTTCAGACGTATTAACCGTTGGGCTCGGGCCTGTACCTTGTCAAGAAGGCTCAGGTACGAAGGGGGGCAGGAAGACCACGTGAGAGGGGCGTACTCCATAAGGGAGCGGACTTGAGCTGCATATAAGGTGGTGATCCCTTGGGAGTCAAGAAGGTGTGAGACACGCCGGACACAGCTAAGCTTCCAGGCGGCTTTCCTTGCAATGGTTCGGATGTGGTCGGTGAAGGTCAGGACGCTATTCACTTCCACCCCACGTATGGAGATGGACGTCTGCAGGGGCAACCGGCCTCCCACCCAGTAAGATGGTAGGGATGGGAGTATCAGGAGGACGTTGTCGTCGGGAGATGAGCATCGCCTGGGTTTTCTCTGGAGCGAGATCCACTTGCCATCGACGACCCCATGAAATGACGGTTTGGAGCGCCTCTCTCTCTCTCTCTCTCTCTTCTCTCTCTCTCTCTCTCTCTCTCTCTCTCTTCTCTCTCTCTCTCCTCTCTCTCTCTCTCTCTCTCTCTCTCTCTCTCTCTCTCTCAGTCCACCCTTCCAATTTGGCATAGGGGGCTGGGGAGGGCGAGGACACACAAATAAGGTAGTCCTGGAGATGACACGCGGGGCAGGAAGCGACATTTGCCTAAAAGGAAGAACAGCCAGGCGCCGGGAGCAAGAGGAAATGAATGGGAGGAGGAGGAGGAGGAGGATAAAATCAAAACTGCTTATAAAAACTGCTCCTTGTGTATCTTTAGTACTAGAAGAATAAAACGCTATAGAAAAGTAAGAAGGTTCCTCACCACCCACCCACCCACCCTCCCACCATCTCTCCTATACACTCACATAGCCTTTCGTATGCAAAATTATTAACGGCAACATTCTATCTCAGTTCTTGTTTGTTTTTTAATAATAAACCAGCCGGGAAGAAATTGGTTGTTATGTGTTAATATAATCTGATTTGATCTGACCAGTTTGTCAAAAAACATATGGATCCCTACCGTATATAACACTGAAGTCGCCAGGACAACTTTTTTTTTTCTGTTTACAGGCGTCTGGTGGCGTTAATACTTACATTTTTACATCCATGATTTCAGGAAAGTTAGAAGGGCTATCTGGAGAGTCTGTGTCATTTTGTGTCTTCATCTGTGTCATAGTATGGCTATACAATGAACAAAATTACAAATATATCTACAAAGTGGCTACCAACAAAAAGGTCGCCAGTTAGTGTTTATTTACTGACGTGTCCTAAATTACTGATTACGTCGTCCGTGCAGGAAAAAAAACCGAATAGTGAAATTTACAACGTTATATACTTGCAGATCAAGCATGAAAACAACGCTGCGACACAGGGAGGTTATACAGTCATGATAAAACTTACGTGTATCCCTTCAGTCGGCACAAAAAATCAGTAGTAAATGCAAAATCGTAATATTTGGCGGCTAGCGGACATGATGCAGGGTGGCAACTTTACTGTTATCTACGGTAGTAGAAGTGTTTTAGGACAAATTGATATTATCTTACTGTCTTCTTGCATAGGGACAAGCAACTAAGCGGACTTTGTGCTACTCCTTTCTTTTTTTTTTTTTTTTGCACTTGGCCCGTCCTTTGATGGAAGTCAAAAAAAAAAAAAAAAAAAAAAAATAAGGAACTCTTATCACCACAAACAGGAATAGGAAGGAAGGAAGACAGCATTTTTTGTCAACATTATAAAATGACTGGCCAAGGGGATTAAAAGGGGTAACAAATAGTCCGCTTAGTTGCCAGTCCCTATAAAGAAGAAGTAAGAGAATATAACAAGGGGAGGTGGCCCAATCTTAGTTCGGGAGTGTCTTGTTACTCCTCCTCTGAAAAAAAATTGAAAGTAGTAGAGAGGTAGGAAAATAGAAAACAGGAAGGAAGAGTTCCAGGAGTTACGACATGAAGAGATGAAAGATTAATAGAAAGAGTGAGTGATTGTAAGAGTGAGTGATATGTAAGAGTGAGTGCATTGTAAGATTGAGTGATTGTAGGAGTGAGTGATTGTATGAGTGAGTGATTGTAAGAGAGTTGAGTGATTGTTAGAGTGAGTTGCTTGTAAGAGTGAGTGCTTGTAAGACATGAGTGCTTGGAAGAGGAGTGATTGTCATGAAGTGATGATTTGATTGTAAGAGTGTAGTGATGTAAAAAGTGAGTGGTTGTAAGAGTGAGATATTGTAAGAGTGAAGTGCTTGTAGAGTGAGTGATTGTAAGAGTGAGTGATGTAAGAGTGAGTGATTGTAGAGTGAGTGATTGTAAGAGTGAGTTGATTGTAAGAGTGATGATTGTAAGAATGAGTGATTGTAAGAGTGAGTATTGTAAAAGAGAGGCTTGTATAGAGTGGAGAATGTAAGAGTGAGTGCTTGTAAAGAGTGAGAGATTGTAGGAGTGAGTGCTTGTAAGAGTGAGAGATTGTAAGATGAGTGCTTGTAAGAGTAAGGGATTGTAAGAGTGAGTGATGTAAGAGTGGAGTGAATTGTAAGAGTGAGTGATTGTAAGAGTGAGAGTGCTAGTAGGACGAGAGTGCTTATAAGAGTGATGGAGATTGTAGGAGTGTCTGAGTGAATTGTAAAGAGGAGTGCTTGTAAGAAAGAAGATGTAAGATGAGTGATTGTAAGAGGTGATATGATTGTAGAGTGGTGATTGTAAGCGGAGATGCTGTAAAAGAGTGATGTGATTGTAGGGATGAGTGATTGTAAGAGTGAGTGATTGTAAGAGGAGTGATTGTAAGAGTGATATATGTCAAGAGTGAGTGCTTGTAGGAGTGAGAGATTGTAGGAGTGAGTGCTTGTAAGAGTTGAGAGATTGTAGGAGTGAGTGCTTGTAAGAGTGAGTGATTGTAAGAGTGAGTGATGTACAAGAGTGAGTGATTGTAAGAGTGAGTGCTTGTAAGGACTGAGTGCTTGTAAGAGTGAGGCTTGTAGAGTGAGTGATTGTAGGAGTGACGAGATTGTAAGAGTGAGGATGTAAGTGTGAGTGATGTAAGAGTGAGTGATTGTAAGAGTGAGTGCTTGTAAGAATGAGAGGATTGTAGGAGTTAGGATTGTAAGAGTGGAGGGATTGTAAGCGTGAGTGATGTAAGAGTAAGGGATTACAGAATGACGGGAGTACGAATGAGGGCTTGTAAGAGTGAGGATGTAAGATGGAGTGATTGTAGGACGGATGATGGTAAGAATGAGGGACTGTAGGACGTGAGAGTGACTTGTAAGAGTGAGTTATTGTAAGAGGAGTGATGTTAAGAATAAAAACCGAGGGATGTAGGAGTGAGTGCTTGTAAGAATGAGGATTGTAAGAGTGAGTGCTTGTAAGAGTGAGGGATTGTAAGAATGAGGGATTGTAGGAGTGAGAGCTTGTAAGAGTGAGGGATGTAAGATTGGGGGGAAGGGGGCTTGTAGAGTGATGTGCTTGTAAGAGTGAGCGCCACCCTTGACCAAGAGTGAGTATTGGAAGAGTGAGTGATTGTAAGAGTGAGTGATTGTAAGAGGAGTGATTGTAAGACGTGAGTGATGTAAGAGTGAGTGATTGTAAGAGTGAGGATTGTAAGAATGAGGATTGTAGGAAAGTGAGTGCTCGTAAGAGTGAGGATTGTAATAAAGCGTGATTGTAAGAGTGAAGTGATGTAAGAAAGTGAGGGATTGTAGGAGGTGGGGACTGTAGGAGTGAGTGGATTGTCCACAGACCAGACAGGATGTAGGAGTGAGGATGTCGGAGTCAGTGATGTAAGAGTGAGTGATTGTAAGAGTGGAGGGACTTTAAGGTGAGTGGACTATAGAGTGAGTGATGTAAGACCGTGAGTGATTGTAAGAGTGAGTGATTGTAGGAGAGGAGTGTAGAGCCGTAGTGATTGTAAGCGTGATGATTGTAAGAGTGGAGTGATGTAGGAGAGTGATTGTAAACGAGTGGTGATTGTAAGAGTGAGTGATTGTAAGATGGGTGTGATTGTAGGAGTGAGGATTGTCACGTGCCAGTGACTGTAGTGAGTGATTCAGTAAGAGTGGTGATATAAGAGTGAGTGATTGTAGGAGTGAGTGATTGTAAGACATGAGGACTGTACGAGTGAGTGATTGTAAGAGTGAGTGATTGGTAAAAAATGAAGTGCTTGTATGAATGATGTGATTGCTAAGAGTGAGTGATTGTTAAGAAGTGAGTGATGGTAGAGTAATATTGTAAGAGTGATTGTAAGAGTGAGTGATTGTAGGGTGATGTAAGAGCGAGTGATTGTTAAGAGCGAGTGGCATTGATTGTAAGAGTGAGTGATTGTAAGAAAAAGTGATTGTCCAGAGTGAGTGGAGTAAGAGTGAGTGATTGTAAGAGTGGGTGATTGTAGGATGAGTGTATTGTAGATGTGAGTGATTGTAAGAGTGAGTGATGTAAGTGAGGATTGTAAGAGGGGAGTGATTGTAGGAGTGAGTGATTGTAAGAGTGAGTGACTGAAGAGTGAGTGATTGTAAGAGATGAGTGATTGTAAGAATGAGTGCTTGTATGAGGAGTGATTGTAAGAGTGAGTGATTGTAAGAGGGTGACTGTAAGATGTGAGTGATTGTAGAGTGAGTGATTGTAAGAGAGGATTGTAAGAGTGAGGGATTGTAAGAGTGAGTGATTGTAAGAGTGATGGCTTGTAAAGAAAGAGATATGTAGGAGTGAGTGATTGTAGAGTGAGTGCTTGTAAGAGTGAGGGATTGAGGAAGTGATCTAGTGATTGAAGAGTAGTGATTGTAGGAGTGAGTGCTTGTAAGAGTGAGTGATTGTAGAGTGGGTGTTTGTAGAGTGAGTGATTGTAAGAGTGATTGCGTGTAAAGAAGTGGATTGATTGTAAGAGAGGTGATGTTAGAGTGATGATGTAAGAGTGGAGTGATTGTTAAGAGAGTATGTAAGAGTGAGTGATTGTTTAGAAGTGAGTTGATTGTAAGAGGAGTGATTGTAAGAAAGAGAGATTGTATGAGGAGTGGGAAATTTGGTTAGTGGGGGGGGTGGGGAGTGAGTGATTGTAAGAGAGTGATGTAAGAGTGAGTGATTGTAAGAGTGAGTGATTGTACGAGTGGGTGATTGTAAGAGTGAGTGATTGTAAGAGTGATGCTTGTAAGAGTGAGAGCTGATTGTAAGAGAGTGATTGTAAGTCAGTGATTGTAAGAGTGAGTGATTGTGAAAGAGAGGGTGTATTAAGAGTGAGTGATTGTAGGATGGAGTGATTGTAAGAATGAGTGATTGTTAGAGTGAATGACGGTAAGAGTGAGTGATTGTAGATGATGTGAATTGTAAGAGTGAGTGTTGTAAGAGGTGGAGTGCTTGTAAGAAGTGAGTGATTGTAAAAAGTGAGTGATTGTAAGAGTGAAGTGACTGGAAAGAGTGAGTATTTGTAGAAAGTGATTGTAAAGAATGAGTGATGAAGAGTAGGTGATTTGTAAGATGTGAGTGATTGTAAGAAGTGGGTGACTGTAAGGAGTGAGTGCATGTAAGAGAGTGATGTATGAGTGAGTGATTGAAGATGAGTGATTGTAGGGAAGTGACGTGATTGTAAGAGTGGGTGTTTCTTTAATATTTGTTGTTTTTTTTAAGAGTAATTGTTTAATAAGGGGTTTTCTGTAATATTGAGATGTTTTTAATATTGAGTGTTTAATATGAGTTTTTAATAGGAGTTTTTTCAAATGATTTTTTTTTTTTTAATTATAGAGATTTTTTTTACTATTGAGTTTTTTTATATTGTTTTATTTTAATATTGAGGTATTTTTTAATATATTTTTTTTAATATTAGGTTTTCTTATATGAGTTTTTTGAGAGTTCTTTTAATAATTGAGTTTTTTTAATATTGGTTTTTTAATATTGAGTTCTTTTAATATTGAGTTTTTTACTATTGAGTTCTTTTTTATATTAAGTTTTTTTAATAATGAGGTTTTTAATATTAGCGTTTTTTTAAGGAGTTTTGTAATATTGAGTTCTTTTATTATTGATTTTTTTTTAATAATGAGTTTTTTTAATAATGGTTTTTTTTTTTAATATTGAGTTTTTTTAAGTATTGAGTTTTTTAATATGAGTTTTTTTAATATGAGTTTTTTCAATATTGAGGTTTTTTATGATGAGTTTTTTTAAGATTTGATTTTTTTTTTTATTGAGTTTTTAAGATGAGTTTTTTTATATTGAATTGTTTTAATATTGAACTCTTTAATATTGCTAGTTTTTATAATATTGAGGTTTTTTAATATTGAGTTTTTTTAATATTGAGGGTTTTTAATATGAGTATTGTAATAATTGAGTTCTTAATATGAGTTTTTATATTGCCCGGTTTTTTTTTATATTGGTTATTTTTAATCATTGGTATTTTTAATATTGAGGTATTTTTAATATTGAGATCATTTGAGACAACACCGTATATTGTATGTTACGAGGTGACTATGTGTGGGAGGGAGGGGAGGGGGCGGGGGGTGAGAATGGGTATTAAGTTTCGTACACAATTTGTTTGTAGTCTATATGAAACCCTCTTTTGTACATCGCCAGAGTTGAATTGATACAGAGTTACGAAACGCCTCCGATATGTACGAAAAAACCAAAACAGTGTACAAAACAACTTAAAAAACCTTACGAAAAATTGGTACAAAAACTCCCGAACCTGTGGAATGGGGTGCAAGGACAGGTGAAATGGGACTACTGCCGCTGCCATCCCCCTGGGGGAGTGATCAAGAGTAAGTTAGGTAATATATGGGGGCTGGCGAAAATTAGGGAGGTGGCGACTAAAGTGTTATCTGCGGTAAGAGAGTAAGTAAGGTAACTTTATGGGCTAGCGACATTATGCAGGGCGACTAAATGTTATTACGGTAAGAGTGAAGCGGGTATCACAGAGCGTTTCGCGGACTGTTTCGTAAAAACCAAAAAAGCATTTGGTTGGACCTTTTCGTTGAACATGACAAAACATTAGCCAGGGTTTGGGCCAACCGTTCCCCCAAACAATAACAAACAAAGATAAGCGATGAAGCGAGAGGCGCGGAAATTGTTTTTAATGTTTTAACTTTAGGGGCATAATATACGAGCTACTGATGATGAAAAAGGGGGGGATTGTTAGAAAAGAACGCACGACAGATGAAGACGCGTTCATGTGGGCCCAAATAGTTTTGTGGGCAAGCCCTCGGCGGTTAGGTTAAGTTTGGATAGGTTAATTTAAATTTCCCCTCAGGGGGCGAAGGGGCGGGGCCCCCCCCCGTTGAAGGGTTTGGGTTCGGTTTGGTTTGGGTAATAATTTCATCCCCGAGGGCGTGGCAAGGCCCCCAAAAACGAAGGGCGGGGGGCGGGCGGGCGGCCGCCCGGCCCCTGTTACCCGTGGCCACCGAAACCTGTGGGGGGGGCCGCCGCCCGCCCAATTTCCCCCTGGCCCAAAACCACATGCCCAATGTGTAAGCAATTTCGGTTAGTGTGAAATATACCCTAGTAGTCAGTGTCTCAGAAAAAGGGCCCCGCAGTCCCCGTCCCTTTTAACGGATCTTGTATTTCAGGTGGCCCGTAGGTAGTGGTTTGCACGCCGGCTCACAACCCCAGAACCCGGGGCGATCCCCGGGCGGAGCAAGACAGAGGGTGTTTTTTAAAAACCCCCAAACCCCTGTCCACCCAGGAAAATGGGTACCGGGGGTTAGCCGGGGGTTTTTGACCCCCCCCGGGGTGGGTTTCTTTGGCCAACATAATTTAAACCCCGGGGGTAGATCACATCTAGGCTCGAGGGAATTATCCTCTAAACAAACAAACAAACACACGTTCTCTCCAACTCGTCCTGTCTCAATCATCCGTCCCCTTGTCTCACCAGTCATCACACAGTCCCAGCAGCAATAACATCCATTCTCTTCCTGTCCTTTCAACCACCTCATTCATTTCACATCCCATTTCAGTGAAAACCACAGGCATCATTTCCATTCTCTTCCCGATATACTTCTCAGATCTCATATTTTACTAGTAATCATTCTACCGCAAAATATAAACACATCAAATCAGCTTCATATTTCTGAAAATCTATCACATATATAATACAGACCGATCTGTATTAATTTTACTGTAACGTATTATATGATGGTGTTCATTTCAATGCTTAATAATTGCTAACACTATTTATAACTTACAGAAAAAGTATAGACTTATTTTGACCCCAGAGTATGTTCGACGTATGTGCAACATTTTGTATAATTTCACAAAACCATTTCATCGAACATATTCGGCGAAATGACCCTCGAAGTTCGACCAAACAGTCCAACCAAATGGCAAGTTCGACGAAACAGTCCGACGAAACGCACCGTGTGATAGCCGCTTTAGGCCCGGTTCACACTTCACGTTTTTGCTGGACATAGTCTACGTGCATCTTGTCATCAGTGACTCACAGTACGTCACAGTGACGTCACTTCCTGCCGGTGTAATGTGAACACAGGCTCCCTGCGACCACCACATTGCTGGAGCAGTGATGACGTCACTGACCTTGAGACGCGCGTACCAGCTCACATTATTCGGAGCTCCCAATTCTTTCTACGTAGCTGCGGGAGTGGCGGGGCGACGTCACTGTGACGTCACTGATCGCCACGCCCACGTAGACGCGGACAGCTTAAACGTGTAGTGTGAACCCCGCCTAAGTATAGATATGCCCATTTTTATTTGAGTCACCCTTAAAAATACACGTTTTCAATGTTTATATAATTTTCTTTATATTGAGTATTTGATGTCCTATAAAGTATTAATGGCTATATAGGATACAGTGTAATATTTCTGCCCTATATTATGTATACTACAAGTACAGAAGTATACAGTAACACTATTGTCCATACATATACATAGGAGGCAGAGGGTAGAGCTCTCCACCAATCAGCGAAGAGATCTCGAGCCAGCCAGCCAATCAGCGTGCAGGAACAAGAGGCCACAAGAAGAAGAAGAAGAAGCCAGCCAATCAGCGTGCATGATCCCAAGAGGCCACAAGAAGAAGAAGAAGAAGAGGAAGACAGGCGGACCACAACAAAGCGGGCCTGGCAACGCGATGTGCAGCCTTGTTTTAGCGTGACAATACTTCCCCCTAGAGCACGCCTTGGTGGCCGCGGTGAGTGAGTGTGTGTGGGAAGGTGTGGGGGTGTATGAGGGTGTGAGGAAGGGGTAAGAGGGGGAAAGAGCCAGCTGGCGTGTGTGTGGGGAGGGTGTGAGGAAGGTGACAGGGGTTACAACCTGTGTGTGCCTTGGCTGTGGCAAAGACTACTGTATACTGTATAGAGTAGTCTTTGGCTGTGGCTAACTAGCGTGGGAACATGGCGGGTTTTGGCTCGGCAAATACAAAGCCAGGAGCGAAAAGGCTACATTCCTAGCGTGTGTCCAGACTCTCCCCCTTCCCCCAACAACACAATCTAGCCCCATCCCATAAACCTATGGGGGGGCATTGCCCTCCCCCCCAACATGGGGGGCACCACATTTTCATGGGGGGGGGGGGCACGTGACCCCCGTACCAACGCGGGGCACGGGGCCCTTGGGCCCCCTGCACTCGCCGTGAGTCATTACTTAGGCCCCCCCCACGTAAATATAAAAAAAAAAAACTTTCCCCTGGTTCAATCTTGGTCTGATTAATTTTTAAAATTTGGGCATTTCTTTTCAAAATTTTGAAATTCCATGATTTTAATGCGATATTTAAAAATTCGAAAAAAATTGAAAAAATATGGCGCTGGTGGCGCCCTTATATTTTTTTTTTTTTTTTTTTTCATTTCCCGCTTTCCCAGATTTATGGGCTTTTCTTGTTTGTTTGATTTATTTCTAACTTTTTCCCATATGAAAATGTCTTAGTGAGGCGCGTTATGAGGCTATTGACAGGAAGGCTCGCGTTTTGTTGTTCAAGGAAACTATTTCCCCGCTAAAAAATTAAAAAAAATCTTGGGGTGTGAGGAAATAATTGTGTTAGATAAAAACCCCAATATGTTTTGTAATTTTTTGATATTTTTATCAGTTTGTTTCACGTCCTAATTTTGGGGTTTTGGCGTAACCCTTTAGAATTTTTTTTACCCAAATTTTTTTCCATTTTCCCCCAGGTTAGAGTATTGGGTTTATATTTCTTGATTTTTTGGGAAGGTTTGTTCATTCTTTAAAGCCGTATTAACCCCGTCATGATGTGGGGGTGGCGGAAAGTACTCTGGGTTTTCCCCCTGTACGTCACCACTTCCCCCCAAATCTAACCTAACCCCTTCGGGGAGGGTTCCTTTCCCCCTCGACCCCCCGGTAATCAAACCCTAACCTTTAACGGCCCCCCTAGCCCCCCCCGGGAACCTAACAAAACTGTCCCTCCCTCTTAGGGGGGGGGGGGGGTTCTCGACAGCCCGGGTCATCATTTTGTTGGTGAGGGTCTCAGTTTACAGTCTTGGACTCAGAAGAAATCCAAACCAAAAATCCCCTTTATTAGGGAATTTTACAAACCCCCTAACCAATAAACTATGTGGTTGCGACCCCTATTACTTATAATAAACAATAAAGGCGATGAGGAAAAATTCTTTCGGCTATAAGCAGGGAGAAAAGAGCACCGGATTTAAGCAGGAAAAACGTAGATTTAAAAGGAATGGGAGAAATGGTTCACAAATGGGTGGTGTCTTGGAATGGACTCAGCGCGGTTGTCAATGCTAGTCTTTGGGGGCTTTTAAAAGGAGGCTGGAAAAGTAATGGATGGGGGGGAAAAGGGGGATGTGTAGTGTTTTAAATAAAAAGGGAAATACCCCGTGTAGTCTCCCACCTCTTGTAGCTTCCCCATGTTCTTATGTCTCTTGCTTTATGCCGCAACCTTCAGGGGGTGCAGTCAGTTCGTAACAAGTTTTTTCGTACAGCGTAGATTTTGTACCCAAAAAAATTGTTTTGTAGTCATATGAAACCCAAATCGTTTTGTACACTCATCAGAGTTTAACTTTACTACTAGATTTTCCAATGACACCAGGGATGTACGAAAAAAAATCAAAAAACAGGTACGAAAAAAACCCAACAAAAAATTGTGTAGAAAATCCCTGTAACCCCTTCAGGTGGGGGGCAAGCTTTAGTGTTATTTTTAGTTTGAAATTTTTATTTTTATTTGTACAGGAACTACCCCGTGTAAATTCCGGGCCTTTTGTAGCTTCCTTTCTTTCTTTTTTTATTTTTTTAGTCAAAGCCGTAATTGTGAGCCGCGTCTATGTTGGGATCCCGGGGCCCCAAAATTAATAATAATAAATTTTATTTCCCCGAAGGTAAAGAAAAGGAACAAAAGTAATATATGGGCGGGGAGGAACTTAAATACTAAAACAAATAATTTATAATGCTTATACCTTATAATAATAATAAAAATATAAATAATAAAAAGTTTAATATCACCGGAGGCATACAGGGAAAAAACAACCAAAAACAAAACAAAGATTAACGAAGTGCTAAAATAAAATAGTGTTTTTGCGAAACTTTTTAATATGATTTTGAGTCTGGTATTATGATTTATTGATAGGTTTTTTATTGTCAAACGAGCAAATCGAGTTTTGGGCCCCTATTTCACCGAATTAATTCTTTGGTACTAAAAAATTTGGTAAATCTTTTGTCCTGACCGGGCCGATATGGGGTCCCACCTGGGGGGATAAACACAATGTATAAAGTTTATTGACTGTAAATACCTTAAATTGTAGCCTTTCCCCCGCACTGGTAGTTTAGTCTGTTTTTTTTTGAGAAAGGGGGGTGCTCCCATAAAAAAAAATTTTTCACGTGACGCTCGGGGTTTTCCCATTTTTTTAAAAAATAAATCACACGTCTTTGCAAAATTTTGGAACCTATGTAAAATTTTTGTTTTTCTCCAAGTTTTCCTGGGTTTTTTTTAAAATTTCCTCAATTTTTGGGATTTACCCTAAAAAAAATAATTTTTGGGTATTTTCCCAAAAATCTGGAAAAACCCCCAAAAATAGGGGAAAAATTTAAAAAATTTTATTCTAACAGCTCTTGTAGCATTTGATTCTCTACAAATTTTTTCCGATTATATTTAAGTTTCCCCATTTTAGGGTTTTTTTCATTTTTTGGTGATTTTTTTGATTTTTTGGGGAAATTTTATTTTTGGAAGGAGAAAAAAACAATGTAAAGGTTTTTCCTGTAAATTGTTTGTTTGTTTGTTATGTAATGTTTAAGGGTTGATTTTTTTTTTTGCAGTGTGTGGACGTTGACGGCATATGAAAACCATCAGCGAGGAGGGGCCCGGGATCGCTGTATACCCCACTGCTCTGATGATCAGCGTGCTCGGTGTCCCACAGGATTTGGACTCCGGAAACATTTTCGGGGCGCAGAGATCAGCAGCTGATCCGTCCTAACAGCCAAAGGGCCTTGAAAAAGGGGAGGAATACCACACATCATTATCACCGTAAATGTCGTAGTCTCTTTACAATGAAAAAAGTCATGGATCTACCCTTTCCCAAGGGTTCAAATGAATCGAAAGCGTCGCCCCCAGGAGGAGGGATCAAGGGACCCCTATTAGCAGGGTGTATCCCAAAAGTATGTTCTTCTGCGGAAGTCAAGCAAGTACATGAAAGCAGAAAAGACAAGGGACCCCACTCTCCAGTGTGTTGAGCTACGACAGATGAAGACCCGAGAGAGAAACAGGAACTAAACCAAGACCTTGGTTTATTTACAAGCCCTTGTTCTGCAGGGGTCACTCCCCAAAAATCGTGTACAAACTTTTCACAAAGATGATTCCCCAGGGGCCCCCGGGTCTGGGCGGGAAAAATCGGAAAAAAGCGAGGGACACGCTACGAAAGGCGAGAGAACCCCTCGGGGAAACTCTTTTGTTATAAGGACTAATTTTCCCCCAACCAGAGGTACTGCCTATGAAAAACCTCCTCGGGCTTGAGAGATCCATGAGTCCCGTGGTATTACCCAAACGAAACAGCGACAAAAAAAACTTTTCGCCGAAAATTGAAACCGAGTTTGGGGAAATCACTACCTTTGTCCCAGAGGGAAAAAGGAAAGTTCAAATCTTCCACGCACCCTCTAAAATGGACGCCCTTTTGCCCAAGCACACAAAATGACAAAAGTCTGCAAGAAGCAAGAGCAGCTCTCTAAAGATATTTTAACCCAAAGCAGGAAGCAGTGGGGAAGGGAAATCATAAGAAAGATGTGAGTGCCATGGCCTCCCGATACGATCAGAATGTTTTTCCCTCACAGTCACAAAATTCCCCTGCACCCCTCTGACAGGGGGTGTGAGTGTCAAACTCCCTCTAAAAGGCTCAACTCTTGCCACATCCTTGGGCAGTGACTTGGTTTTTGCTGTTACCAGTGGCAAGACAAAGCCCCCAAGCAGTACTCTGTCCAATGCTGTAAGTTTTTTGCAGGAAACACAGAATGATCCGAACTTGAATCGTCTTGGGCCCACTGTGTTTTCCTACTAAATTTTGGGGGACCCGTACGCCCTTTGTATCCAGAAGCGGGAATGTTAAAAAGGATGAATTCCCTGCCAGAAAACATCTCCCTGGTGTGTTCAAAAACCCTGGCCGGGGATAAACACGACCGACTTGAAGAGACACTAATGGAGCAGGTACTTCTCCGGAGTAAAATGGCTTTGCTGTCCTTTTCCGGGTTGCGGGCTCGGGCCCAGAGAAGGCCCCCCAGAGATTCCCAATCCAGATAAGAAAGAAAACCCTTTTGACCGATCAATTCTGCCAAATACAATTTGGGCGGCGGCGGGGCCACCAGGATTGGATTTTCGTAGTCACACTAAAAAAGAGGTCCGGATTCAAAGCCCAAAAACCATTCTGGCTTTTTACTCAAATTCCCATGAGAACCGCCCCATCGCAGTTGGCTGGGTAACATCAAAACCCGCAGAGAATTGCAGTGGCCCAGGACCTGTAAGCTCCCTGCCCACTATAAATGCTCCCGAAACAGTGTCCACCGTTAAAGAGTCTTGGAGAAAACGCATGCCATCAGCAGTCCTTACAGCTTAAAAAGATTGTGTGCGTTTTTGATAAAGCATCAAAATCCCAAAGCTGCCGGGGTTTCTCTGGAAACAAAGAAGTTAAAGAACTTATCATCAGATGGGCGTTTTCCCCAAACAACGCAATTTCCCCTCCACATAGGGGAAAAGGTTTCAGGGTCGTTTTTAGAGATCTGTGTTGGGAAACAGGTGTCTGCAGAAGGGGCAGTGTCAGGGGTATGGGGCCGAGTACAACAGCAAGAGACTGCACAAACTCGTTATGAAACACGATGAGGCTTGTGGGAAAAGGGTTCCCTTTCCCTGGTAAAAAAACCATTTAAGGGGGCATACACCCTCGGTGGAACCTGAAGAAAATCAACAGCTTTCCCCAGCTGGTCCAGGGACCTTCAAAAGCTGATGGAGAGGAATCATGCCACTTCCTGAAGTCTTCAAGTTTACTTTAGACCCAGAGATGAACAACCTCTCACATTCTGGGTTCATACCTGGACATGTTTGGGTCATGTGACCTGGTTCGGCCTCCCGAGAAGGCAAAATGGTCCCTTTACCTAGGGGCAAACCCCAGATGATCCGTGGGGTTTTGCCTATGACAAGGGAACTATGCCCCATTCCGACCCACTATATCCATGATGTTTTCGACTGCCCAAATTTTAAACCCAAGGTTCCCTGAAAAAACCTTTAGCGGGGCTTTTCGGTCCGATCGGTAGCAAAAATCCCTTTTGGACGGTTCCCCCGTGGGCCCGACCTCGGGAAAAGCGACAACAAAGACCCAGACACCAGGGGGGAAAAAAGGGTTTACCTGAAAGGTGGAGCTGTCGCCAGGTACTACCCCGACATGAGATCGCAGAATACTTGAGGCGCTCAGGCCATGGTTAGGCCAAAAATATCTGCTTCAGCCACCCCAAACCCAGAGCCAGGATTAGAAGAGATAGGCCCTGTCCCAAACTTTTTTTCAAAATGATGGAGACCCCCTGGTTGAAAACCCCCCCAAAAGCAAGAAGGATCTTGTCAGTTTGTCCTGCGACTACAGCCCACCCGAAGTTGCCAAAGCCCCCCTAGGGGGCCCACAAATGGGGGGGATGCATATCAAACCTTCAGGAAAAGCGCCGGAGACCCATCCCAACTAAAAGTTTCTGACACGATGAGAAGACGAAACGAGAAACTTCAATAACATCAGAATGAGCCACGCTCACAAAGGGCCTGCCAGGAGCTATCTTGAAGGCTGACGGACCTATTTGGCCAAGATCCTTGTTTCTAGAAAAAAAACTCAAAAAGGGGTGTGTCTTGGGTCATCCCCCGGGGCCTTTTCCAGGCCTTGCCGCGGTGATGGGTCCTCCGCAAGACCAAAAAGGCTGCCCTACAAAGGGGGTTGGGGAAAGGAAATTTTTTCCTGCGAGGGGATCCCCGAGCCCTCGCTAACAAATTGATGGGTGAGCCCGGGGCCAGAAATGAAGGGAAAAAGCAACATTTTACAGCTTGCAGCACAGCACTGATCCGTTGCCTGAGGGTGCTAAAAGAGGCGCTTGTGTTGTGTTTGCGTCTACAAGGGAGACCATCAAAAATGCAGAAAGAGCCAAAAAAATGCAGGACAGGGGGTCCATTTCAAAAACATTCAAACCCGGGGGAAATCCAGCAGGGAAAAGTTACTCGGTATTTCCCCCAACAAGGCAAGTCTCATAAGTTCCTGGTAGAAGAATGAAAAAACCACAGCACGGGGGAAGCTCGAGGCAAAGGGGCTGTAAAGTCACATTGAGCGTTTTGCTTTTAGATCACCAAGAGCAGTGGGAAGAGGGTCCCGAGCGAGAATCAAGAAGAAGCAACACACGCCTCCCTTTTCCATGCCTTCTGCAGCAGAATCGGGGACGTCTGCATCTCACTGCAGGGATCAGACGTCTGGTCCCGGGGCTGGCATGTGCCACAAGATCCCATCCACCTGTTTTCCCGAAGTGCGGGGCGAAAACGACAAATTCCCCGGATACACCACACTGAGCCCACCTGGGAGGCAGCGTGTGGATTCATTGTTGGTATGCATGCCCTTTTCGGGTGTGATACCGTCGTGATTCGCGGCCCGGGGGGAAAAAACGACCTCAACAGGTGAAAGGGGGAAAACATACCAGGATGCTTTTCCCCGAACTTGGGCGCTCTGGGAAGTGTCTCCTGAACTCTTTGAGAAACTACAGGAATCACCGCCACATGTCCTGCCCTCTACCCACACAACTGAGGTTTAAAAAAGCTTTGGTATGAGCTGTTCTGTGGAACGTGGAGAGGGGTCAAGTCACTCCTCCTTGTGAGGACGCCTCTTCATGCTGCACTCGTGCAAAATACCAGCTGCGATCTGGAGGAGAAGTCTGCGAGCCACCCATTTGTTTCGAAACCCCCAAAAGACTGCGGCTGGATGACAGATGAGGGCGGCAAGCTTGCTGTCAAAATGGAGGGGCTCACCACACCAATGCTGTTTTTGCACTACTGTCCCCAAGTGTGTGCGGTCATGCGAACTCCCTAAGTGCACTTGCCTCCAATGGCCTGAATTTACGGACATGGCAGGTTACAGACATGCCAAACAAGGCTATTGAAGAAGAGCCGTAGCACAACAGCAATTCCAGTCTGACGTAGATGATATTGGAGGATTAATTTGGGCCCAAAAATAATACAAGCCATGGGATGCTTAGTGTGATTTTCAGGACTTGTTTAAATGTACAATTTCTAATTCATTTTAGTGACATTTTGGGATTTCCCGTCCCCAAATTTGACATTTTAAAATTTTTCTGAATTTTTTGGGAGGGTGTGTCATTCAAGAAGTATAACCCATTAGCTTTCCCGGTGAAAGGGTATCATACAAAACAAACTAAGGGGCTTAGCAAGCTAAAAAAACCTAAGAGAATTAGTCACCCCGGGGGGTACCCATACCCAAAATTTGGGTTGGGTCATGGACTAGGTCATAGGCTTGAAAATGTTTACTCCCCCGAATGGGGGGAAAAATTTTAATAACTTTGGGTTTTAAAAAAAAAATTTACTTTACCTTGCCCGGGTTGGGGACGTTCCAATCTTTTTGTGGCGTCTATTTCCTAGTTTCATACGGTTTTTTGGGACTTTCAAAAAGGTGGCGCGCTCCGGGCGCGCGGTGGTGCGGCTGCGCTCTGCGCACCCGCCCCAAACCGGCCCCGGGGCGCTCTGCGCCCAAAACTCCCAAAAAAAAAACTTTTATAAAAAAAAACAGTTAGAATTTATTTACTTTATATATTTGAAAAATTGTACTGTCAACCAAAACACTGTCTAAAAAATCACAAATTATGCTTTTACAAACCTGCGCATTTTTGCCCCTGAAATTTTTTTGGAAAAAATCGTCCTTCGATTGGAGCGCCAGAAAAGGGGCGCGAAATTCAAAAGTTGCGCTCCCGCTCTGCCCTCCCTTTTAATTTCGCGCTCCGCCACCGAACTTGGTAGTGCGCACCGGAACGCGGAAAGAGAAAGCAAAAACGGAGACCCGCCCCACCTTTTACTTTCAACCAGTCATTGGTGCAAGGTTTTCCCCTTTAAGCCCGGATCTTTCCTTTCATAAAAATCGTCTTTTGTTAGCCTAAAATAACGAAAATCACTAAATAACCCAATTAGTTATGGGCAAGGGTTAACAGGTCATATATAAAACATTGCTTATAGTCATACAAAAACCCAAGGTAGCCAAATACAATGGAAATTATGTTTGGGGCCCAAGGGGTTAAGCTGTGTATCCTTCTCCAAAAAATTTAAAATAGTTTTGACAAAGTGAGGGCATTTTTTGTAAATTTTCCAAACCCATCATGGAAGCATTGTTGCTTGAATACACAATCTGTTCTTTATTTCCCCCGCAAATTCCTCTCACTGTCCAACATGTCCTAATACCTGCCCCCCTCTTACTCCTGTCGTTCCGTTCCCTTCCCCCATTTTTTTTGGGGTTTACCACTGTTTCGGTCTGAATCACGTCCCCAGCTGGCTCTCTGTGTCCTGACTTGACCACTGTTGCTTGTAGGTCACAGAATCCCTGGGTGCTGCAAATGCAAGGAATTAGCATCTCGCGCGGCATCCCTAAAGCTCGCAGGTACCCTCCCCGCATTATGTTGTGGCAAAGTATGGCTTCGGTTGGTAGCGTCCAGAAGGACAGCCACACTCAGTTGCTCGCTGAGTCAGACAGTCATCGCCCTGCAGCTTGGAGGCAACAGGTAGGATGGCAAGACCCATCTACCTGGAGGTAAGGTCAGTCGCCCAATGTAAGAGGCGTTTATGCTCACATGTAGTAAATAATTCACGATCAGAGTCTGCTTGTGACATTTGTGACACACAGTGGCTGCAAGAATTTGATGTTCGAGCAGTCGTGGGAAAATTTACCAGCAAGTTCTGTCCCTCAACCAAAACATCTGACCTGCCCATTTGTGCTCAAATCATGATGTCAGTGTGGAAAAGGTTTATGGAGTTGATCGTCACCACACCACGCCAGCGGACACACAGTTGTGTTAACAATATCAATGTCTGGAGTGTGGGAAAAGATTTAGTGTCAAGTCTAATCACCCAACACACCCCTGAACACAGTGAGTTTGTCTCAAGAATGTATAATGTCTGCAGAGTCTGGGAAAAGCATTTCTCACACAGTGGCCTCACCCGACACGCCTTGAGACACTATAGTGTGGGAATAAAATGTGATGTTGGTAGACGAAGTTGTCCGCAATACCAACACAGCGTGTGTAATTGCCAGCATGTTAAAGGTCACATGAAGCACTTGTACAACACTAGTACACACAGTGGTGCAAGAATCACAATGTCTGTAGTGTGGGAAAAATTTTACTAAGAGTCTAACCTCACTAGACACACCCTGACACACAGTGGAGTTAAGAATATCAATGTCTGGAGTGTGGAAAAGATTTACTCACAAGTCTGTACCTCACCGCACACGACCTTGAGACACAGTGGTTTGAGGAATTCAAATGTGAGTTTGTAAGAAGTGGTTCCAATACAAAGGGTGATATTGCCCAGCAGCATGTAAGATTACTTTTGAAGTGTTGTACAACTGAGTGACACAAGTGTGAGATATGTGGAGTGTGGTAAATGGAGTGGTGGACAGAAGTTTAACTCATGCACACCCTGACCCCAGTGGTGAGTTAGGAGTGAACAGTGGGTCAATGGGTGTGGAAGAGTGTTACATACAGTGTTGGTAGATAGGAGTGTGGCAAGGTGGTTGAGACGTGGTGTGTGGTGGACAGGTGTTACATGTGTGGTGGTATGAGTGTGGTCAATGGGTGTGGACCAGAATGTACATTGGGTGGAGGAGTGTGGCAATGTGGTGGGTGGTGGTGGTGGACAGAGTGTTACATGTGTGGTGGTAGGAGTGTGGCAATGGGTGTGGACAGAGTGTTACATGTGTGGTGGTAGGAGTGTGGCAATGGGTGGTGGTGGTGGTGTGGTGGACAGAGTGTTACATATGTGGTGGTAGGAGTGTGGCAATGGGTGGTGGACAGAGTGTTACATGTGTGGTGGAGGAGTGTGGCAATGGGTGGTGGTGGTGGGTTGGACAGAGTGTTACATGTGTGGTGGTAGGAGTGTGGCAATGGGTGGTGGACAGGGTGTTACATGTGTGGTGGCAGGAGTGTGGCAATGGGTGGTGGTGGTGGTGGACAGAGTGTTACATGTGTGGTGGTAGGAGTGTGGCAATGGGTGGTGGTGATGGTGGACAGTGTTACATGTGTGGTGGTAGGAGTGTGGCAATGGGTGGTGGCATGTGTTGACAATGTGTGGTGGTAGGAGTGTGGCAATGGTGGTGGTGTGGTGGACAGAGTGTTTACATGTGTGGTGCAGGAGTGTGGCAATGGTGGTGGTGGTGGACAGTGTGTTACATGTGTGGTGGCAGGAGTGTGGCAATGGGTGGTGGTGGTGGTGGACAGAGTGTTACATGTGTGGTGGCAGGAGTGTGGCAATGGGTGGTGGTGGACAGTGTGTTACAGTGTGTGGTGGCAGGAGTGTGCAATGGGTGGTGGTGGTGGTGGACAGAGTGTTACATGTGTGGTGGCATGGACAGGTAGTGTGGTCAATGGGTGGTGGTGGTGTGTGGACAGAGTGTTACATGTGTGGTGGCAGGAGTGTGGCAATGGGTGGTGGTGGTGGTGGACAGTGTGTTACATGTGTGGTGGCAGGAGTGTGGCAAGGTGGTGGTGGTGGTGGACAGAGTGTTACATGTGTGGTGACAGGAGTGTGGCAATGGGTGGTGGTGGTGGACAGTGTGTTACATGTGTGGTGGCAGGAGTGTGGCAATGGGTGGTGGTGGTGGTGGACAGAGTGTTACATGTGTGGTGGCAGGAGTGTGGCAATGGGTGGTGGTGGTGGTGGACAGTGTGTTACATGTGTGTGGCAGGAGTGTGGCAATGGGTGGTGGTGGTGGACAGAGTGTTACATGTGTGGGTGACAGGAGTGTGGCAATGGGTGGTGGTGGTGGACAGAGTGTTACATGTGTGGTGCAGGAGTGTGGCAATGGGTGGTGGTGGTGGACAGAGTGTTACATGTGTGGTGGCAGGAGTAGCCTCTCATAGGTGTGGGGAAGTGTTTCATATGTCAGTGTTATAGTGTTGTGCCTTTCCTTAGCAGTTTAAGAAGAGTGTGATGGTGATGACATGCATGGTGGTGGTGGTGTTGAAGTATTGTCAGCTGGCTTGGACCTGAGGCATAGCAACTTTTTTTTTTTTTTTTTTTTTTTTTTTTTTTACAGTACAAAAGACTGGCCAAGGATTTTTTTTTATTATTTTAATTTTTTATACACAACTATACATGTGTGGCTTGTTTAGGTTTTGTTTATTCTTCATTCTTTAGTATTGTTTACCGTACACACCACCACCTTAAACAGGTCATATCTATGTAATACAAGGATATTAACCCCTTGAGACCTGGAACATAATTTCCATTGTAATTTGAGTGCCATTAGACGATTTTAGTGACTAAGCAATATTTTATAGCTACGACCTGTTTAGTACCTTGTCCACTAACTAATTTGTTATATTCCAATATATATGGCGACATTATTGCAGGTGGCGACTATAGTGTTATCTACGGTAGCAGTATGTACTTATAGTCTATTTTATTTAACGAGGCGATAATTTTATTTGCAATAGACGTGTGTATACTATAGTCTATGTTTATGTACTATAGAGTAGGCCTACACGAACACAATAGAGGATGAAATATAACTACCCTGAGGTGGCGTCATTATTCATCAGAGTCTGGGCTGCATCGATTTTAATATTAAGTTTTTTAATATTGAGTTTTTTTAATATTGATTTTTTGTTAATAATGAGTTTTTTAATATTGAGATTTTTTTAATATTGAGGTTTTTTAATATTGAGGTTTATTAATATTGAGGTTTTTTTAATATTGAGGGTTTTTGTAAATAGATTTTTTTAAATATTGAGTTTTTTAATATTGAGTTTTTTTAATATTGAGTTTTTTTAATATTGAGTATTTTTAATGTTGATTTTTTTTAATATTGAGTTTTTTTAATATATACTCTTTTAATGAGTTTTTTAATATTGAGGTTTTTAATATTGATTTTTTTTAATATTGAGATATTTTAATATTGAGGTTTCTTTTATATTGAGTTTTTTTAATATTGAGTTTTTTTAATATTGAGTTTTTTTAATATTGAGTTTTTTCAATATTGAGTTTTTTTAATGCAGAGTTTTTTTAATATTGAATTTTTTTAATATTGAGGTTTTTTTAATATTGAGGTTTTTTAATATTGAGGTTTCTAATATTGTGTTTTTTTTAATATTGATTTTTTTTAATATTGAGTTTTTTTAATATTTTTTTTTTTTAATATTGAGGTTTTTTTAATATTGATTTTGTTTAATATTGAGGTTTTTTTAATATTGATATTTTTTAATATTGAGGTTTCTTAATATTGAGTTTTCATAATATTGAGTTTTTATAATATTGAGTTTTTCAATATTGAGTTCTTTTAATATTGAGCTTTTTTAATATTGAGTTTTTATAATGAGTTTTTTTTATATTGAGTTTTTATAATATTGAGTTTTTTTAATATTGAGTTCTTTTAATATTGAGTTTTTTTAATATTGAGTATTTTTAATATTGAGTTTTTTAATATTGAGTTATTTTAATATTGAGTTTTCTAATATTGAGGTTTTTTAATATTGAGTTCTTTTAATATTGAGATCATTAGAGACAAGTGTGAAAAGGTCACAGGGAGTTTCGTACACAAGTTGTTTCGTACCCAGATTTTGTTAGTTGTTTCGTACACTGATTTTGTGTTTTTTCGTACATATCTGGTGTCGATTCGTAACTCTAGTAGTCAAGTTCAACTCTGAGATGAGTGTACGAAACGACTATGATTTCATAGGGCTATATTCAAGAATGCTCGTCAAATCCCGGCCGGTGGAGATTTTCCACCGTCGTACCTCCACTGGTCTTATCTTCAAGAACTGCCCCGACTGGTGGATATTTGACAGGCGTACCAACACAAGCGAGCCCAAAGCGGCATCAGTATTTTGACTGTTTTATACATATCTAATACATTTTACTAGTGAAATTTATCATTTCTGACATTAAAATAATAGCTAAGTTAGTGTTCGCCACTTGTCTGAGGCGTTGGTGCAGAAAAAATTGGCCTGAGTGATGCTTGCGAGTACATTTGAACGGCCCGCCACCACTGTTCCACACAATGGCCACCTCCATTCTCCCGCCGCCGCCCGGCTTTCTCACAAGTTCACACACCTCTATAAGGCCTCCTGGACCAGATTTTACCTTAATGATGACACGTGTGCATTCACAGTGTATGGCTGTCACTCTCGGTTGTGTTGAAAACTCTCCTGTAATGGTCTGGGAAGAAATACGATGGAATGAGTGGAGAGCGAGATGAAGGGGGGATGTGCAAGTTGTCGGGAATCAGCTGACATTCCTCCACCCCTGAGCTCGACGCGTCGCGTCGTATTTTGATTCTTGTATACCAAAAACCGACACAACGGGTGGAGAAAAATTCTTGAATATGGCCCATATAGACTACGGAACAACTTTCTGGTGTACGAATTTACTGGTGTACGAAACAACTTGTGTACGAAACTCCCTGTAACCTGTGAAAATGGTGTGCAATGGAGAGGGGAGAATGTGGCTGGCGACATTAGTGCAGGTGGCGGCTAAAGTGTTATCTGCGGTAAGAGTAGGTATAGGTAACATATGGCGGTTGGCGACATTAGTGCAGGTGGCGACTAAAATGTTATCCACGGTAATTTATGGGTACTCCGTGGTGTAAGGGTTAGCACGCTCGGTTCACAGCCGAGAAGTCCCGGGTTCGATCCCCGGGCGGAGCGGAAACAGTTGGGCTGTTTCTTTAAAGCCCGAGCCCCTGTCCCCCAGCAGTGAATGGGTACCGGGTGTTAGCCCGGGGTTTGTAACCCGCCTCCCGGGGTGCTGGCTTCGGCCAACACTATAAGCACTAGCAGACAGCTCTCTAGGGGTAGTCTGTGAGAGATAGCGCTGGGCGAGAATCGATTACTATACTCGATTACCACGGATCCGCCAGGGCTAGCGGTACTCGAGTACCAAGCCTGGTAATCGAGTCCCGCGCTAGACGATTACTCAGGAGAATTAATGTATGTTATAATCAATATGCTGGGTAAAGATCACTTACTTTGAACATTATCTTCATAAAACATTGGCAAAGACACAATAACTTTGAAATGAGCCAAATTGAGAAAGTAATATATGTAAACTAAAAGATGATTCCTTCTGGCTGGCGACCGTAGGCAATATTTTGATGCTTCCACAGTCTCTAGGTTTCTTCGAAATATGATTAGTTACCTTATTGTGACCTTATAATACTGATACTAATACTGATAACACTGATTATATATACTAGTCGCACTGGCCAAAGGGGAAAATAATAATTGTGGTCAACAATGTACGAGAAGTTGTAACCCAGCAGACACAAAGACGGAGGGCTCCGGAGGCCCTCCGTATGTCATACCGGCGGCCCGACGGAAGTGTACGACGTAGGGCCGCTGGGGATTTGCTCAGAGGCTCACCGGCGGGCCGCTCCCAGCGGC
>JACEEZ010009306.1:0-5000 GCA_016584305.1 Chionoecetes opilio | reverse complement strand
ATTTCTAATCCCTATAACCCGACGGAAATGAGATATAACACATGGCGGGTCTGGAGGGGCGAAATCCCTCCCCCCCTTCCCAGCGAGGTTATAATAGGATAAGTAATCAATGCCTAGGCTAGGTTAGTTAACTAGCGGGGGTGGGTGGGGTCTGAATGGGCGCAGCCCCCCAGTTAATGTCAGGAGAATTTTGGTCAAAAGAGGATATTGTACTAAACTGCAGCTTTACTGGTGATTGTGATGAATGGGTGTCTGATGTAGCCTTTGGTACAGCAGTACTGACCCTACTGGGCTAATATTTAGAACATGACTGTGTCTGGATTCAAGTCTTTTTCACCTTTCTACTGTTTCTATAGATGTGTGTTTTCCCTTTCTCTCCACACCTTTGCCCAAAAAGCGTTTGCTTGTAAAGGGCTGTTTGCAACCCCATATCCTGTTATAATCATCATAAAATATTTCAAAACGGCAAACATAATAAAGTGTTAAAGTGTTAAAGTGATGAGAACGAGTGTGAAAGTAGCAATGAAATGTTGTGCAAACATAAAATGTTTCTTAGGCTAGGTTAGTTTAAGGGCAAGGCTAAGTTAGGTTAGTTTAAGAGCAAGGCTAAGTTAGGTTAGTTTAAGAGCAAGGCTAAGTTAGGTTAGTTTGAGGGTTAGATTAAGTTAGTTTAATGGTTTCATTAGGTTATTATTTGATACTTTTACAAATGGAGAGTGTTTTTTTTCATCAAAACGTCTAAAAAGTGTATTTTTAGAAATGTTGTCACTACTTGTAACTGTCATCTTCATCTAAAGAAGCAACACCTGCCTCGGTTCTACTGCAGTTTGATACATTACAAGGCACGTAGTTATAACCATCTTCAACTTGTAAATCTGACCATTAGCAGTATTTCTAAGATATTTTGGTACTTTCAACCATTAATTGAGTATGTGGTTGAAATTGTTCTATTCCTATGTATTCTGGTGTGTTAAGAATGATGGTCTTTTTATAAAAATCGGAAATGCCTCATTTTGCAGTTATCTCCCCATTACTCTTGCTTCAGGTTAGGCTACGCAACCAATGTCCTGGTTAGGTTAGTGGGTATTATTTTACACACTCTGTGCCTGATCTCAATTCTAGGTAAAGATGCATTGCGTATGGATTTGGTCGAGTGTAAATTTTAGTTTATGCGACACCCCGAAAGTGCAGAAATAGGTGTATAGGTGTAGGAAAAAAATAATAAATGTCGTAAATGACCAAAGTTTAGGATACTATAAGGATTACTAAATAACATTTATCTCTCAACTTCACAGGATTTGTACAATGCAACTAGTTTAAGTAATCATAAAATAGTTTAGACATCTTTTCATCCATTATGATTTGCACCAACATTCTTTGTATTGTGGTCTATTATATGGTCTTTGTATTGTGGTCAGTGGCGTACCCAGAAAATTGAAAAGGGGGGGCCAATATATATATATATATATATATATATATATATATATATTATATATTATATATATATATATATATATATATATATAATATATATATATATATATATATATATATAATTCAAAAAATATAAAAATCTTAATAAAAAAATATGAAGAAAAAAAAATGAAAAAAAAAAAAAAAAAAAAATGAAATATATAAAATCTAAAATATATAAATAAATAAAATCTATATAAACAAATTATATATAAAGTAAAATAAGACAAAATATCTATAATAATATAAGCGAAAGTGTGTGTGTCTGTGTGTGTGTTTGTGTGTGTGTGTGTCCGCTCCAGGTGCCGCCCCCTGTGGCGGAATCCCGTCATATGGCACTGTTTTGGAACCGGCTCGAGCAGGGGAACGTTTTAAGCACATTTATGAGATGATCCGATCACTTTTTTTTTTCTTTTTTTTTTAGCAGCCTATTAGCGAGAATTGTGAAAAAATAGTGGGTTGCGAGAATTCGAGAGAACTGGAACTCGAAATGCGAGGGGTCGCTGGCAGTTTTAACTCACTTTTTTGATAATAAGTTGGTCTACTGGAAAACAAAATATGGGCTTATTCCACTGCACTTAAAACACAAAAGTATAATTTTAAGAACGATTTTCTTCTATATGTATATTGTATAGAAGCCTGATTCTGTAAAACATGTATTTAACCAAATAACCAAGTAGGTTATAGTTGAGGAGGCGAGGTAAATGTTACTCTATGATATTACATAGTCAATAACGTATGTTTAGAAGTTATCTATACCTAGGCAGTCATATTTTCCTGTTATTATTGTGTGTCAATCAGATAGAAAGCCTGGAAGTGCAATGAGTCGACACGTGAAGTCGTAATGTTTTGATTCAATCTCCCCGCCACAATCTCCCCGCCCCACCACTCCCGCCGCGGCATGTCGCCTCCACAATTATAACCTACATTGTCGCAGCAACAAGCCGATTTCGGCATTCTTTATTCTTCGTTTTTCCAAGGCATTGCTTATTGTATTTTGACAAGCGTTTGCCAGACGCAGCAGTACTGTCTTAGAAAACAGTGTGAACATCGCCCAAATTTTACATGCCACAATATATATGTAAAAAATATATTAAGCTTTGCTACTCGAGGCGAGTAATTTGCATTAAATTGCTATTATAGAACGTTCCATCGTAATGCATGTCATCCATATAATTAATAGAACAACAGAAGAACTATATTTTTTGGTATTCAGATGCGGTGCATCAATGTTTATCGCGAAATTAATTTAACAAGAAACAAGAAACATCAACTTGCCCCAGCCACGAGACTTGTGGGCGCCCCCTTGGCCTCCTCCACGCCGGATTGTCTCTTACAGATACAACCCGATGGGAAGGATCGGTTTCAGGGTAGCGTGCCACATGCCCATATAGCCGAAGTTGGCGCTGACGGACTATGCAGGTAATAGGCCTCGATTCAGTCTCACGGTGCAATCGCTGATTTGACACGTAATCATCCCAGCGATACCCCATGATTCTGCGAAGACACTTATTACCAAAGGCATTGATTCGTCTCTTCAAGTCACTATTTAGTGTCCATGTCTCACAACCATATCACAGACAGGGATCACAAGCGATTTGAAGATCCGGATCTTTGTCCTCCTGCACAGGTACCGACAACGCCAAATACTCCCGCTGAGCGAGTCCATAACACCGTGGGCTATGCCAATCCGCCGTAAGACTTCTTGACGTGACCCGCCGTCATTATGGACTGCGTTCCCAAGGTATGTAAAACTTTCCAAGATCTCAATGTCCTCGCCACACGCATGAACAGACTGTACTGCTTCATCTAGTAAGTCTCCAAACACCTGGACCTTGATCTTGAGCCAGGAGACCTCAAGTCCCAAAGGCTTTGCTTCCTCGTGCAGCGCCTCGAGAGCCATCACCAGGACCTCCAGCGACTCAGCAAAGATTACTGCATCATCGGCAAAAACAAGATCAGTGATCTTGTGTTGCCAACGGATGCTCCACAATCACTTTGATCTACAACCTTGTCCAATACCCAGTCCATACAAGCGTTGAAAAGTGATGGGGCAAGGACGCACCCTTGCCTCACTCCTGTATTCACAGGAAAGAAGCCGGATACACCTGCCCCACACTTCACAGCACTCTCAGTCCCAGAATACAGACCAGTTATCAAACCAATAGTCCTTGCAGGAATCCCTCGAAGTCGCAGAAGATCCCAGAGTGACTCACGATGCACTGAGTCAAACGCCTTCTTGAGATCAACATAGGCTGCAAGCATCCCCTGTCGAAACTCACGTCGGCGTTCCACCAGGATACGAAGCGCTAGGATACGGTCCGTTGTTGACTTACCAGGCGTGAACCCAGACTGCTGAGGTCTCTGATGCTTCACCAGATGGCTGCGAATCCGTGTCAGCAATAGATGGGCAAGCACCTTGCCTGGTACGCTGAGCAGTGTAATACCACGGTAATTGTTGCAGTCCTGACGGTCCCCTTTCCCTTCCAGATAGGGACGACCATTCCCCTTTTCCAGTCAGGAGGAATGGTACCTGATTGCCACACGGCAGTCAGGACAGCATGCAACCCGTGGATCACGGCCTCACCCCCAGCTTTGAGGAGCTCCGCACTGATATTACAAACACCAGCTGCCTTTCCACCCCTCAACTTTGCTACAGCCTCTCTGACTTCGTCAAGAGAGGGTGCGCTTTCGTCAATGCAATACCTTTATTTACCTAACTTTATTGCGTTACCCAATTTATTACTATGAAACTATTGACCCTAGACCAAAAATGGCATGAATACTTTTTGTTAAGCTCAACGAGATCTACCCTAAGCATCTATCCGTTTCTTTTTTGCTTATACAGATTTTAGATATAATAGTTTTTTATATTTAGCGCCTCCTTGTGTCGTTCAATGGACCAGCAGCTTATTGATGCACCATACATCTATCTTTTATCCGTCTAACATATGTTTACGTCTTGATGGAGAGCGTATCTGCAGGAATCGTATTCCACTTTGAGAAATGTTCATTTCTTATTCGCAAGAGTTTTACGCATGTATGCAATTTTCCCTTGATTTCGGAATATTTCTTTTCGGGTAATATGACCTAAAAACAAACTTAATTTGGTCATTTATCAATGGAATTTAAATCTGCTTATACCACAGGGCAGCCTGTTGGAATTTGGATTTTTTTGCACTCCATAACGTTTTCTCGTAGCTAATACGGTTCTTGAGATATTATGGAAACATTGCTTCCCCCCATTTTCCGCAGCCTCGTACTACATTCCAAGGCTAACTTTTTTTTTCTTCCGAACAATTGCGCTTCAGTCTCAGTTTTCGTCTCGGAGATGAGATGTACGCGTGCAAGCTCTCTTGAAAGTCAGTTAGAGGGGACTTGATGAGACGAAAAAGCTTTTGACTTCACCTTATAATTATTTTATTAGTATTATTTTTATTAATATATCACACCTGTTGCGCCTTTTGGTTTTTCCTTTAGGCCTCGGGGGTTGGCCTATAGTTATTACATAAATGTTTAATACTAAA
>JACEEZ010009305.1:0-30109 GCA_016584305.1 Chionoecetes opilio | reverse complement strand
GAGCTAAGGAAAATTTTTAATCACTTCATGAGCCCCAACAGCCCTTGTTCCCCCCAGAAAAATTTCCCCCAAATTTTACTTTAAATAGGCTACCCGTATATATTTGTCTAGGGGTAAACAATGCGGAGGGGAACGATCTTCTCAAGCTTACACAAATTTTAAAAAGGGCTCAGAACACATGGGGCAGGATGGCCAGCAAAATTTTCCTTAATTATGAAAAAGTTTTTACTAAGAATTTTTGAGTTCACAACATCATTGATGACTTCGTAACTAAAAACCGCAGGTCATTGGATAGGGGGGCAAAAAGGCAGACACAAATAAAGTCCTAATGTTTTTTCACCCATCCACATAAGTCATACCGAAGCTTTTTTCCATTGCAAATTTCTTTTTATTTTATATGAATCAAAAAAGGGATATTTTCTTTTGTGGTTTTTTTATTGATTAAATTGATATGTTGATATTTGTGTTTATTTTGTTGATATATTTTATGTTTGGCCTCCATTTTCCCAAGGGGGATCAATGGGGGCAGTAAATTTGGGAGATTGGGAATTTGGGGGAACGGGGGGGGGGAGGGCCGGGGGGGCCCCAGTCCATCTCACAGCCCGGGCCCAAAAACCCCCCCCTTAATCCGTGAGTAAGATGTATTGGCGTGGGAAAAAAAAAAAATAAGAAAATGGAACTACAAAGGCCGTGGCCAAGGGTTTTGTTATTTAAAAACACAAAACAGCACTCCGCCCCAGTATCCCCCTTCCCCCGGCCCCCACCCTGGTCACCCCGGGCCTACCACCCTGGTCATTTTCCGGCCTACCCCCCGGCCCCCCACCCCCCGGCCCCAAATAAATATGAAGCTATGTTGGTGAAACTGGAAATTGATTTGCTTATTCTGCAATGCTGCCACACACAAACACAAATATTTTAGATTGGCTAAAAGGGAACATAGTAATAGTTTTCACTTCATTAATTTATTCGACCATAGATAACACTAAAGTCCCAGGACAACTTTTTTTTTCGTGTACAGACTGTGGTGCGCTCATTTTACATTTCTACATCCATGATTTCGGGAAAGTTAGGGGGGGCTATCTGGAGAGTCGGTCATTTTGTCTTCATCTGTGTCTATTATGGCTAAAATAAACAATTACAAAAATTCTACAAAGGGCTACCCCCAGTCAAATCGCCTCTATTTTTTTTTACCGATGTCCCCTGCGCGGGCCCCAAAAAAAACCCCCGGGGGTTTCCCTTTTTTAAAAAAAAAAAAATTTGCACAAACTTCTATTATTGTTTTTTAATTATATTTAATTATTTATTTTTTTTTTTTTTTTTTTTTTTTTATATTTTTATCAATTTTTTTTTTTTATCTAATACATAACAAATTTTTTTTTAAAAAGTTAACAAAAAAAGTAACCCTTGGGCCGCAGACATCCCTCTGGGAGGGCCCCAGTGACTGGGGAACCTTGGGGGGCCCGGGGGGGGGCAGGGCCGGGGCCCTTTTAAAACTAGGGCCGGATTGTTCCCCAAAAATTTCCTTTGGGGAGAGTTTTTTGAAAGGGGTTTGGGGGGTGGTAGTGGGTAGTGGGGAAGGGGGGGGGGGATGTTGGTAGTGAGGGGAGCTGAGGTGTGATGGTAGAATTACAGTATTATTTGAATATAAAGTCGGTACCGCTTGATTTCAGTCTTTTCATTAATATCAGCTGGGATAAGTTGATGTTTTGCAAATACTTCGCTGGATTTTCCATCGTCATACGGAATTAAATAAAGCACAATTTAACCACACCGTCTACACGCACTGTAAACCGAGAGGGACGAAACTTAACTGCTTCGACTGCAGCTTTGTTTTTATAGTGGCCGCGGCAGCGGCGCAGACATGAATCGTACAGCAAATCAAATGTAACTTAAATTTTGGTCTGGTTTTAATGAAATTCACTTAGTACGTATTGAAAATAATAAAATAACATATAATTACTTTTATTATGATATATTTGTTAGTAGTGTATCAATTCTGCTGTGTCTCAAAGCATCATATACCGGCAGCGAGTGTCTGGGGTGCTGCAGCTCTGCAGCCCTATGCCACGAGCCGCCACTGCTTTCCTCCACCTCTCATCCCCATCCATGAATTTATCTTGTCTCCTTTTAAAGCTCCCTATCGACTCCGCACTGACCACCTGGCGACTGAGTCCATTCCAATCATTTACCACCCTAATCTATCATTACCACCCTAAGGGGAAGGGTGGGGAGCCCCAAATGAGGTTCTGCTTAGGGCTCCATAAAGGCATGGCCACTCTGTTCATAGGCATTCTAACGATGATACATTGAAGAAGAAAAAAAATTCTTTCAAGTTGAACACATGCATGTTTTTTTAAGGGATATTGAAAACTCCACTTCTGAAAGGATTTCATTGAAGGACAGATGTAAGAGGAAATCAATAGTACATGAGAACATCTGGATATCTCAATTACAAGTACATTATTCAAGTTTCAAGTTTATTTATACAAAATATAATGAAACACAGCATTTCCCTGCACCCATTCTTGTGATACTCCTTAGAATAAACACATGAGTTTTATAAAACATTTATTATAACTAGAAGCTAAAAGAAGAAAGAAAAGGGTTTCTTGTCACAATATATATTGGTCAATATTATGATCATTATGAAATTATAGGCAAACAATTTTTTCAATATTCCTCATTATATGTTCATCCATGATGTATCCATATTGTCAAGTTTTCTTAGAATGTTGCTCCAGCATCATAAGGGATTCAATAAAAGAACATAAGTGGCCAGCACAGTAAATGACTGTGCTGGAACCTGCAGGTGTCTAACGACCTGCCTATACTATGTTTTATGACAATGACTTTCTTCACTGATAATAATCATAACTTTGTAAATCAACTTTTTTGTATATATATAATACATAGAGGTAACATTCTCAATTCTGAATTATTATTCTATGTTTAAGGCACATTAGTGCATACAATGCGTATCAGAAAGATAGGTGAATTATCTAATCATGTGCATCTTAAGATGCCCAAATTCTGTATGAGAATCTAATTTTTTTATTGTTATGGAAACAGGTGGAAACTGTATTTAGCATTTTTGTTCCAGTTATTTTTTCACAACAGCAGTATTCATACAAATTAAAATCCATTGCAGATCTTTCAGTTGTCATATCATTACTTATAATGAATGGGTAGCACTGATGAGTCAGATTTTGGAGCACTGAATAGCCACTATTTTCTAGTATATTAACCCTTCCCTTGTTTCAAGAAACCCCTATAAAAACCCAGTGCAGTCATGGAACAATGATAGAGCCACTACCTTTTAGACATAAGGACTAGACTTCATATTTTCCCTTAAAATACAACTAAGCTTAAGTACATACCTACCAGTACCATTTTATACTACATTTTAATATTTCTTCTAAACACTCCTAGTCCAGTAGGAGTGTGGAAGATATTACTACTCCTAAGCAAGCATTCTGAGCTTCTATCATTGCATGGGTGTTAAAGCAGACTAGCAGTGAAGCCCAACAGGTTTGAATCACATATACATTTCTATAACTTTTTTTACAAAATACTAATTACATAGATGTCATTTAATTTTTCTTTCAGGCCTGCATGTCGGCTGTTACACTTCTGCACTTCTGACAAGTGAGAATAACACTGAAGATGCTATTATAATGCTCCTCAATCTACTTGCGTTTAATGTCTCAGATAAGTACTTTGGCACTATGTTGGCACTGGAACATAAGTGTAACACATAAGAGGAAAATTACTTCCATGCTGACCTAATGAGAACAATAGATGTGTTACTATAAATGTACAACATAATTGTGATAAATTGAATAGCTACATTACTTATCAATAAAGGATAACAATATCCAAGGAACAAGTCATATGAGATTCCAGATCCTTAGGGCTACATACAGCATTTACTGGTATGATTTGTCTTGTCGCCTACCTCTAAAGTGTACATAAAAATATACAGAACATGTATATTATGTTAGTTTAGAAATATATACAAAGGAATATGGAGTTGGGAAATGGTTCAGGTTGGTGATGTACATTTTTACCATATACATGATGCCGAAAGATGTGACCCACATTGATACTTCTATAGTAACACTAGTGATATAGGATGATCCTGACATCAACTCTGAACAATCCATAGGTCACCTTCCATGGGAGCTTCCAGCTTATGCTACCTCCAGCCTCGTTACTTTGTCCTATAGCATGATGACATTACATCCATTAATCAATACATAATTACCATGTCTTAAACTAGGTTGAACAGAATTATCTTTACAACTACAACAGATGTTGCCAATGCACAGAATGCCAACTTTATGTAAAGGAATCCAGTAGGATGCAATGTAACTTATTATATATAGTAGGACTCAACATCCAAGTGAGCAGTCTTCTTGACTATTACTTATCAAGATTTTAGTTTGAACACCTGAATGTTGATAAAAAAATATGGTGACAAAGATAAAATTAATTAAATTAGATGACAGACAAGGGACACTCATATGTATCACAGGTTTTGAATGGTGAAGCTTCGGCTGGTCACTAGTCATTCATGCACATCACATTCCCACTTTTACACCCGTACACATGTCCTTCCATCCCGTATGGAGTGAGCAGCCTTATGATACAAACCTTTCTTTAGGAATTCTAGAAGAGCCAAGAACATTTTCTGAGAATGTATTTTTAAGGTTCATTTAAAGATACATCATTACTGGGGGGGAATTGAAACTTAACTATATAATGCAATTAGTTCTAAACTTTGGAAGTTTTCACCGACTTTAGTAATTTCTATTTTCACTTTGTAGTATGCCTGGCCCATGCCATGCGCTGCAGCTGAGCCAGTGTCTCCTGCCGGGAGACTCGCTCACTGGCAGTGCGCGTGATGGGTCCGTTCAAATTGCGGGGTGTACCAAGGGGAGTTGGTCCATATGGACCTAGAGTAACAGCATCTTTTGGTACCTTGGCCAGACGTTGAGGCTCCAAGGCATAGAGCTGTGCTACAGCCTGGGTGACACTTTCCCCTGAGGACTGGCCGCTGCTGTCCCGTTTGAAGTCACTCTCACTCCTGAGGGAAGGCGTGCTGCTGCATTCTTCTGGGCGCTGAGCTAATCGAGGCCGAGGGACTCCTTGCAGCTTGGAATTCATAGAAGGTTCCTGTTGGGGCACAGCCAGGGTTACTTCCCCAGCAGTGTCTACTTCATCTCTCCATAACGGTAAAGGGTGTATTAAAGGCCCCATAGAAACCGAATGGCCTGATGTTTCATTACAGTGAGGAACAGTACTAGATTCTTGTTAGGTCCACTCAGCTGCCCCTCAGAGAGAGATGCCGAATGGGTTGGGGAGATGGGGTTGGAAAGAGGAACTGATGATGAGCTATACTTGGGAGGGTGTGGGTGGTAGTTCAGAGGAGTGAAGTGGAGGGATGCTGTACCCCCAAGATCCAACGCTGCAGCTAACTGGCTACTGTGGCCAGGACTGGCATCGGTCACCAAGAGCTGGCCAGAGAGAGAGCATGAGCTGGCCACTCGATGCAGCAGCCACTAAACACCATGCTTCTGCAAACAAAAGACACTACTGAGCCATGCATGCCTCAACACAGGTTAGATAGCCACAGTGGACCTCTGAGGACAGTGAGGTGCAGTATCGTTGGTGGTCTGTAGTTAGGCTCTACTACTGCAGTTAGTCACAAACTAATTACTTATACAGAATTCTACAAATAAAATATCATTATAACACAATATACAGATTAATTACTTGCCACAAAAATATCATGCTGTTTATTAGATACACAAAGTTATCTAATTAAATGATGTTATTCTATCAATAAAATGTTATGTACTCATAAGTGAATGGGTCCACATAACCTTTAAATGATGACAGCTTTTTAATGACATTAATTCTAACAAACGCTAGGGGCATCAGAGTAAAGGATAGCAAATCAACATTCCAGAAAGTGTAAAAAGTGTAGCAAAAGTTCCTCAGAATACAGTGATTAAATCAAACTTCCACAAACAAAAGTTTACCTAGGTAAGATCAAAGTTTTACTTAATATGTGATACATAAAGAAAATAAACTGTGGCACTATGACTGTAGAAAAAACACCCTTCCATTCATTCATGTGCTATGAACACAGAATTCTTTTGATTTCAAACAATCACTGTTACCTTTGTTTCCACAACTACCTCATGTTTTGTGAAGCCTCCTCAACCCATATAACGTTTGAGCACATTTTCAATAGAGCATGTCCATGGGCTTGCCATGAGACAGGCATCTAGTACTCATTCCACAGTTACATATTTGAGAAAAATGTGACCATATATATAAAGATATAAATGTAGTTTTCCAAGGTGAACATTATTCCTAATCATGTGGAAAGTTCTACAATATGGTTATGCTTTCTTTGGATAGGGGAAAAGAAAATATGAAAATCTGCCATCATGTGAGGGTTATAGAAAACTTAATTTTCTTATCTAAATAATCTACAACGAAGTTTCTTTATTTCATGGAGAGACTTCTAATTTTAAAATAAGTGAAGACCAATATATCGACAGTTATATTATGTAAATTCACCACTAATGCTGTAGAATGTTGTACACTCACACTCCTTGGTATTACGTCATCTAACAAAATTCTCTTCATAAAATACATTATGTAGTGCAAGAAAAAGCAAACGTAAAGTCTAAGGATTTCTCTNCAATATGGTTATGCTTTCTTTGGATAGGAAAGAATTAATCTGCCATCATGTGAGGGTTATAGAAAACTTAATTTTCTTATCTAAATAATCTACAACGAAGTTTCTTTATTTCATGGAGAGACTTCTAATTTTAAAATAAGTGAAGACCAATATATCGACAGTTATATTATGTAAATTTACCACTAATGCTGTAGAATGTTGTACACTCACACTCCTTGGTATTACGTCATCTAACAAAATTCTCTTCATAAAATACATTATGTAGTGCAAGAAAAAGCAAACGTAAAGTCTAAGGATTTCTCTCAAAGTTCATATGATTTGCAAAGTAATAGGTGGTGAGATTCGAAATTAATGAAATAAAAACTGTTGAGGGGACGGGAAAGAATAGCTCCCAAAAATGTCACATATCACCCTATTGAAGTACGTAAAGAAACACAAGTACAGGGAAGTCCCGTTATACGAGCATTCGGTATACGAGAAATCAATGATACGAGCTGAGTAAATTAGGGTCAATTTTCAATATACGAGATCGAAAATCCAATGCGACGACATTCAAACTGGGGTGAGTAAAATGACCAATTTCAAAATGCGCGCCCTACCACGTATGCATCTGGGCTTCATGATGAAGTACAATGATTCAGATGCGCAGAGACGAGTTTGTGGGCAGTGGAAAAGGTCTGCGCACCCATCTCTTGTCCCTTATCTACCCTACCCTCTCATGTATTACGCGGCGTCCCCTACAGTACAACGTCTTTTTTGCTTGTATTGTGCCTTGTGAGTCAATTTTAGTGATTTGCTGGTTTACTAAATGTGCTTATTGTGACTTATTTGTGCTTATACAGTGTGGGTAATATAGACGCTGTGTGTTTGTTGTGTTTGGTAAAGTTTAGTTTAGCTTGAAAAACATGTCTTTGATGGGGTCCTGGAAGCAAACCTATATTTTACCATTAGTTATGTATTTCGCTATACGAGATTTTGCTTTACGAGTATGCCAGGTGGAACCTAACTGCTCGTATCTTCGGGACCTCCCTGTACAGTTCTATGATTTTCAGTTAATATCACAACTAAACTATACATTTACTAAGCATGTTGTCACCTGTAATGTCTTATTTCAAGACAGTCAGGTTATTCACATATTTTTTTATTGCCCTATGCCCTCATTCTAGAACATTTCAGTCATGTATCATGCTGATAGGCTTACAATAATTGTCTGGTCATCAACATATCCAATATACAGAAAACCCACTTCAAGCAGTTAAATGAGGAACAGCTGACCATATTGGTATATTAGTCATTTTTGTTGCCAAAATTATTTCAGATGACTGCAAAAACTTCTCTATATATGTACCATACTAACCCATATAAAGGGTGTACAGCGGTGGGATATTGTACATAAAGGAGTTAGAGTATATATTTAGTGAATGCTTCAAGATAAAAGCAGGTGTGAGGCAGGGGACCGTAATGTCACCTGTTTATGGATGGAGTGGTCAGAGAAATTAAAGCTTCTTTAGGAAATGCTGGTATAGAGATGAGTATTAGGGTGGTCCTTAGGTATATGAGCGAAAATATTCTTTTTATTTTTTGCTGGGACGCCCCAAAATAATATTCCTTTAGAGGCAAAATGTCACGTATAAAATATAAAAAATAAATATTAATATTTAGGGGTCGCCCAAGGAACTTTTAACGTCACATTATATTAACATTACGGTGTTTTGCCAACAGACTGGTTATTAAGTCGACTCTGATTGAATCGATTGAAATCGATCAATCAAAATCCCTTGAATCAAAGAAGAACTGATTCACCACCAACTTGTTTGATTCATGAATCATGATTGAATCAAAATCCGCATTGAAACAAGACTGATTGAATCAAAAAGACTGCAACGCTATTTCAATGGTGAATCAAATATCGGATAACAAATATAATTTGATTCGTTGAATCGGAAAGAATCGTTTTTCAAAATGATTATCCATGAATAAAACGGTGACTGAATCATTTAAATTCCAAAATGAATCGTGATTGAATCCTTCCAAAAAAAGTTGAATCAATAACCAGTCTGTATGCCAAATAGCTGATCTATGTCTCCCCTTTCTCAACAGCAGTTAGCTATAGCCATCTTAAATGAGTGTTTTATGCATTTCTACTGTGTATTCACTTGTATTGTTCACTGTACCAGGCAGGCGTATTCACTATGTACGTCACTGTATCAGACAAAGGTGTTTACTGCGTACACACTGTACCAAGCAGGCGTTTTCAGTGTTCACTGTGAGTGTGTACGTCACTGTGACTGTCATGCAGTTGTGTTCACTATGTACGTCACTGTACAAGGCAGGTTTGTTTACTGTCCGGCTACGGTCCGCTTCAGCGCGTCAGGGTAGCGGCGACGATGATCGTCGACCACACGAACGAGAAACTGCAGCTGCTCCTCGTCGTGAGTGATAGAGCCGCTAAACTTCTGGATCAGCGCGGCTCTTGTGGATCTTGCCGCTGATCTTGCCGGTCCAGCGCGGCTGCCAAGTTTGGTGACATAATCCCCTTCCTTCCGCGCTTCGGAAGGAATACCGTACACTCGAAGGTTCCGGTAGCCTCATCCTCGGATTCTTCCGCTGCTGACGACGCATCGCTGCTGTTTGACGAAGACGCCAGAGTCGCCACGGCACTCGTCGAGGCCGACATCTCGTCAGCGCGGCGACGTCACTTTTCAGTCCTCTTCTCGGCTTTGTCCTTTCGTTTCTCCTTCTCCGCCAGGGTTTTGTCCACCGTCGTCATGCAACCGCGCCTTCCCTTCTCACGTTGAGCCAGCAAGAATGCCCTGTCCTCGTTGTTCTTAATGGAGAGCGCGTCGGCGTGCGCCACGTCGAATAGGTCGTCCAGAACGTCGACGAACGCTTTCTCGTTGTTCGCCTGGGTCGCCGACTTCCGGTTGCGGTGCTTCTTGAGTGTCTGCCACGTGACAAAGAGCTTCAGCACCTTCTCACGGCATCGCTGTTCCTTTTGAATCGGAATCCGAGCGCGATTCCAGAAGGGCGCAACTATATCGATAGTCCGGGCTGCTGCATCTTTCACAGGCATCTTGCTGTCCAGGTGAAGGTTGAAGAAGTATGCCAAAGTCTGGCGCTTAGACGGGAGCTTAGATCCCTTAATGTCATCATCGACCACCCCCACCAGATACACTGAAGTTTTTGCGCGAGTAGCAGTCATTGCGACTCACATTGCGGTCCTGCAAAATCAAATGGAACGTTTAGCGTTCGGCGTTTACCCATTACGGGAGGGAAATGTTTTACACAACAACGGGGGGGCATATACATCACACAAGTCGAGTCGACCATTTTCGATTCAATGTTCAATACAATTGTCATAATGCATCGTAGAAAGATAAACAATGGGATAAAACAAAGTTTAATTTGTGGTAAATCATTAGTACAAAAGGGCACTCACCTGCAGCAAAAATCGTGCAGCGCGCTCCACCACCTCTCAGACTAAATCTGCTGCCTCCGCCGCACAGCCGGGGCCTTTGCGCGGGAGTCTCGTCACGCGGTGCCAACAATCAAACAACCACCGTTGCCATGGTAACGAACCTTTTGGCGCAAAACCCGATAAACTTTGAATGAATATCCTATTGCGCAGCGCTGGAACTAAACTGTTAACACAAATATATAAGTTGCTTGGGCGACCTATAAATATTAATATTTATTTTTTATATTTTATAAGGCCTATTTCTACCACAAAAGGAACAATATTAGTGGGCGTCCTGGTCTAATTTCGGAATTTTATTTTTAAGGACCACCCTAATGAGTATACGTAGATGTGATAAAATGGAAGGTCAATACCATACTTCTTGTGGACAATACTTTATGTACTATTAACAGCGAGTGAAGAAAATATACATCATTGGTAAATGAGTTCAATATTGTTTGTATGAGGAGAAACATAAAGTTATTGTGGGCAAAAGTAAAGTTATTGTACCTGAGAAAAGAAAATTAAGCGATAGAGTATGCAGATATTTCCATAGAATGCATAGAATGGCAAATGAATGCCAGAAGCAATGAAAAATAATGTTAAATGAGCAGATAATTGAGAAGTTTAATGAATTTGACTACTTTGGCATTATTTTGTGCAAGTATGCGTACGGAAAAAGAAAGAGAGAGATCTTTAGTTTCTGCCACTTATTGCCTTCGCTAACCTCTTTGCCAATTGTGGCCCCATGTAAACCATGATGTTAGATGTTTCAATAAAAAAATAAAAAAAGAGAGAGAGAGAGAGAGAGAGAGAGAGAGAGAGAGAGAGAGAGAGAGAGAGAGAGAGAGAGAGAGAGAGAGAGAGAGAGAGAGAGAGAGAGAGAGAGAGAGAGAGAGAGAGAGAGAGAGAGAGAGAGAGAGAGAGAGAGAGAGAGAGAGAGAGAGAGAGAGAGAGAGAGAGAGAGAGAGGAGAGAGGAGAGAGAGAGAGAGCGAGAGGAGCGAGCGAGAGAGAGAGAGAGAGAGAGAGAGAGAGAGAGAGAGAGAGAGAGAGAGAGAGAGAGAGAGAGAGAGCAGAGGAGAGAGAGAGAGAGCGAGAGCGAGAGGAGGAGAGCGAGAGAGAGCGAGAGAGAGAGAGAGAGAGAAGAGAGAGAGAGAGAGAGAGAGAGGAGAGAGAGAGAGAGAGAGAGAGAGAGAGAGAGAGAGAGAGAGAGAGAGAGAGAGAGAGAGAGAGATAGAGTTTAACGTCAGATTTTCCGATTATATCTAATGAGGTTAGACGGTCGATGATACGCTTCCAACTAAATCTATCCATTGCCTCAACCTCTTCAATTCCCAATGCTGCCAGATCCTCAACACATTGCCTCCATGTCATCCTTGACCTGCCCGGTGGACGGCAACCTGGCACTTCCACTAAAACAGCCTCACCACATTCTCTTCTCTTCACGTGCCCAAACCACCTCAATCTCCTTACTCTCAGCACTGTACTCATCTCCTTCAATTCACATCTTCTTGCCTGGGCAAGAAGATGTTGTCTGGACAGAGAACCCACCAAGGAAGGAAAGCAGTGGAGATTTTTGGATTAAATGGTGAGAGAAAGGACAGTAAGGATTCTAAAAATGCACTCAGAGATAGCATTATACAGTGGAACTCCCTTTATCCGGCATCATCGGGACCAAAGAGTGATTCCCGGACACGGGAAGATGTACTTTTTTTTCTTTCTTTTTTAATTTTTTTTTTTTTTTTTTTTTTTTTTTTTTTTTTTTTTTTTTTTTTTTTTTTTTTTTGTTGTTGTTGTTTTGTTACATTTGTTCCTATAGCACCTGTAGTTACATTTGTTCCTATAGCGCATATAATTATGACTGTATAGTATAGGTGACCATGGTGCCACATATATACCAAAATAAGATTGCAAAAACTGACTGTATTCTAGTCAGATCTCACGATAAGCTGAGTTGATATCTTGAATGCTTACAATTTAGGAGGTTTGAATGAATGAACTAAACACCATCTTTTAGTTGAATATTTAATTGTTTCATTGCACTAGACACTTCAATCCAGAAACAGTATTAAAATGTACAAACAGTCTACGTAATGTTCTCAGTAATTCTTGTCATTTGCTTTACTTTTAGAGTTATTCAAAGTCAAGTTCTTCCATTTCAACATCATCGTCCATCACTTGTGGGTCATCATCTTCATCATCCTGTGGTTGGTTGTCACAGTTTCTCAACTTACATAGTTCGGAGCACTTCATGTTATTAACCATGCACGTACATTGTGGGAGGCGACATGACCTTGAACAGTTGCAGGCCAGGAGTTCCAATACAGAATCGGGTGCGGGAGCGCCATCCAGCCAATCAATTTTCAATTTCTCTTTGCCCTCTGTTGTTTCAACAAGCCATTGCTTAGTATGCTCTTGGGACTTGATAGCAGATCTCAGATGTGAAGCCGTCTTGTTTATTACAGATGTAATTTCAGATGACTGAATCTGTGCTGACTCAAGTTCTTTCTTTAGTTGATGGTTCTCTTTGGCTAGATCGTATATCGTCAGAGTATATGGGAAGACCAATATCTTTCCTTTATCATCAGGACACATATGGAGTGTATCGTTGAACTCCGCTTCCAGCTTTCTCCGTATGTGTTTCCTTGTAGAGTCCCTCACAGCAGTTATTCCTTCAGAATGCATGTACGTTGATAGCAGATGAGCAAGATAAGTCAATGTGACAACCTTTGGATACTGAAACAGCTCTTGCCTGATATACTGGAAAAGTTGCAAGTAGGCTTCTGTTTCAGTAATCTTGTATTTAGCATCTGTGTCATCATTTGCATCATCTTTGGTATGGTCAATGATGGCATCTTTCACACTGGGATACGATCGGTAACAAAATCTATGATAGACAGCAACTATGTTTCTTGATGTGACAGCGAGGATGTGCTCATCTTGTCTCTTTGTTGCTATATCTCGTAAAGTATTATCTGCTCTCAACTCAGTACACGGTGTTAACTTCTCTCTTGTGTTCGTGCCTTTGATATACTTGGATCGTCCAGGTGGGCAGAATATGCATGTTTTCTCCATTACTCTTGAGCTGCTTGAAGGTAGTCTTCTCAATGTTCTTCGTTTAGTAGCAACTTCACCTGCAGTAGTCATTTCAAGTTTATCCAAGTCTCGTTTCATCGTGAACAGCTTACGGCACTTGAGATGATACGGAATCTGTGGCAGTTCTCCCTCTCTCAGGTTTTCTGCAACCGTCAAGATAGCTTGATGCTGCCTGAGTCAGGCTGCCCTTAGTAGTGTGTTCCAGGAGTCGAGATCCCGAGGTGATGTAAGGCCAGCGTGAGGATCTTCATCAGTTGTGTGGATAATACAAACAGGAATTGTCTCATCCATGGCTGATTAGCTTCTCATTCACAAGTGTTACCTGCAAAGATAAGAAATAAATTAAGAACACTTGCAATTATCGGCAATTAGCTGATATTTTTTCTAGACATATTATATGCTGCTGTTGATTTGCTGCAAAATAAAAAATATTATGGAAGGATCAATAGTGGCTGCATTCGATTCCTTGTATCTGAAAATGTATAACAAAATATTTTATTTATGTCATTATCACATATGGTTGCTAAGATATGACGATAAGTTGATTTTCAATATTTATCTGGGGGCCATCCTGGATTTTGGCTCAAAAAGTACAAAATCTTTTGATTTGACCAAACTTGTTGCTACAATGGCATTATATGAACATAATTAAAGCTAAAATAGAAAAAGGCACTTGGCATACCATGTAGAATCATGACATGCAGTTCTAACATGAATGTACCCCTTACAGGTTCTACCGCATTTGGCGCGATTTGTTTGCTGATAGGTTGTTTGTTCAATAGGCGATAAAAATATGGAAGCTGCTAAATACAGACTGCTACCAGGGCAATATGAGTTCCTGAATAATATACCTTTCAAATGATACCAATGAGCTTTTGCCATCTTTTTGGTACCCAAAGCCCCTATACCTGACGGACTATATTGGATTCTGGGAAGTTTTCTCTATGAGCTTCCATCCCAAATCAATACTTTTGGAGATAGAAAGTGTTATTTATAGGGAGGAGGGAGACTAGCGTTTACTCGCACCTCACTCTTTTTTTTCTTGTGACCTGCATCGCCTCTGTTTTTCCCTTGTCGCAGACACTTTTTAATGATGATTTGGCTTTAGTTAGGAGGTTAAACCATGGGGTTAGTTTGAATTAGTTTCGGTTAGTGAGTCAAAATGTAGGGTAGGTTAGTTAATTTTCATATCTCCTATACACTCTCTTGCCTACAAAAAAAATTATACATCACAGAAATTAGTAATTTGCGAGGGAAACTCAGAGAGAGAAAGTTTCTCAGAACCTATTTAGGTAAACATAAACCATACTGCCAATAGTGTAGATATATGGTCATAGAGTAAAATTTACCGCCATTTTTTTCAAATATGTTATATTCTACTGATCACTGGCAATTTATACATGTAAGTCAATTTTTTGCTCGCTAGCTTCAAGTATAACAGTTGAAAACAGGGTGAAATTCTCATTAAATCGCTGACTAGGATCTGGGGTGGCCATACGGCTGGCCAGTGAGATTTCAGGGGTTTCTGCCCAGCTCATGTGCACAGAGCTGGGCAGTATTTAAATACATTTGTATTTATATACGTATTTAAATACATTTGTGTATATAGAAATGTATTTCTAAATACATTGGTTGTCATGTATTTAAATACAGTAATTAAATACTTTTGTGAGTATTTAAATACATTGTATTTAAATACTCATAATATAAAAATGTAAATACTTTTTTATCAGTTAATTTGGCCATAAACCCGCCCAACTATCTGGCAACCCTGATGTTACAGTGAACCAGTGTTTCCACCTTTAAAGGAAATTTCCTTATTTTAAGGAAATTTAGGCCTGAGAAGGAAATTTCTAAGGAAACCCAAAATCTAAGGAAATCCTAAGGAAATCCATTTTTTTCGGACATTTTAAAATTTTTGTGTATTTAAAATGCATTTACAATTGCATTTAAATACAATTGATGTATTTAGTATTTAAGTACATTCGTAAAATGTATTTAGTATTTAGTATTTAAATACATTTCTCCCATGTATTTAGTATTTAGTATTTAAATACATTCAATGTATTTAGTGCCCAGCTCTGCCCGTGCATCAGTCAAGAGTATCACAAGGGTACAAACACCCAAGTCTTAAACAATCAATCCTGCCTTTGACTTCATGATATCATCTAGAGATCAGCGAGAAGCTGTTTCACATAGATAAATAGATAGATAGAAGCTGTTTCTCTATATTTCTATGGAGTGAAAAGCTTCGGAATTACATGCCTCGTACATAGGTTAACTAAATTTGTACACGAGGTGACTACATTGGTTTTCCACTGGAACTTGCCACGTTCAACTTACAGTAAGTACGTAGTTTGTTCGTGGCCTGGTTCGTGCCCGGCCTCGGTCCATGATACGGAGCCAATGCGTTGCCATTACGTAGCCCGTTATTCTGTTGTCTGGTGTGTTTCGGCCTATTATTAGCCTGAACGTATCTTGTACGGAGCGGAGGCTGTACGTAGACAGTTATTGAAAATCTAGCCAATAATGTATACTGTCAAATGGCGCTGATTTTAGCAAAGTTTGTAGGTGGTACGTTGTTCTTGCGGCGGATTTGGGGCTAATGCCAGGCTATTGTGTAGCCAGTTATGGAGGAGGCTCTAACGGTTTTTATCGGGGCTCATACGTGCTAACAAGCTACGTACTAGTGACGAATCTAACGTAGCTACTAGCAACGACGCTAGGACGTATCCGACGTACGGAGTAGAAGTAAGCGACGAAAATGGAAAATTTCCATGTACAGGTAGTTACTGGTACACGGGAGTAGAGCCACAACATTTTAATGTCCAAGTAAACACTTCAGGACAGCTCTCTTGACATAATAACTTGGCGAAGAGCACACAATAACAGCGAATATAAGTCATGACATTGCGACGAATGCAAAGTTATGCTTGAGCATAACTTAATGAGTGGCTCTTCGGGAGTAAGTTCCTGTATATGTGACAGGGCCATTACCAAGTCTCACAAGGCAGGAGCACTGCAGAAGTCTTTTGCCATACATAAAATGTCCATACGGTATGTATGCAGTCTTAAGGTTATTTAATAGGAAATAGCGGGATTTCATTAGGCTTAATGAACCCCTTAAACTTCTTTTTCTGGGGAAAAAATGCTGTTAACTAATGAAAATCTTTTAAATAAATTTCTGATGATTATTAATGGCCACCTATATATTATGGGATTAGAAATACTTCTTGTGATGAGAAGAAAACATTCAGGATACTAAAAACCAACGATCATGTATTGGTCGAAACTGTATGTATACCTCAAAAAGAGTAATAGACCCATAAAGAATATTAGAATAATAGGCTGTCACACAAGTGAATTATCTTGAAGTAAAATAATCTGGTGCTTTTATTTCTGAATTTACACCCAATATAATGTTCATCATTATGTATTTTGCAATTTGTAGAATTAATAAAATATTAGACATTCAACTTATTGATGCATGACGTCACAATTCATATAATTTGCAATTTGCAACCCGTACATGTATAATTGTATATAAATAGCATAAAGTGTGTATGTTATCTTTTTTATTAATATCTATGTCATATTAATAGGTTCAGCCATAGACCACTGTAAATCTGGACTGTGCACGGAATATCGGCCTGTTGCACAAGGGCCCTTAAGTCGGAGGGCCTGTTTTCAGCTTCACTGTTCACTCGGTAGCCAGGAAGGATATCGAAGTGAATTTTCGTAGGTTTTCAGTTCCAAATAGAAAGTCGCTGATAGTGACATAGTTTACATAGGAGTGAAAGAAGAAACTATAGGAGATGATAGGAGTATATCGGAAGTAAAGAAGAGGCTGTTATGGAGATGTTGAAGTTAGTGGAGATAAGTGTAGGGGGTTGAAAGGGTGTGAAATGAGGTTACGGTGAGGTGTGGGGGGGGGGGGGGTTGTGGGAGGAGGGGGTTAATGGGGGGATGGGGGGGGGGGGGTTAGTGGCCGAGGTTGAATTTCGTGGCTTCGCGAAACTGGCACGTAATTTTAGGTTATGTAATAGTGGTGATGAGTGTTACGCGTGTGTATTTACCTAGATGCCTAGTTGTATTTACCTAGTTGTAACATACAGGAAAAGAACTATGCTCGTACTGTATTCCTCGTACAAATTCCTCTCGTGACTTCTGGCATCTAGCTAATAACATCTCTAACAATTTCTCTTCTTCATCTTTCCCTCCTACGCTTCACCCAGGGGGGGTTAGGAATGAGAATGAGTAGAAAGTCTTGTGCAGCGAGGCCGCGGGAGGGGGGGATGCATGCAGTTAGCAAGTTCAGAAGAGCAGTGAGCATGAAAATAACGGTAGAAGAGAGCAAGAGAAGCAACATTACGGCGGTGATTTATAGATTGAAGACAGTCAGTCAGAGGAGGGGAGTTGATGAGACGAAAAGCTTTTGACTCAACCCTGGTTAGGATACCTGTATGAGTGGATCCTCCCCAAACATGTGAGACTTACTCCATACATGGGCGGATAAGGCCCCTGTAGAGCGCAAGCAACTGGGACGGAGAAAAAAAGGACACAGACGCCACAGGACACCTAACTTCTTAGAGGCTGTTTTAGCAAGAGATGAGATGTGAGATTTCCATTTTTGAGTTTTAGTAAGAGATAGTTCAAGAATGTTCATTGTAGGAGAAGGAGATGTGTTTATTAAAGAATAGGGGATAGTTATCTGGTAGGTTTTGTCGAGTAGATAGGTGAAGAAATTGGGTTTTTGAGGCATTAAACAAACAAGGTTTGCTTTGCCCCAGTCAGATATTATAGAAAGATCAGAAGTTAGGCGCTCAGTGGCATCTCTCCGTGAATCACTTAGTTCCTGTTGAGTTGGACGTCGAGTTGGAACGTTGAGTTGGAAGTTGGTTGTTGAGTTGCAACGTTGAAAAATGCAAGGTAATTGCAGCAGATATGCCCTAATGCAGGGAATCATCAGCGATAAGATCGAGTGGATAGGGCTTTGAGTCAGACTTAGAAGATCATTAATGAATAACAGAAAGAGAGTGGGTGATAGGACAGAACCCTGGGGAACACCACTATTGATAAATTTAGGAGAAGAGAAGATGGAACAATGTCCGTCTACAGTAGCTGCAATAGAACGGTTTGAAAGGAAACTTAAGGTGAAGGTACAGAGAGAAGGATAGAAACCGAATGAGGGTAGTTTGAAAATTAAAGATTTGTGCCAGACTCTATCAAAAGCTTTTTATGTCAAGGGCAACAGCAAAAGTTTCACCGAAACCCCTAAAGGAGGATGACCAAGATTCAGTTATGAAAGCTAGAAGATCTCCAGTAGATCGCCCTTTACGGAAACCGTACTGACGATCAGATAGAAGATTGTGAGCAGATAGATGCTTAAGAATCTTCTTATTAAGTATAGATTAAAAGGCTTTAGAAAGGCAAGAAGTCAAAGTTATAGGACGGTAATTTGAAGGATTAGAACGGTCACCCTTCTTAGGAACGGGTTGGATGTGAGCAAACTTTCAGCAAGAAGGAAAGGTGGAAGTACATAGACAAAGACGGAAAAGTTTGACCAGGTAGGGCGCAAGTACAGAAGCACAGTTTTTTAGAACAATAAAAAGGACTCCATCAGGACCATAAGCCTTCCGAGGATCTAGGTCAGAAAAGGCAAAGAAAACGTCATTACGAAGGATCTTAATAACAGGCATAATATAGTCATCGAGACACACCCAACATTCTTGATCTTTTCCTAACTACTAACCCTTCTGCTTACTCTGTGAAATTATTCTCTCCGTTGGGTTCCTCCGATCACAATCTTATTTCTGTAACCTGTCCTATCGCTCCGGTACCGTCTCGGGACCCACCTAAGCGGAGGTGCTTCTGGCACTTCAACTCAGCTAAGTGGGAAGACCTAAGGCAGTACTACTCTGATTTTCCATGGAATAATTACTGCTTCCATGTCAAAGACCCATCTCTTTGTGCAGAGCGCATAACTGAGGTCATAGTCTCTGGCATGGAGGCGTACATTCCACACACTTTCTCTAATCCTAAAGCCCGTCAACCTTGGTTTAACTCTGCTTGTTCTCATGCTGTCCGAGATAGAGAGGTGGCTCACAAACGGTACCGTAAGCATCCATCTCCTGAAACTCATGCCCTTTATATTTCTGCCCGTAATCATGCCAAAACTTTACTTCAACTTACCAAAAAGTCTTTCATGCATAGAAAATGTCAAAATCTTTCTTAATCAAATTCCTCTCGTGACTTCTGGCATCTAGCTAATAACATCTCTAACAATTTTTCTTCTTCATCTTTCCCTCCTATGCTTCACCCAGATGGCTCCACAGCTGTCTCATCTACTTCTAAAGCTGAACTCTTCGCTCAAACCTTTGCTAAAAATTCCACTCTAGTTGATGAAGGGCTTGTTCCTCCTTCTCCTCCACCCTCTGACTATATTATGCCTGTCATTAAGATTCTTCGTAATGATGTTTTCTTTGCCCTTTCTGGCCTAGATCCTCGGAAGGCTTGCGGTCCTGACGGAGTCCCTCCCATTGTTCTCAAAAACTGTGCTTCTGTGCTTGCACCTTGCCTGGTCAAACTTTTCCGCCTTTGTCTATCTACTTCCACCTTTCCTTCTTGCTGGAAGTTTGCTCACATCCAACCTGTTCCTAAGAAGGGTGACCGTTCTAATCCTTCAAACTACCGTCCTATAGGTTTGACTTCCTGCCTTTCTAAAGTCTTTGAATCTATACTTAATAAGAAGATTCTTAAGCATCTATCTGCTCACAATCTTCTATCTGATCGTCAGTACGGTTCCCGTAAAGTGCGATCTACTGGCGATCTTCTAGCTTTCATAACTGAATCTTGGTCATCCTCCTTTAGGGGTTTCGGTGAAACTTTTGCTGTTGTCCTTGACACATCAAAAGCTTTTGATAGAGTCTGGCACAAATCTTTAATTTCCAAACTACCCTCATTCGGTTTCTATCCTTCTCTCTGTACTTTCATTTTAAGTTTCCTTTCAAACCGTTCTATTGCAGCTACTGTAGACGTACATTGTTCTTCTCCTAAATCTATCAATAGCGTTGTTCCCCAGGGTTCTGTCCTATCACCCACTCTCTTTCTATTATTCATTAATGATCTTCGAAGTCTAACTCAAAGCCCTATCCACTCCTACGCTGATGATTCTACCCTGCATTTTTCAACGTCGTTTATTAGACGTCCAACTCAACAGGAACTAAGTGATTCACGGAGAGATGCCACCGAACGCCTAACTTTTGATCTTTCTATAATTTCTGATTGGGGAAAAGCAAACCTTGTTTTGTTCAATGCCTCAAAAACCCAATTTCTTCACCTATCTACTCAACAAAACCTACCAGATAACTATCCCCTCTTCTTCAATGACACTCAACTGTCTCCTTCTTCTACAATGAACATTCTAGGACTATCCTTTACTAAAACTCTGAACTGGAAATCTCACATCTCATCTCTTGCTAAAACAGCTTCTAAGAAGTTAGGTGTCCTGTGGCGTCTGCGTCCTTTTTTTTCTCCCTCCCAATTGCTTGCTCTCTACAGGGGCCTTATCCGCCCATGTATGGAGTATGTTTCACATGTTTGGGGAGGATCCACTCATACAGCTCTCCTAAACAGGGCTGAGTCATAAGCTTTTCGTCTCATCAACTCCTCTCCTCTGACTGACTGTCTTCAATCTTTAAATCACCGCCGCAATGTTGCTTCTCTTGCTCGCTTCTACCGTTATTTTCATGTTCACTGCTCTTCTGAACTTGCTAACTGCATGCCTCCCCCACTCCCGTGGCCTCGCTGCACAAGACTTTCTACTCATTCTCATCCCTATTCTGTCCATCTTCCTAATGCAAGAGTTAATCAGTATCTTTACTCTTTCATCCCTTTCACTGGTAAACTCTGGAACTCTCTTCCTGTTTCTATTTTTCCACTTTCCTATGACTTAAATCTTTTCAAAAGAAGAGTAACACGACACCTCCCGAACAAAATTGGCTCACCCCTCTGTTTTTATTTTATTCTCTTACTGTCTTCTTTATAGGGACTGGCTTTGTGTTACCCATTTGTGTTACCCAATAGGGGGTTTGTGTTACCCATTTTTGTTGTGCCCTTGGCCAGTTCCTTGTGATGTAAAAAAAAAAAAAAAAAATATCAGAGGGTGGAGGAGAAGGAGGAACCAGTTCATCAACCAGAGTGGAATTTTCAGCAAAGGTTTGAGGGAAGAGTTCAGCTTTAGAAATAAATGAGACAGCTGTGGAGCCATCTGGGTGAAGCATAGGAGGGAAAGATGAAGAAAAAAATTTGTTAGAGATGTTATTAGCTAGATGCCAGAAGTCACGAGAGGAATTTGATTCAGAAAGATTTTGACATTTTCTATGAATGAAGGAGTTTTTGGTAAGTTAAAGCCTGGAACTAGATGTGACAAATAAAGATGAGTTTTCTGGAGAATCAACTGATTCTTCAACATGCATTGCCGGACCCTGATCAGCTCAAAATCTGAATCCACAAAGCCATTACTGCCCACGGCAGTGTCATGTGATGAAGTTGAACAAGATGCAGAAATTCATGGGACATTGCAGCCTTCTCCGGGTGTCAAGTTAGAAGAAAAGGAATCCCTTTGTGACATTGGACTGTGGAGAGATCCTTTTTCAGAAGAATTTAAAACACATTGGATTGCAACAGGTTTTGAGAAAATTCAGCATCATGATCATGCCTTTAAAAACTCTGCCATTGTTCATGGCAAGGAAGGGTATCGTCAATATTGCCAAAAATAATTCCTCACACGTGTACACCCTCTAACAGGGGAACATTTTCTTAGGTCATGGCTCTGTTACTCACCATCAAATGCAAAAGTGTATTTTGCTCCGTGTAAGCTTTTATCTAAAACCAGAAATGCCTTTACAACTGGGTATAATGATTCAGGGATTGGGAGCATGGAGAAGAAAAAATTTCATCTCACGATAACAGTCATCAACATCGAGAATGTATGGTAGTAGTGTGTACTAGGAAAGCAATTGGTGACTGTGTAGACAAGGAGATCAGTCTTCAGTTTGAAAGTGAGCGAAATTACTGGCGAAAGGTATTGGAGAGGGTTGTCACTGTTATTACATTTCTTTGTGAACGTTGTCTCCCATTACGGGGCAAGGATGAAATTTTAGGGTCTAAAGGTAATGGTAATTTTCTAAGAATATTGGAGGTTTTAGCAAACTATGACTCTTTTCCTTATGAATACATAAGTGGTATGCAAACAAGGGCAAAGAACAAACTTCATACTTCTCCTCAACTACTTGTGAAGAGCTAATTGAGCTGATGGGGGACAAAGTACTTCAGACTATCATTCAGGAAATTAAGGCATCTACATTCTATTCAATATCTGTTGATTCAACACCTGATGTCACGCACTCAGATCAATTAACTTTTATTGCAAGATATGTTTTACAGCATGGTCCCGTTGAGAGGTTCCTAGGGTTTTTTCCAATGATTGGCCATACAGGGCAGATAATTGCAGACATTGTACTTTCATTTTTAGAGAAAAATGGAATTGACATAAACAACTGTCGGGGTCAAGCTTATGACAATGCCTCAAACATGAGTGGGAAGTATGTTGGTGTCCAAAATGTAATTAAGCAGCATTGCCCATATGCAACATTCATACCATGTGCTGCTTACTCACACAATTTAGTTGGGAAAAGTGCTTCTGAATCTTGTCCAATAGTTGTAAGATTCTTAGATTTAGATAATAATGTGTATACCTTTTTTTTTCTCTGCCTCTACATATCGCTGGCAACTACTTAGTGATGCTATGAAGCCACTAAATTTGTCTCTTATCAAAAAATATCAGATACTCGATGGTATGCAATGTATGAATCAGTAAGTTCCCTATACAAAGGATTCAACCCAATCTGTACAACTTTAGAAACTATCTCCTCTGACAATGAACAGAAAATTGAATGCCGAAATCAAGCTCAGTCAATCCTAAAGAAGCTTGGAGAACTAGAAACTGCAATTCTTCATGTTTTCTGGAACGCATTCCTGGAGCGCTTCAACAAGACTCTCTCTCCAGGACCCAATAGTATGCCTTAATTTTATGGTGACATTATTATAGTCCCTTGCTGAATTTGTAGTGTCAGTGAATTAATTTTGACCATTATGAATCTCAAGGCATGAAGGTTAGTGGACATGCAAGTCACAACAAAAACGTGTAAGTGTCCCAAACCGTCGTTATGATGGAGGGGGTGCAGAAGAAGTCAATTTATCACCTAGAGACACATTTAGCACTAAAGTGTTTCTTATTCTCATTGATAGAATGATTACTGCTCTGAGTCAGCGTCTGGAAGCCTACAAGGAGATTAACACAAAGTTTGTATTTGTATCCAGAATAGCAGGTTATATACAGGGTTCACTCTCTGAAGCATCAGCAATAAAAGACTCTGCTTTAAATTTGGTGTCAGCATATCCCAATGACTTTGAACCCTTTCTTGAATTAGAACTAGTCAAAATCTCTGAGTTGTATGTATCTTCACCACAGTTTTTATTCTCAACTATGCCCAGCCAGTCAACCAAAAATCTGCAGAGCTAAGGATGTATCACTTCATGAGCACAGCCTTGTTCAGACATTTCCAAATACTGAAATAGCTATCCGTATATATTTGTCTATGATGGTGAGCAATGCTGGATGGGAACGATCTTTCTCTAAGCTTACACTAATTAAAAATGAGCTCAGAAACAGCATGGGGCAGGATGGGCTCAGCAAACTTTCCTTAATGAGTATAGATAATGAGTTACTAAGAACCTTTGAGTTCACAGACATCATTGATGACTTCAGTAAACTCAAAACACGCATGGTCATTGAGATAGGTGGGCAAAAAGGCAGACATCAAATAAAGTACCTAATGTCTTCAGCCTTGCTCAGCTATAAGTCATACCGATAGCATTTTCCATTGCAAATTTCATTTATATTTATATGAATCAAAGAAGGATATATGTTCTGTTTGTGGTTTTTTTATTGATTAAATTGATATGTTGTATATGTTGTGTTTATTTTTGTTGATATATGTTATGTTTGTGCCTCCATTGTTCCAAGGGGATCAATGGGGGCAGTAAATTTGGAGATTGGGGAATTGGGACACGGGGGGGGGGAGGGCCAGGGGGGCCCAGTCCATCTCACAGCCCTGGGCCCAATACACCCTTAATCCGCCACTGAGTAAGATAGTATTGGCAGTGGGAACATAAGAACATAAGAAAATAAGGAAGCTACAAGAGGCCGTGAGACTCACACGAGGTAGTTCCTGTTACTTAAAACTACGATTACAAGTCACTCCGGCCCCTAGTCACTCCGGCCCTCCGTCACTCCGGCCCCCACCCTGGTCACTCCGGCCTACCACCCTGGTCACTCCGGCCTACCACCCTGGTCACTCCGGCCGCCAATAAAATATGAAGCTATGTTGGTGGAAACTGGAAAGTGATATTGCTTATTCTGCAATGCTGCCACACACAAACACTAATACTTTAGATTGGCTATAAGGAACATAGTAATAGGCTTTCACTTCATTAATTTATTACGTACCATAGATAACACTAAAGTCGCCAGGACAACGTTTTTTTCGATGTACAGACGTGTGGTGGCGCTCATACTTACATTTCTACATCCATGATTTCAGGAAAGTTAGAAGGGGCTATCTGGAGAGTCTGTGTCATTTTGTGTCTTCATCTGTGTCATATTATGGCTATAAATGAACAAATTACAAAAATATCTACAAAGTGGCTACCAACAGTCAAATCGCCATCTAGTGTTTATTTACCGAGTGTCGTACCGCTGTCGTCGGCGCCCGAAAAAAAACCGCGTAGCGAAGTTGTAAACCGTCTATACTTGCAGATACAAAGCATAAAACAACTTTGCACAAGACTTCTATTATTGTTTTTTAATTATATTTAATTATTATATTTTATTTTATGGTTATTATATTTTTATCAATTTTTTTTTTAGCTCATCATATAATCATCAAGCTCAAGCATAAGTTTTTTTTTTAATATCTAGATTAACATTAAAAATGTACACACTTCATGGGCTCGAACACGCAGACACGTACACTCAGCTCTGGGAGGCCGCAGTGACTAGGGTTGAACCTCTGAGAAGCCGGAGTGACTGGGGCCGGATAAACTAGGGGCCGGAGTGACCGGGGCCGGAGTGACTAGGGGCCGGAGTGACTTGTTCCCCACAAATTTTACCTATCTCAGGTATGAGTTGTATTTGTTATTCACGGATTTCAGGGTGTGGTAGTAGCGGTAGTGGTAGAAGGGATGGTGGGGGTGGTAGTGTTGGTAGTAGAGGGGATGGCTGAGGTGGTGATGGTAGAATTACAGTATTATTTGAAATATAAAGTCGGTACCGCTTGATTTCAGTCTTTTCATTTAATATCAGCTGGGATAAGTTGATGTTTTGCAAATACTTCGCTGGATTTTCCATCGTCATACGGTAATTAAATAAAGCACAATTTAACCACACCGTCTACACGCACTGTAAACACGAGAGGGACGAAACTTAACTGCTTCGACTGCAGCTTTGTTTTTATAAGTGGCGCGGCAGCGGCGCAGACATGAATCGTACAGCAAATCAGAAAGTAACTTAAATTTTGGTCTGGTTTTAATGAAAATTCACTTAGTAACGTATTGAAAATAATAAAATAACATATAATTACTTTTTATTATGATATATTTGTTAGTAGTGTATCAATTCTGCTGTGTCTCTAAAGGCATCATATACCTGGCAGCGAGTGTCTGGGGGTGCTGCAGCTCTGCAGCCCTATGCCACGAGCCGCCACTGCTTTCCTCCACCTCTCATCCCCATCCATGAATTTATCTTGTCTCCTTTTAAAGCTCCCTATCGACTCCGCACTGACCACCTGACGACTGAGTCCATTCCAATCATTTACCACCCTAATCTATTCATTTACCACCCTAAAGGGAAGGTTGGGGAGCCCCAAATGAGGTTCTGCTTAGGGCTCCATAAAGGCATGGGCCAGCTCTGTTCATAGGCATTCTAACGATGATACATTGAAGAAGAAAAAAAATTCTTTCAAGTTGAACACATGCATGTTTTTTTAAGGGATATTGAAAACTCCACTTCTGAAATTACTTCATTGAAGGACATATGTAAGAGGAAATCAATAGTACATGAGAACATCTGGATATCTCAATGACAAGTACATTATTCAAGTTTCAAGTTTATTTATACAAAATATAATGAAACACAGGCATTTCCCTGCACCCATTCTTGTGATACTCCTTAGAATAAACACATGAGTTTTATAAAACATTTATTATAACTAGAAGCTAAAAGAAGAAAGAAAAGGGTTTCTTGTCACAATATATATTGGTCAATATTATGATCATTATGAAATTATAGGCAAACAATTTTTTCAATATTCCTCATTATATGTTCATCCATGATGTAATCCATATTGTCAAGTTTTTCTTAGAATGTTGCTCCAGCATCATAAGGGATTCAATAAAAGAACATAAGTGGCCAGCACAGTAAATGACTGTGCTGGAACCTGCAGGTGTCTAACGACCTGCCTATACTATGTTTTATGACAATGACTTTCTTCACTGATAATCATAACTTTGTAAATCAACTTTTTTGTGTATATAGTACGTATAATACATAGAGGTAACATTCTCAATTCTGAATTATTATTCTATGTTTAAGGCACATTAGTGCATACAATGCGTATCAGAAAGATAGGTGAATTATCTAATCATGTGCATCTTAAGATGCCCAACATCTGTATGAGAATCTAACTTTTTTATTGTTATGGAAACAGATGGGCACTGTATTTAGCATTTTTGTTCCAGTCAGTTATTCACAACAGCAGTATTCATACAAATTCATATCCATTGCATGATCTTTCAGTTGTCATATCATTACTTATCATGAATGTGTATGCACTGATGAGTCATGATTTTGGAGCACTGAATAGCCACTATTCTTCTAGTATATTAACCCTTCCCTTGTTTCATAGAAACCCTATAAACCGAGTGCAGTCATGGAGACAATGATAGAGCCACTACCTTTTAGACATAAGGACTAGACTTCATATTTTCCCTTAAAATACAACTAAGCTTAAGTACATACCTACCAGTACCATTTTATACTACATTTTAATATTTCTTCTAAACACTCCTAGTCCAGTAGGAATGTGGAAGATATTACTACTCCTAAGCAAGCATTCTGAGCTTCTATCATTGCATGGGTGTTAGAGCAGACTAGCAGTGAAGCCCAACAGGTTTGAATCACATATGCATTTCTATAACTTTTTTTACAAAATACTAATTACATAGATGTCATATAATTTTTCTTTCAGGCCTGCATGTCGGCTGTTACACTTCTGCACTTCTGACAAGTGAGAATAACACTGAAGATGCTATTATAATGCTCCTCAATCTACTTGCGTTTAATGTCTCAGATAAGTACTTTGGCACTATGTTGGCACTGGAACATAAGTGTACCACATAAGAGGAAAATTACTCCCATGCTAACCTAATGAGAACAATAGATGTGTTACTATAAATGTACAACATAATTGTGATAAATTGAATAGCTACATTACTTATCAATAAAGGATAACAATATCCAAGGAACAAGTCATATGAGATTCCAGATCCTTAGGGCTACATACAGCATTTACTGGTATGATTTGTCTTGTCGCCTACCTCTAAAGTGTACATAAAAATATACAGAACATGTATCTTATGCTAGTTTAGAAATATATACAAAGGAATATGGAGTTGGGAAATGGTTCAGGTTGGTGATGTACATTTTTACCATATACATGATGCCGAAAGATGTGACCCACATTGATACTTCTATAGTAACACTAGTGATATAGGATGATCCTGACATCAACTCTGAACAATCCATAGGTCACCTTCCATGGGAGCTTCCAGCTTATGCTACCTCCAGCCTCGTTACTTTGTCCTATAGCATGATGACATTACATCCATTAATCAATACATAATTACCATGTCTTAAACTAGGTTGAACAGAATTCTCTTTACAACTACAACAGATGTTGCCAATGCACAGAATGCCAACTTTATGTAAAGGAATCCAGTAAGATGCAATGTAACTTATTAGATATAGTAGGACTCAACATCCAAGTGAGCAGTCTTCTTGACTATTACTTATCAAGATTTTAGTTTGTACACCTGAATGTTGAAAAAAAAAATGGTGACAATGATAAAATTAATCAAATTAGATGACAGACAAGGGACACTCAAATGTATCACAGGTTTTGAATGGTGAAGCTTCGGCTGGTCACTAGTCATTCATGCACATCACATTCCCACTTTTACACCCGTACACATGTCCTTCCATCCCGTATGGAGTGAGCAGCCTTATGATACAAACCTTTCTTTAGGAATTCTAGAAGAGCCAAGAACATTTTCTGAGAATGTATTTTTAAGGTTCATTTAAAGATACATCATTACTGTGGGGGGAATTGAAACTTAACTATATAATGCAATTAGTTCTAAACTTTGGAAGTTTTCACCGACTTTAGTAATTTCTATTTTCACTTTGTAGTATGCCTGGCCCATGCCATGCGCTGCAGCTGAGCCAGTGTCTCCTGCCGGGAGACTCGCTCACTGGCAGTGCGCGTGATGGGTCCGTTCAAATTGCGGGGTGTACCAAGGGGAGTTGGTCCATATGGACCTTGAGTAACAGCATCTTCTGGTACCTTGGCCAGACGTTGAGGCTCCAAGGCATAGAGCTGTGCTACAGCCTGGGTGACACTTTCCCCTGAGGACTGGCCGCTGCTGTCCCGTTTGAAGTCACTCTCACTGCTGAGGGAAGGCGTGCTGCTGCATTCTTCTGGGCGCTGAGCTAATCGAGGCCGAGGGACTCCTTGCAGCTTGGAATTCATAGAAGGTTCCTGTTGGGGCACAGCCAGGGTTACTTCCCCAGCAGTGTCTACTTCATCTCTCCATAACGGTAGAGGGTGTATTAAAGGCCCCATAGAAACCGAATGGCCTGATGTTTCATTACAGTGAGGAACAGTACTAGATTCTTGATTAGGTCCACTCAGCTGCCCCTCAGAGAGAGATGCCGAATGGGTTGGGGGAGATGGGGTTCGAAAGAGGAACTGATGATGAGCTATACTTGGGAGGGTGTGGGTGGTAGTTCAGAGGAGTGGAAGTGGAGGGATGCTGTACCCCCAAGATCCAACGCTGCAGCTAACTGGCTACTGTGGCCAGGACTGGCATCGGTCACCAAGAGCTGGCCAGAGAGAGAGCATGAGCTGGCCACTCGATGCAGCAGCCACTAAACACCATGCTTCTGCAAACAAAAGACACTACTGAGCAATGCATGCCTCAACACAGGTTAGATAGCCACAGTGGACCTCTGAGGACAGTGAGGTGCAGTATCGTTGGTGGTCTGTAGTTAGGCTCTACTACTGCAGTTAGTCACAAACTAATTACTTATACAGAATTCTACAAATAAAATATCATTATAACACAATATACAGATTAATTACTTGCCACAAAAATATCATGCTGTTTATTAGATACACAAAGTTATCTAATTAAATGATGTTATTCTATCAATAAAATGTTATGTACTCATAAGTGAATGGGTCCACATAACCTTTAAATGATGACAGCTTTTTAATGACATTAATTCTAACAAACGCTAGGGGCATCAGAGTACAGGATAGCAAATCAACATTCCAGAAAGTGTAAAAAGTGTGGCAAAAGTTCCTCAGAATACAGTGATTAAATCAAACTTCCACAAAAAAGTTTACCTAGGTAAGATCAAAGTTTTCTTATATGTGAT
>JACEEZ010009304.1:21676-38639 GCA_016584305.1 Chionoecetes opilio | reverse complement strand
GGCTAACTAAAAGGGTGTCAACTTTTATATAATCCCTTTTTCTCCCGGTCCAAGCCGGTATCGCTTGATTAGTTATGTATCAACAAGTTCGTTCCAGTACATCTATCCTATCACGAAAAGTTCTCAGGAGTGGGTGGAGCACTCATGTTTACTTTCCTTTTAGGACGAGTCTTAGCCGCTGCCCTGCTCGCTAGGACACCTCAACACCCTGTCCTAGCCAAACCTCGAAATTAGGACGAGTCTTAGCGATTTAGGATGCGCTCGAAATGATTTAGGACGCCGGCCGCCTTTATTAAGACTCGAGCGAGTCTAAGACGAACCCTAAATTTTATAAGTATGGGCCCTGGCCCCTACTTGTGAAAGTAAAACAGTGGATTGAAAGAAAGGATCATGAGAAATGGATTTAGGTTAAAGCAAGCAAAGAAAGGTGTACAAACACGTTAGGGTGGCACACGACATGTAAAAGGAGGAGCATCACAATGACAAGACACTGGGGGAAAGGAAGAAAAAGCCAAAAATGAAGCTGAAAAGAACACAGAAAATTTTACATAATCGGGGGAAATCCTGGGAGCGACGAATACTAAGAGTGAAGAGGAGAGAGGTGAACCCGGAGCCAATAACAGCACCGAGGAATGCGGAGAAGGAGGGGCCGCACAGCCCAACAGGAACTAGCCGGAAATCAAAATCACTTGAGGAGACGAGGACAGACAAAGACACCACCCAGGCGAGAGAATACATGAAGTTTGGATGTATAAATGTGAGGGGTTGGGTTTTGGTAAATATGAGGATGTATGCAAGGAATTGAGTGAATGGAAATTCGAACTAGTTGGTGTGACTGAAACCCATTTAAAAAGACAATGTACGAATGCATGATAGTGAGTATGAGATGTTTGGAAAAGGACGAAAGAAACAAGAGAAAACTAGGAGGAGGGGTTCCCTTTCTTCATAGAAAGGAAGGAAACCTTAAAGTAGATGAGATAGACGTGGGTAATAGTGCTATGAGTGAGGATGTTCTGGCGCTAGAGTAGAATGTTTGGGTCAGAACGACAAGGAAAAAAGTTTATAGTGATTGTGGTATACATGACGGTTGAGGGTGATAGAGCAGGGAGAGAGAATAGAAAGAAGTACAACATTATAAAGAAGATTTTTAGAGACCATGCCGGAGAGAGTGTGAGGTTATGGGTGATATGAATGCACATCTGGGTATGCTAGGAGAGCAAATAAATCAAAATGGAGAAATGCTTTCTGAATTTATAGATGAGTTAGAGTTAGAAAACCTGAATGGGGACTGTGGCAGAGGGTCGAGTGGACGTGGAATGCAAGAAACCAAGAGAGTGCAATTGATTATGTGTTGGGAATGGCAAATCCCGAGAGGTGTTGCTCGAATGTGGATAGATGAAGAGGGAAAAAATTGATATTGTGTTGATCATAATATGCTTGTAGTGGACTGTATGAAGTGGAATAAAAGTGAGCCAAAAGTAAGGACGGTGAAGAACAAATGGAGGTTGAGAGATGCAAAATGGGAAGATTTCAAGTGTTTTGGGAGTGAGATGGGGGGACAGAGAAAGAGTACAGGAGGTGAATGAGCTAAATGAGAGACTAACGGAAATGTGAGGAGCGCTGCACTTAAAAAAATAGGGTTTATTAGAACAAATGGAAGAAAGAGAGTAAATAAACCATGGTGGAATGAGGATATTAGAGAGGCAAGGAAGGAACGAAAAAGGTTAAACAGGAAATGTAGGGGGTTTAAAGAAAAGGAGGCAAGAAAGTGAAGAAGCGGAGGATGAATACCAGAATGCATGGACAGAATATGTGAAACAGCAGCGACTAAAAAACGAAAGATAAGAGATGCGAAATTTTATGTGTGACAGGAGTAAGATCGATCCCTTTAAAAGAGAAAGGACTTGCAGGTGGGCGTGAGTGGTACAGTTTCATGAGAGGAGAAAAGATGGCGGGAATGAAGATGTGAAAGCTTTGAAAGTAAATGCTGAATGTGTAACAGATGAGACAAAAATAAAAGAGGTTATAAAAAACTTTTGGGAAGACATAGGAGGCGTGGGTGAAATCTTTGACGTAGGACCAGAATGTATAACTTTGGGAAAGAAAAGATGCGGAAGAGTTGAATGAATGGATTAGCAGGGATGAAGTAGAGAAGTGTGTAAGGAGCAAAATAATGAAAAAGCAGCAGGCCCGGATGAAATACCATGAGATGTACAAAAATGGGGGTGAGGTGGTGATTGACAGGATGACTGACCTATTAACCGTGTGTGGGAAGAAGAAAGGGTGCCTAAAAAAATGGAATGAATGTAGAGTAACCCTATTGCATAAAGGAGGATACAAGAGTAAGAATGAATTGAAGAACTATAGACCAATAGCCCTAATGAATACAGTAGGTAAAGTTTTTAGTGCAGTGTTGAAGGAAAGGTTTGTGTAAATGGTTGGAGAGAGCTATGGTGTTAGGTGAGGAGCAAAAGGTTTTCGAGTGGATAGGAGGGCAGAGGACAACATGTTTGTGGTGAAGAAATAATTGAAAAGAAGGAAAGGGAGGGAAAGACAACTGTCCCTTTGGGTTCCTAGACATTGAGAAAGCCTATGATAGAGTAAACAGAGAAATGTTATGCAAGGTTTTGGAAAAGGTTGGGTTGAGCCAAAAGATAGTGAACATAGTGAGAAGCAGTAGAAGACACTAGAGCAAAATATAGGCTAGGTAGTATAGAAACAGAAATGGGAGGAGTGAGAGAGGTGTTAGGCAAGGATGCACTCTGTCCCCAACCTTGTTTAGTTTTATACTGAGGAACTGGCGGGAAGGATGAGAAGAATGGATGCAGGAGTGAGGTAGGAAATGACAAAAATAAGCTTTTTAAATGTATGCAGATGATATGGTAGTTATGAGTGAGTCGGCCGAGGAACTCCAGAGCCTGTTAGATGTGGTGAATGAGTATGGGGGAGAGACTTTGGAGTAAAAATTTAGGCCGTGAGAAAAGTAAGGTGATGATAGTAAATATAACAGAGGATGACAGAACGCTACATGGAGACTGGGAGAAAATGAATTTTGAACCAAAAATAGTGAATACAAGACCTAGGGATGTGCATTAGTTCCAATGGATGTGGAAAAGCAAAGGCTGAAAAGATCAGCCAGGCCAATCAGTGGGTTGGTCGACTTGGGAGTGTGGCAAGGATGAGGGCAAGCAAGTATGATGTGTTGAGGGAAGTGTGGAAAAGTGTGGCTGTCCCAAGCATTATGTAGGTATGGAGGTGATTGCATGGAATGAGAGTGAAATAGGATATTGGAAGGGGACAAAATAAAGTAGCAAGAATGGCACTGAATGCACCCCGATATGCAGCGACTGAAGGTTTAAGAGGTGACATGGGATGGAGTACATTTAGGGGAGAGACATTCGGGAAAACAACACTCAGGTATAAGATCAGACTGGAACGAATGGAGGACACAAGATTTGGGACGAAAAGTTTATTTGTGGAGTGAATGTAGTAGTAAATGGGGGGGAAGCGATGCCAAAAAATGTAGGGAAAAAAGTGGATTGCGATTTTGGTGGATGTATCAACTGATAGATGGAAGGACCGAATGTAATTGAATGGAAGATGTTGAATGGTGATGAAGAGGCCCTTTAGTGGGATGTGGAAAGTGGAAAACTGAGATCGATAGAGTATGTGAAGTATGTGGGGCTGAGTAAGTGGAAAAATGAGATGGAGCAAAAGAAAACACTAGAATGGTATAAGGAGAAAGAGGCACCAGCGTATGAAAGTGTGTATGATGGAAACCCGGGGTGGCGACCTTCTCTTCCAAGCCAGAACACAGTGCTTAGATGTAAAGCAAGGAACTAAGATGGCCGAGTCAGGCAGCAAAGTGTGCCAGATGTGTGACATGGGTGAGGGATGAAACAGTGGAACATGTGATACTAGAATGTGAGAAGTTTTAGCGGGGAGAGAATGGAAATGATGCGGGTGGTTTTGATGAAATGGGAGGTGACATGAAACGAGGGGGGTTGAAAGGGCGGAAGAGAAGGATGTTATTACTGCTGGGACTGTGTGGTGAGACAAGTGGAGGATGATTTAGACAGTGAAAGAGTTTTTGGAAAGAATGTGGTATATGAGAAATAGACAATAGACTCTACAGCCCTAAAACAAGAACAAGAACAAGACTACAGGAGCAGCCGGTTTAAAGGCCTGGCCTATGAAGAAAAGGCCACCTGTAACATCAAGATCAAGATCAAGATCGAGTGACGGCGGATTGGCGGGAGCGATGAGCAGCTGGGCGCGGCACGATGACGGACAATGTGTGAGTATCCTTTATTTCCTTCACTGCCTTCATGTGTCTAGCTATGACCCAGTGCAGGGCCTGTGTGTAGGGCCAGGGCCAGGCTGTGACTGAAGGTGGTGACAGCCAGCAAGCCGCAGGGGAGGGAAGCCCCCTGGGGTGCGTCACAGGGTGTTGTGGCGGTGTTATTTCCTTCCTCCATAGTCCATACCCTGGCAACAAGCAAGGCTTACCCGCGGCATCGTGGTGATAGTATTAGTTGAGTATTTCGAGTCCTTAGACATGGCTGCCATATAGAGAACTGACGAGACTATTGAATTCAGGGTAATAACGGACGAGGACTTCGCGGGCCAATACTAAAAGTCGGAACATTTCGGAACATTCTCGGAACTTTAATAAAGAACAATTGTAGGGGAGGGGACGAATGCAGAGGTGTATGAGAGTTAATTTGAGGTGTTATATCAATGTTGTGTGGCCAATGAAGAATTAAAAAGACAATGTTTCGTATATTCCAGGTTGTTCATTTTCGGAACATTCTCGGAACTTTTAAAAAGAAACAATTTACATGCAAAAGGTATATGAGAAGTAATTTGAGGTGTTGTATCAATGTTATCTGGTCCAATGAAGAATTAATGACAATGTTTTCGTATATTTCCAGGTCTGTAACCAGAGCGCCATGATCTAGTGAACCAAAATGGTGGATGGCGGACACTTTTATTCAGTATTTTTATTTACATGGGGCAGTGGAAAGTTCCGGTAGGTGCAGGAACTGGACGACGTTTTCCCATCTTGTTATGATATCCTTCATGACAGACGGACATACCCCTTAAAGTACTCGCCATCGTCCGATTTGCAGTTTCCGTGCGAGCTTGGCTGATACTGGTTTCGTCCCCTAGATAATGGGGCAAGAACGAGGTGCGGGTTCTTGGAAGCACCATCCATGGCGCTGGAAGGTCGTCTCCTTGCCCCAGTTTTTGGGACGCCTTTTTTACCACAGGTATCTTGACAGGAGGACGATACTATGCCGTTATAGACGGCCCAACGGTACTGATCACATGTCCAGTTCTTCAGATATGTATGTCGGTTCCCTTACGATATCAGGAAATTCTCCACCTTCAGGCTTGACTGCAGGATTCATATAGATGACATTTTTTTGTAGTGTCGCCTCAATATTGCTACAGCTTCTTTGTATGTTAAACGTTTTTGCCGTTTCATGAATGACTTGGCAGAACCTTCGTGGCGAAAATTTTCACAATCGACAGACATTTTGACAGACAGTGGATAACTGAGACTGAAATAAGACAGAGTAGAACTTGACCAGGATACTTATACTAGATCATGGCACTCTGGTTACAGACCTGGAAATATACGAAAACATGGTCATTTAATTCTTCATTGGCCACATAACATTGATACAACACCTCAAATTACTTCTCATATACCTCTGCATTCGTCCCCTCCCCTACAATTGTTCTTTATTAAAGTTCCGAGAATGTTCCGAAATGTTCCGACTTTTAGTATTGGCCGACTTCGCGGTCGTTTTCAGAAACACCGACTAATTTTTCCTGGCCTACGATAGGTGCTTTTTTGGTATTATTCTAGTGTTTGTCCATACTCCCCCTCTCCCACAAAACAAGCTTGGGGACCTGGGGGAATGCGGGATATTTGGCTGGGTTACAAAATATGCATCGCAACCTCATAGTTTTTGAGTTAGGGGTGTGAAAAAATTCCCTAGATCCAGGGAAAATTCATTGGATTTCTTCTGAGTCCAGAGACGTGTGAACCTGACGATCCTCACAGAATGATGACTGAAGTGTCAAGAACCCCCCCTACCTCCAACCCCCCGCTAGGAGGTTAGGTTAGGTTAGATTTGGTTAGGTTAGGTTAGGTTAGGTTAGGTTAGGTTAGGTTAGGTTAGGTTAGGTTGTCGGTGGGTCAAGGCCCCCGCTAGGTTAGGTTCAATTTGGTTAGGTTAGGTTAATTTTGGTTATGTAAATTTCTCTAGATATAAGGAAATTACCCTAGTTCTAGGGAATTTTATCCCCCCTACACAACTCTTAAATTACGTGTTTCCGACGCATGATTTGTTCCCCACCCGAAAACCCCGCATTCCCACAGGTGCCCAAACATGTTTGGGGGAAGTGGGAGAGTGGGGGCAAACACTACAATTTTACCGCTAATGGTGATAGTTTTATTTTCAGGAAACCCATAGCTTAAAAAAGAAAAAAAAGAAAATAATCACCGAATGTTATGGTCGCCATTTCCATTAAAAACACTGTATCTCCATCAGAAAAAACACTAAAACTTGTCCGGGAAAAATTAGTCAAGTACACGGTTGGCAGGCGGGGCAATTTTTTTGCTAAGTCCTTGGAACCAAATATACCTCAAAACTATTTCCACATTTGATGGCAAGAAACTTTATATCATGATGGGTTTGAACTGCCGTGACTGTTATACAGTATATCCGGATCCGGCCGGATATACTGTATAGCAGTCACGGCAGTTCAAACCCATCATGATATAAAGTTTCTTGCCATCAAATGTACCAATGATTAACCGGATATCCTGTATCCGGTTATCCGGCCAAATCACTATCCGGTACAACCCTAGTTGAAACCCTGCCGCTGTTACCAAAACACCTCCTCCTCCGCCCTTCACCTCCGGCCTGATCACGGCCTGGCCACTCCCACCGCCTGGGCAGGCAGTGTTAATAATGTCCTTCTATATCAACCCTCCTATCCACCGATGAGTATCTTAGTTAGTGCTGTCTGGGGTAGCTTGTCGGGATGAGATAGACAAGGGTTATCTGAAGATAAGAACTCAGATTAAATATATGTTTGTGACATAAAATTTCCACAGGTATTAATAGTAGGTGGGGATATGGCCCCTGATGTTTTCTAATTTTCTGGGCTTGCTTGATTTTTATGTGCAGTCATAGTCTAGATGTACTCTTGACCCCTTGACCCTTGTGTCCTCAGGTCAGCCCCCAGCCAGAACACAGCTCTGCGGGACAGGTTTGTGTCGGTGGTGAGGCCGGTGTTTGAAGGCGGGGGCGAGGAGAATGTGTTGACTTGCTCACCTCCCTGGCCAACGTGTGCCGCAACGACGCCGGGATGCTGGTGACGCCCCTGGAGGATGGCACCGCGGGGCAGGAGCCAGGAGCAGAGGACCCGCCTGGCAGAGACAAAGCTTCAGGTGAGGCACACAGGGCTCTGAAGGACTGAGGAATGGACACTGTAGAACTTGTGAACCCAGGAATGTTAGGCTGTCACCCCTACAGCGAGATCAGGGAACACCAGGGATAACATTAGCCTCGAATCATCACAGATGTCATAAAGATCTTGTTTGCTCCACTGTAGGCAAAGGCCAATCATCAGAGCCCTCAAGTGAAAAATCCTGAAGGTACTAGAGGCTCAAACTAGAAAGCAAGAAGACCAAGGAAGTATATGCGGAGGGGTTCTTTTGTTGTCTCTCCCATTGCTTACCTCGCAACTTATTGATTATGGAGGATAATAAGTTCACAGAATGATTTTGGTTATTAGCAAATTAATGTATTAAGACTAAGAAAAATGTTAACCCTCTACATTCTCAGCGGTCTTTCCCTTATCATGATTGAAGGTTCTGTTACACCGCATTATCTTCGTATGAGATGACACTCGGGAACTAATCATGACACGAGTCATGGCCAATGGACGGGGACAGGGGGAGGGGGGACGACATGCCCTCGAACGAGAAATTCACATAAATTGTACACGGCGATGTAGTAACTCTCCTGCAAGACCTATCTGAGGGTCCTGTTGACCGGTCAGATTTTATTCATAACCATTCCCATCAATCAACACTTCCTACGCTAGTATAGATGGCATCATTCCAAGGGAAAGGGGGGAACTACACTGAGGAAGGCTGGTTCTCACGGCGGGAGTGACGGCACTGTCTCGCGTCTCCCTCCATTCTCTCCTTCCTCTGATTTTCGACGGGCTGTACACGGAAGAAGAAGCGGGACCTCACTCGTCGGAATTTTTCTTTTTTAATATATCACTTTACAGATTTGAAATTGGGTATCCTAAGTGAAGGGTGATGCACCAAAGGGTCTTGCCTGTACATGGAAGAAGAGGCGGGAATTCACTCGTCTCTTCTTCCAAGGTTCATTTATTGGAGTGAATTCAAATAGGAAAGAGGGAGGTATCTTAAAAAGAACTACTGACCACTCGTGGAAAACGAATCTTAACAATAAGGTTCACTATCCTTAAGTGATGACTCTAACAGGTATAATGGTGAATTTAGGAGTTATAATTTATTATTAGTTAATCTACCAGACGTCTGCCTAGAAGATTCTGAGTTTTCAGGAATGTAAGGGAGAGTTGCCATCTATATCCACGCGGCCGTAATATCACCTATTACATCCTATGATCCGCAAATTTTCTACTGGGGAGAAATAACTTATATCCTATGAGACTTAAATCTATTCAACCTTTGGGTAAAATTTATAATAGATATTCGTGGTTTTACATTGTATAGCTACCACGGAAACAAAATAAGGTACCGTATTTGCCGGCGCATAAGACGCACCTCCGCATAAGACGCACCACTATTTTACAAGAAGGTTTTGAGAAAGAAAAAAAAAATGGTGTTTTTGACAAGGGAAAAAATATCATAAATTTATCAAAAGTTATAAAAAAAAAAAAAGGGTTTGTAGGGGAAAGTAAGTGATTATGAGCATGTACCTAAATACAATATTCACAGTGCAGTGAATGTGAATGAAAAATTATACTAGTTAAAATGTAAAGGGAATGACAGGGTAATCAAAATCGGTCATAATATATTGCAGGATGCCCTACTAATTGATATTCGAATATTTTGCTAGCTATGACATATAGCTTAGATTTAATGTTGTAGGTATGCATTTGTTGCCTCTCTGCTATGTGTTTAGACTGGAAAATTTGCAGTATAGATATTGGTATTATTTTGGTAGTGGGCTTTCAAAAGTCCTAGGACTCTTACCTACATCATCGTGTAGCTTTCTTCATTCTGAGTATTTTGAGCCCCATTTCCCATGGCGCAATTGAATAATAATGGCATTACACGTAGTACCGAAAATCTACCGTTATTTCAGCAAGAAAGTTAAATTAGGTTAAATCAGATTAGGTTAGGTTAGAGGTGGGGTTTGGTTTAGTAACAGATGATATAGAGAAAAAACGAAAATTACCAATAATATGGCAGTGCGAAGCGTAGCAATGTTTGCGGGGCGGACCTGGTGGGGCAGGGTGCCCCCCTCCCCACACACACATGTAAACAAACATTGATATCTGACAAAAACGAGAGCAAAAGATTAATTCAAAACATATCAAAACTATTCAGGAGGACAAAGTTTCGGCCTCGAAAATCGGTGGTTGCCCAATAACAAAAATTTAAGAAGATATTTAGGTAACACTGTAAGGTAACCATCTCTACCTTGTTGTTATTGTTGTAATTGTTGAAGGGCACCGTTGTCGGGATCGACGATATTTGCCCTGGTTTACACCTATGAATCTATCACAGTCGCGAGGGTTGATTAGTCTTCTTCAGGAAGGTACAGGTGAAGGCTGGTTCACACTCTGAAATCACGGCAGCGTTCAGTCAGCCGTGCCTTGTATTCAACTATTCGTCACGGTTCCGTCATTTTCGGCAGTTCCTGCTCACCCTCTAAGCAGACATGGTGCCTCAGAGGCTATGGTTGAAGAAATTTGCATTAATAGCACTTCTGTTGGATGAAGAAGAGGAGTTGAACTCTAAAAAACACTGTTTTGGGTACATAAAGCCTTGAGGAAACGACAATTATGAACACGGCACAGTCTCATTACGTTAAAATATTCTTCCCCAGAAACCGTTACGTGACAGGACGGTACGTGATGTATTGGAGCCGTGGCGGCGGCGCACCGTTTAGTGTAACACATCTATTTGTTTGAATGCAAGAAATTCTAACGGATGTGATGAGACGGTGCCGTGTCACCATGATGGTATGGTGTGATTCGGCCTTGAGGCGGACGGTGTGGCGCCGTGATGGGTCTTGGTCTTTGTGTACCGTGTGGAAGATTTTTGTCCCGTCTACATCTACCGTTGCAGCCTTTTTACTAGCACTTTCATACAGTTTCCTTATCCGTAGAGGTACAAGGGTGAGGATTGAGGGGTCGAGGTGGTACAAAGGCCTATGCTGTCTCCTATCCCACCTTGCTTACAACTGTAGCAGCGCTAACACACACACGCACATACACACCTGCATCTGCTTAGGCCACCCCCCTACTGGGACCAGGATTAGAGGGTGACCTGACGCTGACCTGACTTGTCCTCGCCTACACAACTGCAACACCAGCCAGGTAATTCAGTCAGGCACAGGACACACAGAGACACACACGCCGCGCACCTCTTGTCCCCACGTTGTACAATGACTCTCTGTCAAATAAACTACAAAGCCACGATGCCCTTTCTCCATCCTTGTGTGTATAGACAGACTCCCCAAGATACTACACCTCCCATTCACCGCTCACACACAAAAAAAACTTTAACACGCTCTTTGTTTCACTATTCCATTTATCAACAATACTCAGTCCAGCGAAAATTCTATCACCATTTTCTGCCTCCCTTCTATCATCTCCTTCCAACTGTTGTGTCAACTTGTGTGTCCCCGAGTCAAATGAGGGTTAAGGCGACATCTAATATGCGGGATGTTTGTCTTTTCCATGGGTGCGGGGAGGAGTCTGAGCGGTAATGACCCATGGTGGGTGCGCGGAGGGCGTCGCCGAGTGAAGTATCCCAGGTGAAGCGGCAGACCTGAGATATCAAACGTTTTACAATGGAGAGCAGCAGCGGGGGGTGGATGATGTATACATCTGACACGGCCATCTTGGCAGCAACAATCGCTATCTTGTTGCCCCAGCTCTTGTTTTCTCTTAAACTCCAACTTTTCTTAGTATTAAGCATTACTGTTGATAACACAGTTACTAATTTCTGTTCAGTGGACTACTGCTCAACACAGATCACTCCAGACCCCTTTAGTAATATACCACCGGCTGTTCTGCACTCTCTGCCCGACCTCTCATGCGCTAATATAGCCGCATTAGACGCAGGCTGAACTTTGCATTCCTTTTTAAGGGAAAAAACTGCGTCTTATGCGCCGGCAAATACAGTAATTGGTTAGGCTTAAGAATTCTAATGTTTTGATCTCCTAAAGGACCACGAGGCATTAGTAAGGACCAATATCGCTTGTCCCCTCGAGGATAGAGCGTGAGAAAGAACAAAAATATGAGTCCCCACGCCGGTACCCCAGACGGGGACGGGGGGGAGGGGACAGGAATATCAGACCCTACGAATATCACCCTAAGAAGGGTGACCGTTCTAATCCTTCAAACTACCGTCCTATAGCTTTGACTTCCTGCCTTTCTAAAGTTTTGATCTAATTAATAAGAGTTTCTTAAGATCTACTGTCACAATTTTATCTGATCTTTCATTTTACGGTTCCGAAAGGGCGATCTACTGGCGATCTTTAGCTTTCCTAACTGAATCTTGGTCATCCCCCTTTTGGGGGTTTTTGTGAAACTTGCTGTTGCCCTTGACATATAAAAAGTTTTTGATAGAGTCGGCAAAATCTTTAATTTCCAAACTACCTCTTTCGGTTTCTACCCTTCCCCTTGTACCTTCATTTTAAGTTTCCTTTAAAAACCTTTCTATTGCAGCTACTGTAGACGGACATTTCTTCCCCTAAATCTATCAATAGTGGTGTTCCCAGGGTTCTGCCCTACCCCACTCTTTTTCATTATTCATTAATGATCTTCTAAGTCTAATCAAAGCCCTATCCATCCTACGTGGATTTACCCTGCATTTTTCAACGGGTTTATTGGGTCCAATAAACAGGAAAAAGTGTTTCACGGAGAGATGCCACCGAGCGCCAACTTTGTTTTCTAAAATTTCTGATTGGGAAAAGCAAACCTTTTTTTGTTCAATCCCTCAAAAACCCAATTTTTTACCTATTACCGACAAAAAACCTACCGATAACTATCCCCTCTTTTTCAAGGACCCCCAACTGTCTCCTTCTTCTACAATGAACATTCTAGGATATCCTTTACTAAAAAATCTAATGAAACTCACATCCATTTCTTGCAAAAAACAGCTTCTAAGAAGTAGGTGTGCTGGGCATCTGGCCTTTTTTTTCTCCCTCCCAATTTGTTTGCTTTTAACGGGGCCTTATCCGCCCAGTATGGAGTATGTCTCACAGTTTGGGGAGGATCCACTATAAGCTCTCCTAAACAGGGTTAGCAAAAGCTTTCGTCTCATCAAAATTTCCCTGATGACTGTCTTTAATCTTTTAAAAACCCCGCAAGTTGCTTTTCTTGCTCTCTTCTCCGTTATTTTTTTTGCTCATGCTCTTTTGAACTTGCTAACAGCTGCCTCCCCCCCTCCCGGGCCCCGTGCAAAGATTTCACCATTCATCCCTATTCTGTCCCCCTTTTTAAGCAAGATTAATCAGTATCTTCTTTTCATCCTTTCCCGGTAAATCTGGAACTCTTCCCGTTTTATTTTCCATTTTCCCATGACTTAAATCTTTTCAAAAGAAGAGTAACAAGACACCTCCCCAACTAAATTGGTACCCCTCTGTTTTTATTTTATTCTTTATGTCTTCTTTTTAGGGATGGAAATAAGCGGGCTTTTTGGGTTTCCATTTTGTTGTGCCCTTTGGCCAGTTTTGTGAGTAAAAAAAAAAAAAAAAAAAAAAAAAAAAAATAAAAAAGGGGAAAGCCGATAAGAAATAATGATTAGAAACAAATTGAATGTGTCTGTACCTGGATTACACTGCTCCTCCCTGGGGTTCCTCCTAAATAGTAGTCACTTATCATTTAGTGTAGGTGCTCTGCTATGGGCCTGTGGCTGTATGCACTCATGTACACATGGGCTGCCTTACTGTCAGTCACGTGCCACCCACTCACCTCTCATAACCTGATGTGGTTTGCTGTGATGCCAGTGAGTGTCTCCCCCCAGAGTTCACGTGCTGGCTGCTGGCTGAGCTGTCACGGTGCACGGCTCCCCGCTGGTGTGCCAGGCCAAACGGAACTCTCCAGGCCCACACATGCGCCTCCTCCACTCCATCAACCCTAGTGTTCTGTGGTGATGAAGGCCCTAATTTTGAGGGCTGGGCTTAGGTGGGTCTGTTGGGGTGGATGCAGCCAACCTCAATCACACTTAATTATAGAGGGCTAATGAAATTTTAAGAAATTTGGAATATTTACCATATTTTCATGACTATAGAGCTGCTTTGCAAGGTCAACCAAAAACACTGATGCATTGATACTTGTATGTACACCTACCACGTACACAAATGCACTAGGTCATTTCCTTAGATCTCTTTCATCCACCCTCATCATGCCCTGGTCATCAGTCTGTCACACAGCTGTAGGCTTGTCTCTGTGAGGAATGACCTCCAAGCTCCATCTATAATGGCTGCGTCATTGATAAGACCCTTGCTGCTCTGCCACTGCTGCTGCACAATGACCTGGACACAAATATTCAGTGTTTTAATTTTCTTTTTAAGTAGGAGTTGGAATGAAGAAAGTAGGAGGTGGAGATTGATTGAAAGCCGAGGGAAGCGAGGCGCTGCTTGATAGGCCGGGGGTCCGGGGGCCACCTAGGCCCCCTTACCCCCACGCCTTTGAAGGTGTTAAAATATGCTTTCTGGCAGTTTTTCAGGGTCAAACTCACTCCTTTCATACAATATTTATGGGCCATATATATTTTTTTTTGGAAAGTAGGCGGCGCAAGTTTGCGAGTAGACCGGTAATTGCGCCTTTCCGCCGCCTTGTTTTGAAGACACTGACTATTACAAAGATAGTGTGACTATCCTTCATCATTTTCATGAATAGATCTACTGAATAATTTGTCACTGGTATCTTATTGTTTTTTTTGTACAGATAAACATTTGTAACCAAATGCACATCCTATGCATTAAAGATTACAGGAATATCTTTATAGTAAGAATTAATTCATTCTTTCATAGGGTTATGAATAGCAAAACAAAATGTATGACAAAAATTATGTTTGGTTATTATGTGCAAGCAAGAGCGACCTTCCCGAAGCAGCCGGCGTGGCAGTGTTGTTGTTGTGAGGAATGCTGATGGGCAGTGGTAGGCAGGGCCATGCTGTGGTTGGCTTGTATGCCGATCACCCGATGCCCAGAGTGATGGAGTGCACAGTGGGCATGTGTTGTGTGTGTCATGCAGGGAAGACTGGGCAGTGACTCTCTGTGCAGGACTCTTCAGGATGTCACCGTGGGGTCACCCTCAATTCCCTGGCCGTGTGTTTGTAATAGTCATCTCCTGTACTGACAACTGTCTCTAAGACCCAATACTATAACCTTCGGGTTCTCCGTCTGGTAATGCTTGGGTCGTGAGAATCTTTGTATTTGTAATTGGCTAATGATGGATGACCTAGTTTTGTGAGGCAAACATAACCTTAATGTTTTTACAGCTATTATCAGTGAAAAATGCATCATATGAAATGCAAAATTTAGTATGTAGCTTACTATTGTTTTTACAAATTATTCAATGCAAGATTGGCAAACGACAACAAAGTTTGAAATGTTTTACAGAGGGGAAGGAGGTCCTGTTTGATGTTCCGAGTGTCACCGTGCAGAGTTTCCCGTCGGTGGTGGGCGCAGACGGTGCTCAGCTCAAGCCCAAGGCCATCACGTTTGCCGACAGCCTGCAGCCAGACCGCCTCCTGGCCATCATTGTGTTGGTGAGACTCATGGGACGGAGGTCGTCAGGGCCGCAGGGCTGGAAAGAATAGGGACAAATTACCACAAATACAAATACAATAGTTTGAGATACTAAAGAAAATGGGTTTGTGTATCATACCTATGCAAGAGTTTATCATGAAGGTAGAAGATTCAAGATATTACAAAGAAGTGATCCAGTGACTTCTTTATCCCTTCTCTTTGGTTATGCATCTCATGTTGAGGCCTTCATTCATTCTTTTCAGGATTTATTTTAAATCTTTGCTAAGGAGTGCTTAGAAATTCCTGCTCCTGGTTCTCCTGATAAATGTCCACTATTTTCATCCACCACCTTGTCTTCAGACCCATCAAGTGGATGTGGTGCATGAATAGTTTTTGCTCACATCCACTCATCTATGTGCATAGGAATATAATTGTGTGAGCCCTGTGGCTGTTATTGATAATATCGCCAACATCCTTAAGGTGCTTTTTTGCCCTATCTGCCCATCTATCTATCTATCTGCCTATTCATCTATTTATCTATCTGCCTATCCTCCCTACTCATATATATCTGCCTATTGCCCATCCCTATTTGCTTGTGTTCCATGCCACCATTCTGCCTCAGTGGCTGCGTGGTGCCAGGTGAAGGGCTGTATTGCCTGGCCCTGCACACTGTCCTCTCTTGCTTCATAGAGGACTGCTCCTGATAAAATACACTCTTGTTCTGTTATAAAGAGAGAGAATTTTGAGTAAAAAGAATATGAATTAATTGAATTTCGAATAAAGAGAGGTGATCATTTTGTAATCCATAGCATCCAGAACATCTTTATGGATCCTTGCAAGCCCTCACATCATTTGATCCCTTCCTGCACAGGTCCTCTCTCGGCTAGGAGACTTGCTGCGGCACTTTGACTGCTGGATGACATTTGGCTCCTCACCACCAATTGTCTTGAGGGAGGAGACACAGAGCTGAAAGTGTCTTCCCTTAGTGCTGTGAATCGCCTCCTGGACACCAGTGGCCTGCCTGTGGCCTTAGAGGTGAGTGCTGGACACCAGTGGTCTGCCTGTAGCCTTAGAGGTGAGTGCTGGACACCAGTGGTCTGCCTGTGGCCTTAGAGGTGAGTGCTGGACACCAGTGGTCTGCCTGTGGCCTTAGAGGTGAGTGCTGGACATCAGTGGTCTGCCTGTGGCCTTAGAGGTGAGTGCTGGACACCAGTGGTCTGCCTGTGGCCTTAGAGGTGAGTGCTGGACATCAGTGGTCTGCCTGTGGCCTTAGAGGTGAGTGCTGGACACCAGTGGTCTGCCTGTGGCCTTAGAGGTGAGTGGTGGACATCAGTGGTCTGCCTGTGGCCTTAGAGGTGAGTGGTGGACATCAGTGGTCTGCCTGTGGCCTTAGAGGTGAGTGGTGGACATCAGTGGTCTGCCTGTGGCCTTAGAGGTGAGTGGTGGACATCAGTGGTCTGCCTGTAGGTTGCAATTTGACATTGAGTAGTGAACATGCAGATCAATGTAATATCAGAAGAATTGTGAATTGTATGAATGGATAAATATAGCAACATACAGTAGGTCAAGGGTCAATCCAAGGTCAGTCCACTTATTAACTTATCCTTATTATTTAGTATTTATTCCCTTATTATTTACTAACTTTAATCTACTTATATCATTATTTAGAATTAATTTCCTTATTATTTAGTATTTATTTCCTAATCATTGACTGACCTTAACCCCTTCACGGCCAGATCTTTCCTTGGCTATATACAATTGTATGTTGTCAAGCCATTAAAATACGTAAAAGTAACTGAATATACCAAATTAGTTAGTCGACAAGGATACTAAACAGATCATAGCTATAAAATATTGCTTATATTCACTAAAAATTGTCTTATGGTGCCCAAATTACAATGGAAATTACACTCTGGGTCTCAAGGGGTTTATATCCACTCCATTGC
>JACEEZ010009304.1:0-18120 GCA_016584305.1 Chionoecetes opilio | reverse complement strand
CTTGTTGACAACTTTTGGTATATTAATGACTATTCGTAATTTTATAGCTCGACAACATACAATTTTTTATAGCAAAGGAAAGATCTGGGCGTGAAGGGTTAATAATAATATGTTAGTAGAATAAGGTACATGCATGATATATACATAGGTCCTGCCTACCTATACAACTGTAGTCTATTTTTTTTATTATGTTCAAAATGCACTAAGGAAGCCATGCCCCCTGCCTCCCCTTCTATTCTACGGGGCAGCTGATTGGTGCATTCCTCGTATCATCACTACCAATCACAATATCTTCACTACTTAACAGCGCGTGACCACTGGACAGAGCAATCTTCACTACAAAGTGATATTTGATTTTGTTACCCTCTGTAGTGAAGATTGCTCTGTCCAGTGGTCACACGCTGTTAAGTAGTGAAGATATTGTGGTTGGTAGTGATGATACGAGGAATGCACCAATCAGCTGCCCCGTAGAATAGAAGGGGAGGCAGGGGGCATGGCTTCCTACTGCATTTTGACCATAATAAAAAAAATAGACTATACAATCCCAACAATTAGAGAGAACTGCAACTCCGAAATGCCAGTGGTCGCTGGCAGTTTTAACTCACAATTTGGTGAAAAGTTGGTCAACTTGAAAGAAAAATATGGGCTTATTCCACTGCACTTAAAACACACAAGTATAATATTAAGAACGATTTTCTTCTATATGTATATTGTATAGAAGCCTGATTCTGTAAAACATTGTATATAACCAAATAACCAAGTAGGTTATAGTTGAGGAGGCGAGGTAAATGCTACTCTATGATATTATATAGTCAATAACGAATGTTTAGAAGTTATCTATACCTAGGCAGTCATATTTTCCTGTTATTATTGTGTATCAATCAGATAGAAAGCCTGGAAGTGCAATGAGTCGACGCGTGAAGTCGTAATGTTTTGATTCAATCTCCCCGCCCACCACTCCCCGCCGCGGCACGTCGCCTCCACAATTATAACCTACATTGTCGCAGCAACAAGCCGATTTCGGCATTCTTTATTCTTCGTTTTTCCAAGGCATTGCTTATTGTATTTTGACAAGGCGTTTGCCAGACGCAGCAGTACTGTCTTAGAAAACAGTGTGAACATCGCCCAAATTTTACATGCCACAATATACATGTAAAAAATATATTAAGCTTGCTACTCGAGGCGAGTAATTTGCATTAAATTGCTATTGTAGAACGTTCCATCGTAATGCATGTCATCCATATAATTAGTAGAACAACAAAGAAACTATATTTTTTGGTATTCAGATGCGGTGCATCAATGTTTATCGCAAAATTAATTTATGAAAAATATTAGTCGCGGAGCCAAAACACAGTAGACCAACCTTTGAGTTAAAATGCCAGCGACCACTGGCATTTCTCGAGTTTCAGATCATTGGAATTGGCTACTCACAGATGGTTCACCAGCTGCGAAGGGCCAATGGACAGCACCTGATCGGGGAGGTTGACCGGGGGCCGTGCTTCTCTCATCTGACTCGGCCAACTTCCTGCATCCAACCTCTCCTCTGTGCGTTGCTCAAGCCTGACATCTGTTAAACTTCTCAGGTCATTCAGTGAAGACGTCACAATGGTCAGGTATCAATTGCAGCAGACGCCTCTCTATGATACACTTCCAACTTCTAGATCCATAGCTTCAACGTCTTCATGCCCAAATGCTGTCAGCGCCTCTTCAACACACTGCCTCAGGTCTTCCTTGGTCTGCCCTGTGGGAACCGCGACCTGGCAACTTCCACCTAACAGCTCTCCCCAATGCCTCCCACCTTCTCTCCTCTTCACGTGCCCAAACCACCGCAATCCCTTACTCTCACACTGTACTCAGCTCCTTCATCCCATTTTTCTTGCACCCATCTTTCACTAGACACTCATCTCTCCATTGGTCCCAGCCATATATCTCACATTCTCCATCACAACCCAACCAACAACATCCTCCACTTCTTCGTCAAAGCCCATGTCCCTCAGAACCCTACAGCAATACTGATCTTATACATGCTTTCAATACTCTTCCTCTGTTTTTCAGTTGAATACTCTTGTTTATTCAGCGTCCTGTCCCATCCTCTCTCCACTTCATCCATTTAGTTGCTACCCATTTCTTAACTGCTCTCTCCACTCCAACACTCGCTATCTAACAGTCCCAGATAGCAAACTTTTACTTCATCTATTACATCACCAATTCACTTCTATAGTTTCTGTTAATAATCCTGTTACACTACTGCACTTCCACCGCGCGCTGGGGACTGACTGACCGCTTCCCTCCAGTGACTCCACGTGTCAACTTGCCACGTGATCACCAGTGATGCCATCATGAGACAGCTGATGAAATGGCGGTCTCCCGTTGGTTTCCCGCCGCGGCGGGACGCGTGCATAAACATAGGCGTACAACACACGCGCATATTAACACATTCACTATATTTTTTCTTTTTGCTTTTCTTTAGCATGTCTCCTTTAGTACATACAACTATGTACAATTGTTGTTCACCAATCACACATATTCTACACCATCGATGGGGGTCCCTACATGTTGCTGATGACAAGTCAACACTAATCCCGACTGACGGAGCCTCCCGCAGGCCGCATAGTTCTACACGCCCCTTCTTGGTAAGGCAGTCTGCCAGTTGCTTCGATGTCTCCACCCACGTTACCTCCTTCATTCCCTTGATCCAAACATAATCTCGAAGCACTGATATATCAATCCTCAGACGCTTGTTGTCCACCAATTTATAGGTGTATAGGGCTTTCCATATGCTACGGTTTGTCCACAAAACATCTGATAGGATCCTCCACATCCAGAGATCTCTGCAAATACTGGCCACATACACCGCAGTACTAGCACCATCCAGAGTGCCAGGGTCTCAGCAGCAAGATTGAATGACCACCCGTCGAACCTTCCCTTAGACTGCCAGGTAAAATAGGCCCGTACATTATTAATGTCGCACAGAAAGATATAAGCCCACCTTCCTTTAAAGCCTTTTAAAGCCCAATTTCACTCACCACAACACACTAGGATGCTCGCAGAGCACTGGTATTGGACTGAGACACATCTTCCTCATTTGACACTGCAGCAGGATCAACACTGGCTGTGCCAGTGCATTCGACACGTGTGCACCCTACACACATTCCACCGTGCATTCACTTAAATTGTGTCAGTCTTTCCCAATTATGGTACCCGTTCCGCGCCACTTATTACTGTCTAGACGCTTGTAGTAACATCATCTCCGTAGCGTATGGTCTACGGGGTCCCGCTTCTCTCATATTTTTGACAGAAGTGCTCTAGTCAGCTTTCACTAGATTCCGCTACGGTAAATGCTCTCCGTGCCGCGTGAGTGCATTCAGGTTAGCCTTTCACTATACCTGCAGGTGTGGGCTTCGCCGTCTAGAGCGCCGGTAGATTACAATAAAAGGCTCCAGGAATCCCAGGTTCTGGCCAAATACCAGCTGGTGGTCGAGTACCCCGAAAATGTTGACAGTGCATTCCTGGCAGCCACAGCCCAGCCAGAGCAACATCTAAATCACAGCCAGGACAATCGCCCAAAAATCTTGCTTACCATTCCTCCCAACCAGCTTGAGCCTCTCATCAAACAACTGACTCCAAGGCTTCAGCTGCCGTCATTATAATCTTGAACATTGAATGCCTCACCTGTAGACCTCACATCTGAATTTTAAATTCCACAGCCATATATCTGAATAAGAATTTTCCTGGGGCACCAACTAGCACAACCCAACGAGACTATTCCCCCGATAATAGTTCCCGCATTCTTGTCTGGAACACCCACAGATGTTACAATATCTTGTATACAGGTCCAGAAATATCACCAAGAAATACTTCCTTGCCCCACGACTTACGGTCCATGGCAATCACTCCTCGTTAAACTGCTATCCAACGGGACCACTCGCCACGGTCTCGGGCTCGGTTCTTATACCGTGTTGCACACGTCCACACGTCACTTGGACACTGTATTCAATCCTCCGGTCCAGGTTCGAGGCCCTAAATGTGGTCGTCATCCTCTCACAAGCTTCTTTCAATTTTTTCTGCTGGAGGGTGTTCCCAAACGACGATTGAATTTCAAGGCCCTTTTCTCTCGATGTCCCCCTCCTTGTAGAGTGCCGTTACGATGGTGCCTCAGCTATACTAACTTCAGTTCTATTCAATGCCGATAACGGCACCAGATAGTGTCCTGACGATGATGTCCGTAGATTGACGACGTCCCTTTTTCCCGCCACTTTTGATTTGATTTGTTCTCACAAGTTGGATTACATTTTCCGCTCTTTCAGAACCGATCTACTCAGCAGACATGGTAAATTACAGTTCACTTAGACCACATCAGGGTCACATTAGCACGCATATTCCCTCTACAACAGGGAAACGTACTTTTCTGAAGGAAGTCAGAACTACCATTGCCAAATTGTGAGCTGGACATTAGAAAGCATTCCCCCTCTTTCTACTAGTCCCACGCTCATATTCAGTCACAACCCATTTACATACGCTTCGAGCCAACGTGAACCACACACAGTGTTTTGTCAACCTGTATCAAGGACGCACACGCCCTTTTGATTCACTCACATAGTTTCAATAAATTGTCCTCGCTATCTTATCATTCCACATAGCCCACGATAAGTTCACTGGTTCCTCAACGTACCCACCATAAGCCTCCTTTGTTTTCGTAGGCGTCAGGGCAATCACGTGCCCAGTGTAATCGATTCCCAAATAACCATTTGGATATTGTACCATATGCCCTCCCCCCCATAGGATCTTTTCTGCCCTCCTATCCTGTCTTTGAAACGTCCACTTATTACCACGCCACGCGGGCATAGTCCTTGCGGTCACCCGCCACCACGTCTATACCCTCGACTTGGTTCGCCCACATACAGGGCTTCCTCCTTTCACGCACATTGCCTCTTTCCCACAAATAAAGGTTCTGATTTTATCTGTATGTGGGCGCTCGGTCCCTTGCGCAGACGAGAGGGCCACTCGAAAATATTCGGTTGAGCTTCATATTATCGTTGATGTAACCACCTGTGTTTGCTGACATGACTAATTGCTTCTCTCTTTCCTCTAACAAACATGAAGCCAATAACTGAAGGCCAACCCGATCATCAAGGCTTCAATCCCTGTTTTGTAACCCAATGGTAAGTATTTTTCAACTCTGCACAAATTCCTTATTTCTGCTCTCTCTTTTCTCCGTAGGCTATATACAGCCTCAAAATGCGCAATTTCACTTCTTCTTCATCGACCAAAAAACAACATCATCCAGTCTCTTCAGTAAAACTGACTTCCACTCCATCCTCTGCCTCCAACTTGGTCTTATTCAATTTCCGACGATGCCTGCTGGGCCCTCCCGGACAAGTGGACAGATGTATCGCCAGCGCACGCTTCTTCTTTTCATTGTGGTCAGTCTACACACACACCTACATCCTCCTTCCACATCTCGTATTCTTCATCACTCTCCAATTTTCGTAGGCCACTTCAGTGAACACGCCATTAGTGCAGTTGTGGTAACTACGCTCTGCTACCAATGTTTAATAATCCTGTAGCACTACGCACTCACTGCGCGCTGGGACTGACTGACTCTTCCCTCCATGACCCCACGTGGTCAACTTGTCACAATGATCAACCAGTGATGACATCAATGAGACAGCTGATGAAATGCGGTCTCCCCATTGGTTCTCCCCGCCGCGGCGGGCGCGCATAAACATAGCACGTTCTAACACACTCGCTATATTACAGTTTCTAAACCTCTTCCCTCTTCTTCTCATTGGCAGTGATAATCATGAATTGTTGATAATGGTTTTACTTCAGGGAGGAAAAGGTAACTGCACCAGACCCTACCGCTGCACTGCGATGTGTGTTACAAGACCTCCGACCTCCTCCTCCCCTTCTGTGGGCAGCCGTGTTGGTTGACTCCACGCTGGTCTCGAGTGTCCTGGGTCTGCTGTGCCCAAGTGGAGCCCCCTGTTGGTGGTGGCGGTGGTGGAGGCGCTCCCCGCACGGGGTGACAGCAAAACCAGGGCAGCCCCACTCACCGAGTCACCGCCACCGATGGCGAGCCAGTACCCTCGCCCTGCTCACCCCACCCTGACCAGCGGTTGGTGGTCGGCAACTGTGGCCAACACCTGCCCGCCCTCGTCTGTGTCAAGGACCCAGAATGTCCATCGGTGTGTGGGCATATTTTCATGTGTATGTCCGTCAGGTGGTCAATGCGGAGTCTATAGGGGTTCTTTAAAATGGAGACTGGATAAATTCTGGATGGGAAGAGTGGTGGATGTGTAGAGTTAAGTAACAGGAACTATCTCGTGTAGGTCTCTCACGGCCTCTTTGTAGCTTCCCTTATTTTCTTATTTTCTTCTGGATGTATATAGGTATTGGAAGGTTGAGTAATGTCAGGTAGTTATGCACCTGTTGTGAGATCATCCACAGCACCAACTACATTTATCATGTTTATCCATTGACAGAGAGACTCATTTTTCTTTTTTACACTTTATTTACTGGATCTCACTCCATCTGCTCTGACAAAATGTGCAATGCATCACAATCAGCATGTAAAGAACCTTCATTGATGACTATATGACAGTGGTTCTCAGCTTGTTTCAAGCCATGGACCACTAGCCCAATTAAAAAAAAAATCATGGACCAGCTCCTTTTTGACTTTAGAGATATGATGAAAAAGGGTAGATTTTAAAGGTAGGTCAAGGGTTGCTTATAAATATAAAGTAAACTGAATTTTCAGAAATAAATAAAATGATATTACACAGCTAACATTTTGGTTTCATATATATATTTCACTTCATTTCCAAATATCTTGAATGTTCTGTGGACCACTAGAACAGACATCATGGACCACCAGTTGAGAACCACTGCTTTATGATGATGATGATGACTCTATACAGCAAAGATTCTCTGTATTCGCTCCTTTGTAATGTTCAGAAATGTTTAAATGTTGTTCAGAAATGTTGTAAAAACCAGCCCAGGGTAGAACAAGAAGTAACGGATTCAAGCTGGAAAAACTCTTGGCCTCTTGTAGCTTCCTTATTTTCTTATGTTTACCTCCAGGACACCAAGAGCTCCGCCACGTCCAAGGAGGGGGAGCTTGTGATCGCCCACTTCAACGGCCTGGTGAGGGCGAGTGAGGGGGGGGAGGCAGCGTCCAGCCAGCCTGTGAGAGCCGTGCTGGAGGCGCTCAAGCACATTGTGAGGTGAGCAAGGCGGCATTCAAGGATAATACAAGAGCCCTGTATGAATAGTATGGGTGTATGGGTATGGGCACAGGAACTACCGCGTGTAGGCCTCGCAGCCTCTTGTAGCTTCCTTATTTTCTTATGTTCTTATGTATGTATAGTATGTAGGGTATGTATGGTAAGGTTCAGGTTAGGTTAGGTAAGGTTCAGGTATGGTAAGGTTAGGTAAGGTAGCCACGGGTGCGCAAGGAAAACTTACTCCGAAACAAAAGCGATGCAGGTCACAAGAAGAGGAAGAGGGAGGCATTTTGTAAACAAGGATGTTTGTATGGCTCACTTATTGTAAGAACGTGAAGTGTTACAGAAGTTCATTAATTTCTTAGCACAGAATGTTTATTTCAGCCCTTTGTGACAATGCTTACTCTAGTTGTAAATATCTAAGTATAGTACTCGGCTTCTCCAGACCTTGAACTCCTGAATGCTCCTTCGCCTCTGACATTTACTGCCTCCAAAACCCATTCCATTTGTCTGGTTCTGTTCATAAAGGTGGATTTCTTCACGTGTGATTTTCAGACACTTGTTGATCTTTTTAGCTTATATTTATGCCTTATGTCTTGCTATCAAACTCCATTTGTGTACTAATTCCAGTCTTATTGCAATTTTTCATCAGGTCAAACACAGGGCCGGATTATGACATTTTGGGGCCCCTAGGCCTATTAATTGTGGGCGCCCCTCAGACGGAGCGACCCCTCTAACTCGCCCGCAACCCGAATTTTTTTACTGGTATAGCAAAATAAAGTGAGCTGAAAATCCAAATATTTACGTCTTTACATTTCACAAATAAGTGTTTTACTGTGTTAGCCACGATGATAAACAAAACATGACTGGGGGCCCATGATTTACAGCTAGGGTCCCACCCACACAGGGCCCTTATCTCAAATAAAGGCCTCAAACAGAGGCCCTTTACCTCAAATAAAAGGCATAAAAACAGGGTCGCCCTTTATCTCCAAATAAAGGGCCCAAACAGGGGCCCTTTATCTCAAAATTATTTGTAATTTTATTATAAGTTAAAGAATTATTCAGCAATGACAAAATATCCATTTTTCAAAAAAAAATTATATTATGGAAATCTTTAGCAAGGAGCACCCCAGTTTGGGGCCCAAGCTTGAGGGGCCACTAGGCTGCAGCTATAACTAAGCCTATAGTATAATCAGGGGGGTCAAACACAATTACTCCAGATTGCCTACTAATTCGTAAGGAATATTTACTTACAAGATATATGTAACTGTAAAGTAGTTTGTTTTTTGGTTCCATCTGTATTTAAGAGAAAGTCCCTCTAATTGAATTGTGAGTTAGTCGCCCGCCACGTTAAGTTGGCGAAAATTGGGGACCCTCACTCCCCCCTTCCGAACGCATGGGATTGGCTGAGGTGTTGGGTGTTGGGGCTTTTAGGGCGGAACTTTTAGTAAGGCATTATCACCCAACAAACCCAAACATCCTCAAGCCATCCCGTGCTTTTATTCGTATAGGGGGGAGGGAAGGGGCCCCATTTTCACCAGCTTAACGTGCGGCGGACTATAGTAATTACTGTTCCCCAGCGCCCCCCTCGGAGGCCTTTTTCTCTTCACCAGTGGGTGTTCTTGGTGGTTGACTGCTGACGCTGTCTGTTCTGAAGGTTGCGCCTGTTTTCTCGTGAGCTCCTCGGCCCAGCTGGTGATCCACGACCTCGGCCCAGGACCCCTGAACCTCTCCTCAAGGACCCTAATACTGTGCGCTACAGACAGACCTCTCACAGGTCAGCCTTTGCTTTACTTTTACTTTACAGGTCATTACTTTAACCCCTTCAGCCCCAGAATCTTTTCCTTTTGCTATATAAAATTGTCGTTGTCGAGCCATAAAATTACGAAACGTCACTGAATATAACCACTGAGTTAGTGGACAAGGATACTAAACAGGCCCCCCCCCCTCCATAGCTATAAATTATTACTGATATTCACTAAAAATCGTCTTAATGGTACTTAACCGCATTACAATGGAAAATCACGTTCTTGGATCTCAAGGGGTTAAGCCTAGCTTGCCTCATCATTCATGTACCATTTCAATGGCATATTTTGAAGGTCTTGTTTTAAATTTTAAAACGCATGGATCAGACCAGACGGACACTCGCAGGTCAGCACCGCCACTCACTGTGTGTGAGGAGGAGGGCTTACTTTTGTTGTGAATTTTTTTAAAGTTTTATGAATATTTTGAAGGATCTTTGTAAGTTAAAATGCATGATTCATGATGAGACCTTAACCAGTAATACCCACCAGTAACCTAGTCCCTTGCAGTAGGTGCTTTGAGGTGTCTCCTTTGTTATGTAGTGTCAGTGTGTGACAGCAGGACACCTGTGAGGTTAGTTCGCACTCAAAAAAAACACATAAGATACACTTGTGCATCATACATTCAAGCATCATCATTCCTCATCATTCTTTCTGTTTAACTTTATCTTAACTCATCTTCTGACTTAACAAGTAACCACCATCAGTAACCTTGTTCCCCGCCAATAGGGGGCTTGAGGATGCTGCATGTTTGCGACAGAGGGAGTTGACAGCAAGGAGGGCTTGGGTTTAACCCTTGAGGCCCAGAACGTATTTTCCATTGTAATTTGGGTGCATTAGACATTTTAGTGACCTATAAGCAATATTTATAGATCTGACTGTTAGTATCCTTGATCGACTAACTAATTTGGTATATTCAGTGACTTTTCGTAATTTTATGGGCTTAACAACAGACAATTTTTATATAGCAAAAGAAAGATCTGGGCGTTGTGAAGGGATTAAGTACTCACGCCAAAAGAATGATATTTTACTGTAATCGGAAGCCTTGTATTCCTCCAGGTTTTGGCGAGTGCTGTCAGCCAGGGGGATGTGGATAGACTGTTAAGCCATGTCGGCCAGACGTGTTCAAGGCCAGAACTTTCCATAGGTGGCAAAGGAAGTATTGTTTTTCGGCATTGATGTTATAATTCGATCTACTTTTAGTTGAGAAATCCAAGCTTCCAGCCAAAGGAAAATGTCTAGTTTACGTCATGTCTATTTGTGGAATGTTCCACGAAAACATCTCCACTTGAGAAGCAAGGGATTGTTAGGGCAAACAAAAGTAGGTAGAATATTTTTTTTAATTGGAAAACAATCGAATAAAAAGAAAACAATAGATCTGAATGTTTGAAGAAAGAAGAAAACACATTTTACGGGGACAGTTTGTGTGGGTTCCTGGTTTTTTTTTATGTTTTTTTATATATCCTGTATCATACTAACGGGCCGAATACCAAACAAATGTTGTAGTCCACAAAACCCCAGAGTAGTTCTTTCACATCAATACCCCACCATACGATAAACTTAAAGTCACCAGGACAACGTTTTTTTTTTTCTGTTTACAGACGTTGTGGTTCGGCGTAATACTTCATTTCTACGTCCATGATTTCAGGAAAGTTAGAAGGGGCATATCTGGAGAGTCTGTGTCATTTGTGGTCTTATCTGTGTCATAGTATGGCTATAAATCAAACAAATTAAAAAAAATATCACAGAGTGGCGACCACCAATAAGGTGCCCCATCCTAGTGTTTAGTTCTGAGTGTCCTCCCGCCGTCGTCTGTCGCCAGAAAAAAAAAACATAATGAAATTTTGAAACCGTATACAGGGGACTGTCAATTTTACGCGGGATTCGCGGGAGGATTTCCGAGTATTTTTTTGCCAGCGGGTAAATTTCTGTGAATCGTTGTAGATTCGGGTAAAAAAAATTTGGGGGGTTGCCCCATGCCCTTACATAGTTGCCTAGCCCACAGCCGAACCTGACCCTGGCCACTGACCCAGCACAGACATAAAACTTTTGTGGCTGGCCTAGCGGGAAGTTAATACTAGGCTGCCGATATTCTCTGACTACACGCACCAAGGTTTGCTTCAGGAGGCAGTCGTGGGGGTGGAAATACAGCAGCCCACAGCAGTATGTTGGGGGTGATTACAGAGCCACAGCCAGGTGTGAGATAGCTATGGTGATCCAAGGGGTCTCAGGTAGCGATTGGCAACACTGCCCTTCACGTGTCAAGTTTGCAGCTCCAGGGCCTGGAGAGTTCATCATGCATGGATGCCACAGCAGGAGGCAAGCCAGATTGGCTCAGAGGATAGATACTCAATATAGTATGGCCCAGAGCATATATACATACACAAATTCCTGTGAACACAAAAACAGACAAAATGAGACCAGAGAAATTATATTAGAATAACCAATGGACCTCTCTCAAGAAGCTCTCTCAGAGCATGAAATTTACAAAAAAACTCTCTGGGGGGCTTACAGCACCCCCCGAACCCCCATCTGGGGAGGTTCCCTCGCTCATGGTCGGTCAGTCCTCCGCTGCGCCGGACTGAGGTTGGTCGCCCTTATTATTTTATTCAGTGTTTTTTAATTTTTCTTGTTGAATCCCGGCGTAATACTTGCAGAAGACAAAGCATAAAACAACGCTTGAATTTTAAACGGTTAGATATACAGTCATGATATAAACTACTGTGTATCATCTTCAGTGGCACATAAAAATCCAGTTAGTATGCTTAATTCGTAATAATGGCGGCCTGGCGACATTAGTGCAGATGGCGACTATGTGTTATCTACCGGAAGGCCTCATCCCGAAATGTGTCCACCTCCCCCAAAACCCAGAGTAGTTACTTCACAACAATTACCCTAAATAACATGTATTTCACACACCCTTAAATGACATTTTATTATTATGATTATTTTCTCATTAATCTGACCCTCCTCAATAGACCCAAAATAGAAAATTAATTAGTTTTGTAATTGAAGGTCGTCATACATTGATTGAGAAATTCATTACCATTCATTGGCACGACCTTAGTCTATAATGACGCCAAGACCTTAGTTCTATATGACGCCAATGACATTAGTTTCTATAATGACGCCAATGAACCTTAGTTCTTTAATGACACCAATGACCTTAGTTCTATAATGACGCAAGGACCTAGTTCTATAATGATGACGCCAATGACCTTAGTTCTATAATGACGCCAATGATAGTTCTATGGATTGCACCAATGACCTTAGTTCTTTAATGACACCAATGCCTTAGTTCTATGATGACGCCAATGACTTAGTCTTGAATGACACCCAATGACCTTAGTTCTATGATGACGCCAATGACCTTAGTTCTATAATGAAGCCAAGACTAGTTCTATGATGACGCCAATGACCTTAGTTCTATAATGACGCCAATGACTTAGTTCTATGATGAGCCAATGGACCTTAGTTCTATGATGACGCCAATTGACCTTATTTCTATGATGACGCCAAGTGACCTTAGTTCTATAATGACGCCAATGACCTTAGTTCTATGATGACGCCAATGACCTCAGTTCTATGATGACGCCAATGACCTTAGTTCTATGATGACGCCAATGACCTTATTTCTATAATGACGCCAATCCTTTCTTCTATAATGACGCCAATGACTAGTTCTATGATGATGCCAATGACCTTAGTTCTATAATGACGCCAATGACCTTAGTTCTATAATGACCCCAAATGACCTTAGTTCTAAAATGACGCCAATGACCTTAGTTCTATGATGACGCCAATAAACCTTAGTTCATAATGACGCCAATGACCTTTCTTCTATAATGCCCGCCAATGACCTTAGTTCTATAATGACCCCCAATGACCTTAGTTCTATGATGACGCCAATGACCTTAGTTCTATAATGACGCCAATGACCTTTCTTCTATAATGACGCCAATGACCTTAGTTCTATAATGACGCCAATGACCTTAGTTCTATGATGACGCCAATGACCTTAGTTCTATAATGACGCCAATGACCTTAGTTCTATAATGACGCCAATGACCTTAGTTCTATAATGACGCCAATGACCTTAGTTCTATAATGACGCCAATGACCTTATTTCCCTATAAGGGGACCCCAAATGACCTTAGTTCTATAATGACGCCAATGACCTTAGTTCTTTAATGACGCTAATACCTTAGTTCTATAATGACGCCAATGACCTTAGTTCTATAATGACGCCAATGACCTTAGTTCTATAAGGGCCCGCCAATGACCTTAGTTCTATAATGAGCCAATGACCTTAGTTCTATGATGACGCCAATGACCTTAGTTCTATGATGAGGGCCAATGACCTTAGTTCTAAAATGACGCCAAATGACCTTAGTTCTATGATGACGCCAATGCCCTTAGTTCTATGATGACGCCAATGACCTTAGTTCTATGATAAACGCCAATGACCTTAGTTCTATAATGACGCCAATGACCTTATTTCTATGATAAACGCAATGACCTTAGTTCTATGATGACGCCAATGATTTTTAGTTCTATGATGACGCCAATGCCCTTAGTTCTATGATGACGCCAATGACCTTAGTTCTATGATGAACGCCAATGACCTTAGTTCTTAATGACCCAATGACCATCTTTGTAACAACTCATCAACCGCTGCGTCCCCAGGAGTCCTGCTCAACACTCGCCTCGGTGCTTTGTCAAAAACCAGCTGCACTACCTGCTCCCGGGCCCTGTGGTGGCGGGCGCCAAGGAGGCGCGGCCCGCCCTGCTGCAGGAGCTGGCCGGCTGTCTGGGCTACAGGCTCAGGGACATCATCATCGACAACTTCCAGGTGACTACCACAACACTGTTTTATTTATATTTTATTTATTATTAGTCTTACACACCACAAGATAATTAACAGGCAGTCTTGAAAAAAAATATTTTATATCCCAGGGTGTACACGATTTTCTGCAAATATTGAGACAGATGATATATCGAAAATAATTCTAAGTAGAAAATGCTCTATACCATATGCTTTTTTAAGCTTCCTTTGGACGTGAGTTTGAAGTGTGAAAAATCAGGCGGGCCGGTATAGGCCACTGCACTGAATAATAAGATCCCTTTTCCAAATGTCCAAAAATCTTGATTAGATAGGTAATTTTGCGGACAACGGGGTGCTAGCGACCAATAGTTGATGTTATTTTAACCCAAAAAGGCAATCTTAAGTGTTCTTATGTGGAAAATCGGTTTTTACAAAATAAAACCACTGGTTTTGATATACTCATTGTCCACCATGAACATTAGTTCTGGTCAGGGTTGTCCCCTGCTACTGGTAACATGTAACACAGTAAAAACAGCCACATGGTTGGATCGTTGGCGACTAAACCGGCTCCCCCACTGGTTCTACCAGTGAGGAAGATGTGCTGGCACCCAGATGGACTAAAAAAAAGACCACTTAAGGGCAGATGACTCACTATTGAGTCAATGGCTATCCAGCCCAGCTATGGTGAAATAGTGGGCAGCCTGGGGTTAATCCCTACAGGGGTTCTGCTCCCTGGCCACGGTGAGCAGTAAGGCCAAATCCCTGACATAGATTGGTTTGGGGGGGGGGGGGTTGAAACCCCCTCCCTGTAAAAACCTAAACGACCCACAAAACGTTTTAAAGAGGTAGAGGCCGGGGGCGCCGTAATCGCGCCCCGACCCGGTTTTGCCGGGGGGCCCGACCATGCGACCCCTCCTATGCCGACGCAGGGGAGGGGTCTGCCTATGACGAGTGCGGGGCAAAGAATCGGGAATCCCGCACTCTAAATAAAGTAATAGGGCCCCCTACCACCCCTTTTTCTTATGGGGTGGCCGGGGCGGTGCAGAGGCGGCGCCCTGCCCGTCGAATCACTCCTGGGATCAACCTGCGGGGGGTTTTCTTCGTGGGGGCTCGTGGAACGTTCCTGAGCCTCTCAGACGTCATCGATTTACCTCTCCTATCGGGCGAGCTCAGTAGGCTGAGGGTGGATATATGGGACTCTCGAGACGAGAGGCCGGGCAATGGCGAGACTAGCATGGGGTTACACCTACTACTGGCCCGGGCATGAGCAATGGTCACCGTGTCCGGGGAGTAAGCTATGGCATCTCCAGCAAACTGCAGCCGTCAGTTGTTGAGGTTTACTCCGGTTGATGAGCGTACAATGCGGGTGAGGATGAACAAAACTCTGGGTTTCATGTCTCTTGTTGCAGTGTACTGAGATGCGAAAAAACTGAAGAAAGGAGATGTTCTACGCCAAACTCGACCCTGTATTAGACCAGTGTCCTCCTCGGGACACACTCATTGTCTTGGGCGACTTCAATTCTACTACTGGCACTGTGAGAGATGGCTACGAGTTTGTGTTGGTCCCATGGCCCCGGGTACCAGAAACACCAACAGTTCTCTGCTTCTGAACTTTGCAAGATCCAGAAGGTTGAGAATTGCAGGTTCTTGGTATCAGAGACCAGAAACTGCACCCGCTGGACATGGTATAGGTAATGGGTGGAGGGGTAGCTAAGGAGATCGACCACATCCTCGTTAGTACTCGTTTGAGGATCCCCCAGAACTGCAGGGTTTTACCGGAGTGCTGATTTTTGGAACAGATCACAGACTTGTTGTTGCTACACTTAAGCTTTCATGCCAAGTCCAGAAGAACCCCCAAGAGGTAACCATACTGTGTTTCATCTTGAGAAACTGAAGGACTTGACATGTGCTCATGAGTATGCGGTGGCAGTCTCCCAAAACGGTTTGATGTGCTAGGTGCTCTCGGGACCCTGTAGAACTATGGGATACTTTCAAAACGTGAAACTCTACAGGCTGCCAAGGAGTGTATTGGGAGGGGCTCGAGGTCAAGACGTGGTTTTGTCTCGACGGAGACGCTGAGAAAATCGAGGAGAGTCACGCTGCCAGACTGGCTGGGAACCGGGACCCGCACAGGGGTCTGTCACGCCGGACTAAAACCCTCCTGGGGAAAACAAGGAGAGGTATGTCAGGAGTCTCGCTGAGGATGTCGAGGGTCATTTGAACGCTAATAACCTCCGACCCGCCTACCGAGCCCTGAAGAAGCTCCCTTCCAAGTCTCCTTCTCGGGCAGTGCTATTCGAACAGCAGATGGGGCGCCTCGTGTCGGACATGGATGGGGAGATGGCTCGTTGGGCTGAGTACCCTTTGGGCAGTTGTTCACGGGGGACCCTCCAACTGAGCAGCTTCCCCACACCACTGGGTTACAGGCCCGTGGATGCCGATCCTCCCATTGACGAAACCGCACCCTCTCTTGACGAAGTCAGAGAGGCTGTAGCAAAGTTGAGGGTGGAAAAGGCAGCTGGGGTTTGTAATATCAGTGCGGAGCTCCTCAAAGCTGGGGGTGAGACCATGATCCGCGGGTTGCATGCCGTCCTGACTGCCGTGTGGCAATCAGGTACCATTCCTCCTGACTGGAAAAAAGGGGGGTGGTCGTCCCCCATCTGGAAAGGGAAAAGGGACCGTCAGGACTGCAACAATTACCGCAGTATTACACTGCTCAGCGTAACAGGCAAGGGTGCTTGCCCATCTATTTCTGACACGATTCGCAGTCATCTGGTGAAACATCAGAGACCTCAGCAGTTTTGGGTTCACGCCTGGTAAGTCAACAACAGACCGTATCCTAGGCTTTGTGTCCTGGTGGAACGCCGACGCGAGTTTCGACAGGGGATGCTTGCAGCCTATGTTGATCTCAAGAAGGCGTTTGACTCAGTTGCATCGTGAGTCACTCTGGGATCTTCTGCGACTTCGAGGGATTCCTGCAAGGACTATTGGTTTGATAACTGGTCTGTATTCTGGGACTGAGAGTGCTGTGAAGTGTGGGCAGGTGTATCCAGCTTCTTTCCTGTGAATACAGGAGTGAGGCAAGGGTGCGTCCTTGCCCCATCAATTTTCCAACGCTTGTATGGACTGGGTAATTGGACAAGGTTGTAGATCAAAGTGATTGTGGAGCATCCGTTGGCAACACCAAGATCCCTGATCTTGTTTTTTTGCCGATGATGCAGTAATCTTTGCTGAGTCGCTGGAGGTCCTGGTGATGGCTCTCGAGGCAAATGCACGAGGAGGCAAACCTTTGGGACTTGAGGTCTCCTGGCTCAAGACCAAGGTCCAGGTGTTTGGAGACTTACAGATGAAGCAGTACAGTCTGTTCATGCGTGTGGCGAGGACATTGAGATCTTGGAAAGTTTTACATACCTTGGTAGCGCAGTTCCATAATTGACGGGGGGTCACGTCAAGAAGTCTTATCGGCGGATTGGCATAGCCCACGGTGTTATGGACTCGCTCAGCAGGAGTATTTGGCGTTGTCGGTACTGTGCAGGAGGACAATGATCCGGATCTTCAAGTCGCTTGTGACCTGTCTTACTCTATGGTTGTGAGAAATGGACACTAAATAGTGACTTGAAGAGACGAATCAATGCCTTGGTAATACAGGGGAACCTCGTTTAACCGGGATTTAAAACAACGGGAGCCTCAAAAAACCCGGGACTAATCGACCCAGGGTTTTTTTTTTTTTTTTTTTTTTTTTTTTTTTTTTTTTTTTTTTTTTTTTTTTCCCCTGATAAACTCTGGGAAATCTCTTCCTGTTTTTTATTTTTCCACTTTCCTATGACTTACATCTTTTCAAAATAAGAGTAAAAAAGACACCTGAACTAAATTGGCTCACCCCTCTTTTTTATTTTATTCTCTTACGTCTTCTTTATAGGACTGCCAACTAAGGGGCTTTGTGTTACCCATTTTTGTTGTGCCCTTGGCCAGTTCCTTTGATATTGTATATAAAAAAAAAAAAAAAAAAAAAAAAAAAAAAAATTTGGGCGATTCCATAAGAGTAAATCTCAAAAAAAGGCAAAAAAATGTTATCCGGGATGCGCTCCCCCCCGAGGGGGCCGGATAAACGAGGGTTTTCCTGTAAGTGTCTTCGCAGAATCATGGGTATCGCGGGGGATTAGTGTCAAACGCGATTGCACTGAGATGACGAGGCCATTACCTGCATAGCCGTCAGGCCAACTTCGGCGGATGGCAGTTGGCCCCCGCTAAAACATGGCAACCATCC
>JACEEZ010009303.1:0-43594 GCA_016584305.1 Chionoecetes opilio | reverse complement strand
GTAAAAAAATAAAAATAAATTCCCGGTAAAATGTAGCATAAAAGCGCATGCCTACTGATGAGATTCTAGGAAAGATGGACAATGTAAGTCTAGATTACAAAGGAAGGCATAAAAAGGAAAAAGAAGAAAGGAAGGATAAAATAAAAGACGAGAGTAAAATAGAAAGATGAATAACTAGACAGTGAAATCGATTCCTCAAAAACAAAAGAAAAACAAACAAAAGAGAAGTAAAAAGCAGGAAAAAAAAACCTAACAAAGCTATCAACTCTAAAAACTCATAAGTAAAATTGAGTCAAAATTAGGGTAGTAAATGTTAGTTATTATAATAGTTAATACTTTGGAGGGTGAAAGAAAAGAAAATCAAAAGTGAAGCCTTATTACGAGAGGGAAAAAAGTGAACGGAATAAAATATGTAATTCTGATGAGAAAAAAATGCCACAAGTGTCAAGGCTTTTATCTTTTTACTAGCCACAAAGCCGCCCTCCGGGCGGACTTTTTGGCTAGCTCCTGCGGAGGGCTATTGGTGGGCCAAAGGCCCACAAACACAGACTCTCCAGATAGCCCCTTCTAACTTTCCTGAAATCATGGATGTAGAAATGTATGTATTAACGCCAACCCATTCACATCACCCCCCACCCATTCACTCACCCATTACCCATCACCCCCCACCCATTCACTCACCCATTACCCATCACCACACACCCATTCACTCACCCATTACCCATCACCCCCCACCTATTCCATCACCCATCACCCCTCTCATCTCAGGTCAGTGTGGGAAAGATCCTCGTCTGTGGTTGGGTACATATCAGTGGCTTTAAGGACATGAAAGAGCCCGTTACACTCCTCCTCTTCCATCCCTCGGCCACTCTGACGGCTGAGTTTTGTTCTCCCTTGAAGCTGAGTCGCCTTAGCGCTGCTCGTACTCCCTTGGACTTAATTACTTGGTTCCACAGGGATTTAGTTTGGCGTAGAGTTTAGTGGCTTATGTCTCCTCTCCCTCCTCCCCCCCCCCTAAGAACGCGAGGGAGTGAGGGAACAGGGAGGACAAGGTGGAGTGGGTGGATGCAAGGAGGAAGGGAGGATCTATTGGTGACAGGAGCTGGCGTGGAGTGGCGTCCTTCAGCGTCACTCCCACATGCCAGGGGCGCCGCGACACACGCTGGTGACGATGGTGTGACCAAAGTATAACTAATATAGTTTATATTAGGTACTTTGGGTGTTACTATCAAGGCAGCGGCCCACGGTACCGCGCTGAGGCGTCATGGTCGCACTCTTTCCTGGGTCCCGCACTTCAGCACTGCCCTGATACGCCTCTACATTTATCAAACGTGACTACAAAGCTTTCTTATATCTGAATACTGAATACAGAACACTTTCTTGCATGTGAATACAGAACATCCATATAATAATTCATCACTTGGCACCAAAATATTTATTTACATATACATACTAGCATAAGTTAAGTTCTTGGTTTCTATTTAGGTGAGGGTCCTGTGGTGTAGTGGTTAGCACAGCCGCCTTTAAAGCGGCAGACTCGGGTTCGAATCCCGGCAGGACCAAAACCGTCGTGACTAGTTTTTTTACTTTTATTTTGCGTGTACCTTTTTTTTCCAGGAATCGTTCACGTTTACATCAACTATAAATGACGCTTAAGATACACAATGTCACGTCACCATTTTGTTCTTTAAGAAATACATGAACACGATGGTGCAGTCCGTGAACCAGGAGGGGGATCCGTGATGGAGCGCGGGGCCAGGAACGCGTATACGGCGCCGCGGTGTGAAGAAAACTTTCAGGAAGCGTGACGCATGGGTGTCCGAACTCGACCATGTGTTTGCGTCTTCATGCATGCTTCAGCATCTCAGTGATTTTTCTGTTATACAGCGCGCTGATCTCCCTTCAGATCATGCTCCAATCACTGTATCTGTGTCACGCACAAGGGTAGACTTGGATAGTTTGCTAGTCAGAGCAGCATCTTTGGGGGATCACGCAGCGCTGTATGGCAATACAACAAGGAGTGCCTTGATTAGAAAGCCAATCAGATTTGTTAATATAGATAGGCAGATGTTTGCTTGCAAACATTGCACATGGTGAATATTCCGATATAGAAGAGGATATTAATGTCTCCACCAAGAGATTATCTGATGCTTTATATGAGTGTGCAGGGGGAGCGAGTGCGATGAGAGCAAACCAAGCTGCATGTTAACTTGGGGAGATGGGAGAGGTTTTGAAGGACAAAGATGATGCCAGGGTGTGGAATGCCATCAGTTGAGAGGTGATTTGATACATCCATGCATGATAGAGGAGACCAACCAAGTGATGAAGATTTTAGAGCTCATTTTGAAAGTATGTTAAACCCACCTGGCATTGTCACTCGACCCCAAGAGGTGAGTACTGATGTGTATATACCTGTATTGGATGACCCCATCGCACCCAATGAAGTTGAATATCAGATTAAGAAAATGAAGGTAGATAAAGCCTGCGGGACAGATGGGCTTTCTCCTGGCGTGTTGACATTGTTACCCGTGCAATGGTTTTTGGCCCTTACTACACTATACAATGTGATTTTTATGTCTGGGTCATATCCTGTATCGTGGATTAGGGCTAAGGTTTTTGAGCGTTATCCGTGATGGCGCGCCGAGGCCCAGAACACGCCTAGGGCACCGCGGTGTGTGTGGCTGCGGGGTCACGGCCTTGCATGCTTGCTGGACGGGAGAGCTTTGAGAGAGCTTGGTGTAAAACATAGATGGGAGAACAGTGTATTTCGTTAGTTAGGTGTTCTCGAGGTAAGGTGTTAAGTGGATGTAGGTAGTGTTAAGTAACAGGAACTACCACGTGTACGTCTCACTAGTCATGGCCTCTTGTACCTTCCTTATTTTCTTATGTTCTTATGTTCTTATCTATTTGTAGGCTGTTGACCTTACTGACATGCCCTTGGTCTGTGGTGAAGGAGACATCCCCGCCAGGAGCAGCTTCCGTCCTTCCCCCGGCAGCTGCACACCCACTCACAGCTCCACCCCCACCCATAGCTGCACCCCCACCCACAGCTGCACACCCACCCACAGCTCCACACACACCCACAGCTGCACACCCACCCACAGCTGCACACGGCCACTCACAGCTGCACACCCACCCATAGACTGCACCCCCACCCACAGCTGCACACCCACCCACAGCTGCACCCCCACCCACAGCTGCACCCCCACCCACAGCTGCACCCCCACCCACAGCTGCACCCCCACCCACAGCTGCACCGCCACCCACAGCTGCACACCCACCCACAGCTGCACACCCACCCACAGCTGCACCCCCACCCACAGCTGCACACACGCCACACTGCACCCACCCACGCTGCACACCCACCCACAGCTGCACACCCACCCACAGCTGCACCCCCACCCACAGCTGCACCCCCACCCACAGCTGCACCCCCACCCACAGATGCACCGCCACCCACAGCTGCACACCCACCCACAGCTGCACACCCACCCACAGCTGCACACCCACCTACGGCTGCACACCCATCAATGCATTCGACTTAGAGAAAATTCAAAATATGAAGATTAAGTTGGAAAACCTAAATGAATTTAGTCAATTAATTATTGATGTGAGTTACCAGTGAGTTACGAGAAGTGTTTATCCAGCCAGCCAGAGTTACATATATGTACAAGGAAATTGATATGAAAGTTCAAGTACCTTCCAGGAAATGTGTTAACAAGCCATGGTTTGACAAGACATGTAGAGAATCAAAGAAAAAATATCTGGAGTGTAAGCGTTCTGTGAAGAAAAGTATGACTAAAGAGTCAAGGGACATTTTACGACAGGAAGGAAAACGACACAAGAGAGTTATCAGAAAAGCAAATCGATTGTATGATGAAGAACTACATCAAAAGCTAAGGTCTCTTAAAACTAAGAATCCACAGGATTACTGGAAGCTTATAAATTGTGACAAAAAAACAAATTTGTTGACGGGAAACATATCTTTAGAAACTTTTCAAGCACATTTTAAGGAAATTAGCAACCAGTTCAGAGATGTAGTAGATGATGTATCGGACCCAAGTGTATGTGATGTGAATTTGAATAATGAAATGATTAATAGAGAGTTTACAGTTGATGAGATAAGGATTCATGTATCAAAACTGAAAAACTGAAAATCACCTGGAGTTGACAATATCTTAAATGAATTTATAAAAAATTGCCCACCACAATTATTGCCTGTTATAGTACTTCTTTTTAATATTATAATGAACTGTGCCATTATGCCTACAGACTGGACCCTAGGGATAATTAAACCTCTTTACAAAAATAAGGGAAATATTAATGATGTCGATAGCTATAGGGGAATAACATTACTTAGTTGTTTAGGTAAACTTTTTACGTCAGTAATCAATTCACGGATATTCGATTACTTATCTGAGGCAAAATTATTAGGAGAAGAACAAGCAGGTTGCAGAAAACATTATAGCACGTTGGACCATATATTTGTTCTGCAGACCTTAATCCATTTTTATATAACACATAAAAAACAACTATTCTGTGCTTTCATTGACTATCGAAAGGCTTTTGACTATGTAGACAGGTCACACTTATGGACGAAATTACTAAATACATACATCAATGGAAAAGTTTTGCAGGTATTGCGTAGTTTGTACAGTAATGCAAAATCATGTGTAAGAGTTGGCAATTCAGATTCTTTATATTTCCCATGTAATGTTGGTGTCAGGCAAGGTGAAAAATTGTCTCCATTATTGTTTTCAATTTACCTTAATGATTTTAAAGATTATATTAGTACTAAATTTTCTGGCCTACCTCTTATTTCAGAAAAATGGATGGAATTTAGTGACATTGAAATGTACTTTAATTTATACTGTTTGTTATATGCAGATGATACCATTGTTATAGCAGAAAATGCAAAACAGCTACAATGTGCCTTAAATGCAGTTCATGAATATTGTAGCAAATGGTCACTTGCGGTAAATACTGCAAAAACTAAAGTAATTGTGTTTTCAAAAGGGAAAGTTAAAAGATTTAAGACATTTAAGTTTGGAGATAATGATATTGATGTCGTCGATGATTATGTGTATTTGGTCAGGACTTTTAATTATAATGGTATTTTTTATAAAGCCAAAAACAAGCAAATGACTCATTCTAAGACAGCCACTTATGGGTTATTGAGTAAAATTAGCAGATTGGACTTACCAGTGGAAATTGGCTTAGATTTATATGAAAAACTGATACTACCAATTATGTTATATGGATGTGAAATATGGGGCTTTGAAAATAATAATCAATTAAATGTAACCTGTAATTCTTTTCTTAAGAGGATTCTAAAGTTAAATAAGTCTACATCAACTTGCATGTTATATGGTGAAACAGGATTTAGTAAGCCCTAAGAATTAATAAAAAACAGGATGATATATTTTTGGTATCAAATTGCTAATGGTAATGAAAGTAAGATTTCAAATATTCTATACAAATTTATCAAAAATATGTATGACTTAGATATCTATAAGTCCCCATGGCTAGTACAGATAATTAAACTATTAAACTTCAATGGAATGTCAAATATATTTAATCAGGATGTAAATACTAATGGCAACTGGCTGAAAAATTCATTTAAATTAAGAACTTCTGATATACACAAACAAAAATGGTCAGAGGAATTGCATAGTAATTTAGCATGTATAAACTACAGAATGATGACCACAGATGTACAGTTACAACATTATTTGTTAGTTCTACCCAAGCAATACTCCACCAGTATATGTATGTTTAAGTGTGGAAATCAAAGATTACCTATAGTTACAGGTAGGTATAGCAATATTGACTTGGAGGAGAGAAGTTGCACCTTATGTGATACCAATGATATAGGAGATGAAATTCATTATTTATTTAAATGTCCTTTCTTTAATGATAGCAGAATGAAATACGTTAAGAGATATTATTATACTAATGTAAATGTCATAGAGACACGTGATTTATTCAGTAGTAAAAATTATAGCAAACTGTTAAATTTAGCCAAATCTATTCGGGTAATTGTAACCTACTTTAAGGAACATTAGTTTTTGATATTTGTAATGTTAGTTCTTAAGCGCTGTCTGTACTCCATGAAGATTTATGTATTGTACTCCCATACCCCGTTTGGGGTCGCCTGAGTTCAATAAACCTTCAAACCTTCAAACCCACCCACGGCTGCACACCCACCCACAGCTGCACACCCACCCACAGCTGCACACCCACCCACAGCTGCACACCCACCCACAGCTGCACACCCACCCACAGCTGCACACCCACCCACAGCTGTACACCCACCCACAGCTGCACACCCACCCACAGCTGCACACCCACCCACAGCTGCACACCCACCCACAGCTGCACACCCACCCACAGCTGCACACCCACCCACAGCTGTACACCTCACCCACAGCTGCACACCCACCCACAGCTGCACACCCCACCCACAGCTGCACACCCACCCACAGCTTCACACCCCCACAGCTGACACCCACCCACAGCTGCACACCCACCCACAGCTGCACCCCACCCACACTTGCACCACCCACCAGCTGCACCACCCCCCACAGCTGTACACCCCACCCACAGCTGCACACCACCCACAGCGCACATCCACCCACAGCTCACCCACCCCAGCTGCACACCAATACAAGTGTAACCCACACAGCTGCACACCAGACCCACAGTCTGCCCCTACCAAGCTGGTACACCACCCACAGCTGCTAACCCACCCACAGTGCAACCCACCACGCTTACACTCCCCCATCTGTACACCCCCTCAGTGCACACTCCTGCACGAGCTGCCCCACTCCCTTTGTCCCCATCTCCGACAGCTGAGTCCCTTAAGCGCTGCTCGCACTCCCTTGGACTGGCTGCTGACGGACACTTAACTTAAACTTGGTTCCACAGGGATTTAGTTTGGCGTAGAGTTTTGGTGGCCTTATGTCCTTCCCCCCTCCCCCCCTAAGACGCGAGGGAAGTGAGGGAACAGGTGGACAATGTGGAGTGGGTGATGCAAGGAGGAAGGAGGATCTATTGTGACAGGAGTTGGCGTGAGTGTGGCGTCCCTTCAGCGTCACTCCCACAGCCAGGGGGCCGACGACACACGCTGGTGACGATGGTGTGACCAAGGTAAAATAACTAATTAGGTTGTATATTAGGTACTTTGTGTTACTAATCAAGGCAGCGGCCACACGGTACCTGCGCTGAGGGCGTCATGGTCGCACTTTTTCCTGGGTCCCGCACTTCAGCACTGCCCTGATACGCCTCTACATTTATCAAACGTGACTACAAAGCTTTCTTATATCTGAATACTGAATGCAGAACACTTTCTTGCATGTGAATACAGAACATCCATATAATGATTCATCACTTGGCACCAAAATATTTATTTACATATACATACTAGCATAAGTTAAGTTCTTGGTTTCTATTTAGGTGAGGGTCCTGTGGTGTAGTGGTTAGCACAGCCGCCTCTAAAGCGGCAGACTCGGGTTCGATTCCCGACAGGACCAATCCCGACTGGTTTTTTTTACTTTTATTTTGCGTGTACTTTTTTTTCCAGGAATCGTTCACGTTTACATCAACTATAAATGACGCTTAAGATACACAATGTCACGTCACCATTTTGTTCTTTAAGAAATACATGAACACGATGGTGCAGTCCGTGAACCAGGAGGGGGATCCGTGATGGAGCGCCGGGGCCCAGGACACGCGTATACGGCGCCGCGGTGTGAAAGAAAACTTTCAGGAAGCGTGACGCATGGGTGTCCGAACTCGACACATGTGTTGCGTCTTCATGCATGCTTCAGCATCTCAGTGATTTTTCTGTTATACAGCGCGCTGATCTCCCTTCAGATCATGCTCCAATCACTGTATCTGTGTCACGCACAAGGGTAGACTTGGATAGTTTGCTAGTCAGAGCAGCATCTTTGGGGGATCACGCAGCGCTGTATGGCAATACAACAAGGAGTGCCTTGATTAGAAAGCCAATCAGATTTGTTAATATAGATAGGCAGATGTTTGCTTCAAACATTGCACAGGTGAATATTCCCGATATAGAAGAGGATATTAATGTCTCCACCAAGATGATATCTGATGCTTTATATGAGTGTGCAGGGAGGAGCGAGTGCAGAGTGAGAGCAAACCAAGCTGATGTTAACTTGGGGAGATGGGAGAGGATTTTGAAGGACAAAGATGATGCCAGGGTGTGGAAGGCCATCAGTTGGAGAGGTGATTATGATACATCCATGCATGATAGAGGAGACCAACCAAGTGATGAAGATTTTAGAGCTCATTTTGAAAGTATGTTAAACCCACCTGGCCTTGTTACTCGACCCCAAGAGGTGAGTACTGATGTGTATATACCTGTATTGGATGACCCCATCGCACCCAATGAAGTTGAATATCAGATTAAGAAAATGAAGGTAGATAAAGCCTGCGGGACAGATGGGCTTTCTCCTGGCGTGTTGACATTGTTACCCGTGCAATGGTTTTTGGCCCTTACTACACTATACAATGTGATTTTTATGTCTGGGTCATATCCTGTATCGTGGATTAGGGCTAAGGTTTTTACTATTTTTAAGAGAGGGAACAAATCGGAGGCAAACAACTACAGAGGTATTAGCGTAATTAATTGTCTAGCCAAGCTATTTGATATGATTCTTTGCTTCAGAATGAATCAGTGGTACCGCCCTTTTCGTGAGCAGGCCGGTGCTCAGAGCGAACGTGGCTGTATAGAGCACATTGTCACTTTGCGGCTGCTTACCGATATGGCGCGCCGTAAGAAGTTGAAGCTTTTCGTAACTTTTATTGATTTTAGTAAAGCATACGATCTGGTCCCGCGGAACAAAATATTTGTTATCCTGAAGCGTTTAGGATATGGTATGGTTATGTTGTCAGCCGTGATGGCCATGTACAAGGTCACAGAGTCCATGATAGGCGCAGCGCAGCGGTCATGACGGCCACACTTGGGGTCAGGCAGGGCTCACCCACGTCCTGCCTTTTATTCATAGTATTTGTAAATGAACTTATTAGAATGCTAAAAGAGCAGTGTACAGCAGAAGGTTTTATCCAATGGCTTCACATATTGGTCATGATGGACGATACAGTTTTGTTATCTACAAGTCGCGACAACATGATACAAAAGGTGAGAATCTTACTGTCTTTCTGTGCAGAGTATGGAATGGTTATTAATCAGTCTAAAACCAATTCTTTTGTGATTAATTGGACGGTCGGTGACTCCGAGCCTCTGCAGGTGAATGAACTTGTTATTGAGCCTTGCTCCACGTACATGTACCTGGGATCCCCCTTCACCAGCGACGGCTCGGTGTCAACCGCAGTAAAAGTGCATGCTAAGAATAAGTTGTGCCATGTGTTTAAAATCTGTGTCATTTGTTAATAAAAACAACGATGTGCCATTCATAGTGAAACGACGAGTTTTCGACGCAGCATTGATGTCCTCACTTTTGTATGGCTGCGAGTCATGGGTGGAAGCTGATCTTAAACCCGTTATCAAATTATACAATTGGGCCCTAAAACAGCTTTTGGGAGTAAGAAAATCAACCCCAAACAATGTCTGCTACGCTGAGATAGGATACACAACATTACCTGATAGGATTCAACTGAAACAACACAATTTTTTTTCTAAAATGAGATCCGAAAGATCTGATCTCACGGATGATCCTCTAATGTTCGCCATCTCAACAGTTTTGCGTGCCAGGACGCCTAGTGGAAGGAGAATACGTAGCTTTATGGATAATGAGATCCCTGATGTGAATACTCTAATGCAAAGTGTGATTTCATCCATTATCCAGTCAAATGCATCAAAATGTATAGTGTACAAAGACATCAATCCCGACCTTAATGTTCACGATATATACACCAAACGCCATACTGTTAACGACCGCCATAGAATATCCTTTACTCGTTTTCGGGTGTCGGGACACAGTCTGTGTATCGAAACAGGACGCTGGAATAGACGAGGGCGTGGTCGCCTCCCAGTCGAGGAGCGGCTATGCGTATGTGGGCACGTGCAGACAGAGAGACATGTAGTAGAGGACTGTCCATTTTCTTATAATGTTAGACAAGCGTTTGGTCTTAACAAGTTAGAGGAACTTTTTACTGGCAGATACTCACATGATACAACCTGTAAAGTGATTCACGATATCCTCAGACTTTATATGTAAGAAGCGAAGCATCAGGATATGTTGTTGTGCTGTTTTATGAATGTTTCATGTTGTGTTTATGTCCATATGTTTGTGTCATTTGTCTTGGTATTATAGGCTTTTTTTATTTGTACTCTATATTTTGAGTCTGTATAGTAATTTTACTCCTAACATTTATGTTTTAACTATTAAATAGGTTAGTTTTCTGCATTTTACGTTTTTCCCCGTGATGTATCGCGTGGTTTTGTTTAGCAATTTTTACACTTAACATATATCTTTTTAGAATTTGATAATCTTTCTGGTATTACTTTTGATGTTTTGTTTCCTTTGGTGTTTTACTTTTTAGTAACGTGTTCTTACTTTCCTTTTTATGACTTATTATTTTCACTTTTTGTCTTATTAGTGTTTTTCAGTGATATTATTTTTTAGATGAATATTTTGTATAATTTCAGCTGAGCTACCTCGACAGTAAATAACTATACTTGTCATGTAAAGTTTTTTTTGTGGAATACAGTTTAGGCGAATTATTCCATATATTTATACTATTGAAAACTTGATATTACGTTAAAGTTATGTATTTATACAGTAATTGTATGCTGTGGTCCATAATTCTATCTATCTATCTATCTATCTATCTGTGTGGCGGCGGGGTGACGGCCTTGAATGCTTGCTGGACGGGATAGCTTTGAGAGAGCTCAGTGTAAAACATAGATGGGAGAACAGTGTATCTCGTTAGTAAGGTGTTCTCGAGGTAAGGTGCTAAGTGGATGTAGGTAGTGTTAAGTAATAGGAACTACCACGTGTACGTCTCACTAGTCACGGCCTCTTGTACCTTCCTTATTTTCTTATGTTCTTATGTTCTTATCTATTTGTAGGCTGTTGACCTGACTGACATGCCCTTGGTCTGTGGTGAAGGAGACATCCCCGCCAGGAGCAGCTTCCTTCCTTCCCCCGGCAGCTGCACACCCACCCACATCTGCACGCCCACCCACAGCTGCACCCCCACCCACAGTTGCACCCCCACCCACAGCTGTACACCCACCCACAGCTGCAAACCCACCCACAGCTGCACACCTACCCACATCTGCACGCCCACCCATAGCTGCACACCCACCCACAGCTGTACACCCACCCACAGCTGTACACCCACCCACAGCTGCACACCCACCCACACTGTACACCCACCCACAGCTGCACACCCACATCCACCTGTCCACCGTAGCCCCCCTCAGTCGTGTGGAATCCGCGTCTGTGGTGGCTACCACAGGCTTGACACCGAAGCTGTACACCCACCTTCACGCTGCACACGCGCCACTCTTCGCTGAGTTTGTCCCCTTCAGTCAGTCGCCTAGGGCCGCAAATCCCGTCTGGGACTGGTGTGACGGAACAATATTGGTTCAAGTGGCTTTAGTTTGATAGAGCGTGGTCAGTCCTCCTTTCCTCCCTCCCTCCCACCTGACGCGATTGGCTCCCTGAGCTACAAAGTGCAGCGTGCTCGACGCTGGGACTGGATGCTGAAGGAGAACATTACTTGGTTACAGGATTAGTTTTGGACAGAGAGTCTGTGGCTAGTTGGGCCTTCGCTCCTACCCACATGCCGGGCCCCTACACACGCTGGTGAGATGGGTGTGACAAGGAAGTGTGAATAATAGTTTAATAGGATCTTTGGTGTTACAGAATGGCGGCCAGTCGTCCTTCAGGTCACTGTCGCACCTTCCGGGTCCCGCAATCAGCATGCCTGCTCGTACATGGTGTGACCAAGATGACTACAAAGCTTATTTAGGTACTTGTTGAATATCAGACACTGCGCACGGTCAGCTGAGCCATGGTCGACTCTCCATGTAGTCCGATTCATCACTTGCCCTGATCCCTCTCATTTATCATACGTGACTAGCAAGAAGCTTGGTTTCTTTAGTGAGATCCTTTGATGGGACACAGCGCTTATGCGCGATCGTGATCCGACAGAACACCATAGTTTTTATTTATTTTGCTTACTTCACAGAATCTTATTTACATCACACTATGATAAGTTAAGTATTCAGTACATTGTTCTTAAGATAATGAGACCTGTGGTGGTAGTGTTGAACCGGTTGAAGCGGGATCGGGTGTGGATCCCGGGCCAGGAACGCGTAATCGCCCGCGTGGAAGAAACTTTTTGAAGTAAGCTTTTTAATTGACCATGTGTACTTCTTCATGTGTTCAGGATCTTCACTGATTTTCATACTATAAGGTGATCCTTAGATACAATGCTCCAGTCACCTTTCTGTCTTAGACAATATGACCGTGGATGAGTTCCTAGTCAAGCAGTATTTTGGGGGATCTATGAGCGCGTGGCTCCAAGGATCACGATAATGCCACAGATTGTAAATAGAACAATGGTTCAGAAGCATTGCCAGGTGATATCCCGAATGAAATGATTTTTGTCTCACATGATGTAGCTCTAGTGATTTTCTGTGTCAGGCGTGACTGTCAGATCATGCACCAAGCTGATGTTACTTGGCGCACAAGGGAGACTTGGATTTTGTAGGACAAGGAGGCATTTTGGGGATCCGAAGCGCTAGTTGGAGGTATTATAACACGATGCATGATAGAAGACAACCAGTAGATTTGAGCTCATTTTGGTATGTTAACCACTGTTGTATGACCCCAAGATGATATGATGATGCTAATGTATTGATAACATTGCACAAGAAGTTGAATATTCAGATATAGAAATGAGTAGATAGTCTGCCACAGATGGCTTTGCTTTTGAGTGTTGACATGTAACGTGCAGAGTTGAGTTATCACAACAATGTGATGTTAATGTCGGGTAGATCCTGATCGTGATTGAAGGACTAAAGTATGATTCCAGAGGACTGGAGGCCTCCAGTGAGAGGTGATTAGATACATCCATAAGTTGTAGTGAGACCAAAATGATGAAGATTCTTAGACTCAATTTTAAAGTTGTAAACCCACCTGGCGTTGCAGCTCTAGACAACCGTATAGAGCACAATTTATTTAAACCGCTAATATTGTGCCCATGCACACAAAAGTTGATAGTTCTAATTTATAAAGTGAAGCTGTACGATGCCTGCGGGACCATGTTTTCTCCTGGCGTTGTTGAATTGTTAGTGCAGACCGGTTGGCCTACTACACTATACAATGTGATTTATGTCTGGGTCATGATCTGCTATTCGTGATAGGCTCAACGGTCCTCTTTTCACATATTTTTAATGATAGTGGATGCAAACGAGCATGTTACAACTAAAGAGGTATTAGCGTATATGTCTAGGCCATGCTGTTTGGGAGATATGCATTCTTCTTTGCTCAATGAATCTGAGAATGGTTTTTTACGCTTTCTTGAGCATTTGCGGTCTCACTGATACGTGGCTTATAGACCATTTACCACTTTTGTTGCGGCTGCTTATTTCCATTATGGCGCCCGTAGGTTCGTTAAGCTTTTCCTACTTTTTATTGATTTTAGTAACTACGATTCTGTCCCAACATAAATATTTGTTACTCCTAGTTTTCTGTTGTAGGATGTGGATGTTATTAACTAGATGCCATGTACAAGTACAGATTTGTCCATGAAGGGCAGGTCGGTCATCGGCCTTCACTTGGGTATGCTTTATTGGCCTTCTCCACGTTCCTGCCTATTTATATGTTTGTAAGTCTTTTTAACATGTAAAAGGCAGTGTACACAGAATGTTTTATCCATGGTTACATATTGTGTTCATGCATTGAATACAGTTTTGTTATCTACATGTCGCGAGCTGAGTTCAAAGCTGAGAATCTTATTTGTTCTGTTCAGGTATGAAGTGTCAAGTTAATATTATCAATGTAAAACATTGTTTTGTGGATGATTCATGACAGTCTGTTTACTCCGTAGTACCATTCGTAGGAATGAACTTTCTATGAGCCAATTGCTCTCACGTATTACTGGATCCCATTCACCAGACGCTCGGTGGTAACGGATCTAGTTAAAAAGTGCATGCTAGAGAATACTTTTGCAGTGTTTAAAGTATCATCTGTTCAAATTTGTGTAAATAAAAACGACGATTATGTACCATTATTAGTGAAACGACCATTTTCGACACATGAATTCCTTACTTTTCGTAGGCTAGTCAGGTGGAACTACTAAACTGTTATCAATATAATTGGCAAAACAGCTTTTGGAAAAGAAAATCAACCCAAACAATGTCCTGAGACTGTGAGCGCATATGATAGGACAAAACATTACTATAGGACTTACAACTAAACAAAAAAAAAAAAAGAATAATTGTTAGGAATCCTAACGCATCTGAAAGTGCAACCCTATTAAGAACATAGTAGAGTTATTACTCAATCAAGGTACCATGTATACCAGTCAATGCTCAAAATGTCATTGACAAAGAACATCCCGACAATGTCCGATTATCCAACATATGTTAGAAAGACGCTAGTTTATACGTTTGTGTCGAAAGTCTGTGTACAACGACTAATAGAAGGCGTCCCTCCAGTCCGCTTATGCAAGTGCAACGTCGACAGAGACATGTGTAAATTGTCCATTTTCTAATGTTAGACATTTTGTTCACGTTAAGGACTTTTTAAGATACATTACTGTCCCCATGTGGGGCCCCCAAAAACTTTTTTTTTATTTTGTTAAAATAAAAAAAGGGTTTATCCCTTTTCCCCCTTTTCCTTTTTTTCTGGGGGGGTTCAAAAAAAAAAGGGAAAAAATTTTGGAAAAAAATTTGGGGGGGGGGTTTTATTAAACCCTCTAATTGTGATTAACGTTTGGGTCCGGCCCCAGGGGGAAGGAGTAGAGCTTTGGGGTAAGGGAACCCTTGGATCCTAAGCAAAGGTTTTTAAAACCAACCAAAAAAAAGGGCATCAAATTAAGTGTCCATTGTTAAAAATTTTCCCAGAATAAAAACCAAAGCCATATGTTAAAACGACCGCCAAGGAAATTTTTTACTTTTTGGGGTGGGGGGAACGCTTGTTCAAAAACAGGCCTAAAACGGGGGTGGTCCCCCAAAAGGGGGGCCTATGGAAAATTTGGGCACTGAAACCCAAAGAAATGAGTGGAGGATTGCCCATTTTTTAAAATGTTGCAACGTTTGGTCAACCAATTTAGGGGAACTTTTATGGAGATCTATGATCCAAGGGAAAGTGATTCACATACCTCAGATTTATATGTAAAAGCAACCCCGGATTATGTTGTTTATGTTTTGAATGTTTCTTTTGTTTATGCCCAAGTTTGTTTTTCAAAGTTTTTGGATAAAGGCTTTTTTTTTGCTCATAGGCGGTATGAAATTTTACTCAAAAAGAACTTTTAAAATGGGATTTTTCCTTTTTCTTTTTTGGAGACGGTGGTTTTTTTTAGAAATTTTTACCTTAAATATACTTTAAATTTGAAAATTTTCGGTTTATTTGGGTTTTTGGGTGTTTTCTTTTTGTAATGTTTATTTTTTTTTAGCTTATTTTTCATTTTTTGTTTTTTAGTTTTTTAGTGTATATTTTTAGTGTTTTTTTAAAATTTCCCCAACCCCTCCGTTTAAACTATATTGTTTTTGTTTTTTTTTGGATACGTTTGGCAAATTTTCATTATTATACTTTTAAAAATTTGATATTCGTTAAAATAGTTTTTTCGTTTTTATTGTTTTTCCATTTTCTTTATCTATTATTTTTTACTTGTGGGCGGGGTGCGGTTTTAATTTTTAGGGGAAATTTGAAATCGTAAAAACAAAATGGAGAAATGATTTTTTCGGAGTAAGGTTTTTTGGGTAAGTGAATATTAAAATTTTAAAAATGGAAAAAACGTTTTACGTTATATACGGGTTTTGTATTTCCCCTTATTTTCTTATTTCTATTTTATCTATTTGGGGGGTTGACCCTTGAACCCCTTTGGGTCGGGTAAAGGAGATTTTCCCCGAGGGAGCAGTTCCTTTTCCCCCGGGTGAAAAAAATTTGACGAACCCCACGGACCCCCACCCCCCATTGCCCCCCACCCCACAGTGTACCACCCACAGGCTGCAAAAACCCCCCAGGACCCTCCCCTTCCCCCCCCAAGCTGCACACCCCCCACACTGCCCCCCCCCCACGGGTTACCCCCCACCCACAGTGCACCCCACCCACAGCTGTACACCCACCACAGCTCCCCACCCACAGCGACCCCAACCCCCTGACCCCCCCCAAGCTGCACCCCCCCCGCCACCCACAACCCTGTACACCACCCACAGCTGACCCCACCCACACCCCCACCCCCCAAACCCAAAAGCTGTACCCCCACCCCAGCTGACCCCCTACCCACCTCCAGCCAGTAGTCCCCCATCTCAGGTAGGGGGGAAAGACCCTCGTCTGGGGTTTGGGTACATATCAGTGGCTTTAAGGAATGAAAGAGCCGTTACACCCCTCCTTTTCCTCCCTGGGCCCCATCTGACGGTGAGTTTTTTTTTCCCCTTGAAGCTGAGTCCCCTTACGTGCTCGCCCCCCCTTGGGGACTGGTGCTGGGGGACAATTAATTATTGGTTAAAGGGGTTTAGTTTGGCGGGTTTGGTGGCTTATTTCCTCTCCCTCCTCCCCCCCCCCTAAGAACGCGAGGGGTGGGGGAACAGGGAGGACAAGGTGGATGGGGGATGCAAGGGAAGGAGGATCTATTGGGGACAGGGTGGCGTGGAGGGGCCCCTTCGCGTCATCCCCCCTGCCGGGGGCGCCGCGACACACGCGGGACGATTTTTGTGACCAAAGTATAATAATTTTTATATTAGGTATTTTGGGGTGTTACTATCAAGGCAGGGGCCCCAAGGTACCCCCGGGGGGCGCATGGTCGCACTCTTTCCGGGTCCCGCATTCAGCACTCCCCGATTACCCCCTACATTTATAAACGGCACAAACTTTTTTTAATCGAACGAAATAGAACATTTTGCAGGTAAATACAGAACATAAAAATAATTATCCTTGGACCAAAATATTTATTAAAATACATATACATAATTTAAGTTCTTTGGTTTCTTTTTAGGTGAGGGGTCCTGGGGTGTGGTTAGCAACCGCCTTAAAAGCGGCAGTTTCGGGTTCGATTCCCGACAGGACCAATCCGAGGGTTTTTTTTATTTTATTTTGCTGACTTTTTTTCAAAATTTTACTTTTTAATAAATATAAATACGCTTGGATACAAAATGCACGTCACCTTTTTTTTTTAAAAAAAATACATAAACACGATGGGCAGTCCGTAAACCCAGGAGGGGGATCCGTGTGGACCCGGGGCCCAGGAAACGCGTATAGGGCCCGGGTGTGAAAAAACTTCGGGAAAGGGCGGACGCATGGGTGTCCGAATCACACATGTGTTGGTTTCATGCATGTTCGCATCTCAGTGATTTTTCTTTTAACACGCGTGATCCCCCTTCAGATCATTCCAATCACTGTATCTGTGTACGCACAAGGGTAGATTGGATAGTTTGCTAGTGAGCAGATTTTTGGGGGGATCACGCACGCGAGGGAATACAAAAGGAGTGCCTTATTAGAAAGCCAATCAGTTTTGTTAATATAGATAGGCGATTTTGTTTCAAAAATTCCCAAAGGTGAATATCCCGATAAGAAGAGGATATTAAGTTCACCAAGATGAATCTTGTTTATAGATGTGCGGGGAGGAGCGAGTGCAGAGGAAGAAACCCAAGCTGATGTTAACTTGGGGAGATGGGGAGAGGTTTTTTGAAGGAAAAAGATGATGCCAGGTGTGGAAGGCCATCAGTGAGAGGGATTATGATACATCCATGCAATAAGGAGACCAACAAGGATGAAGATTTTGACTTTTTTTGAAAGTATTTTAAAAACCACCTGGCCCTTGTACTCGACCCCAAGAGGTGGATAATTGTATATACCTGTTTTGGATGACCCCCATCGCACCCAATGAATTTGAATACAGTTAAGAAATGGGAGATAAAGCCGGGGACAGATGGTTTTCCCGGCGTTTTTACTTGTTACCCGGCAATTTTTTTTTCCCCTTATACCATACAATTGTTTTTATGCGGGTCAATCCTGTATCGTGAAGGGCTAAGGTTTTTATTTTTTTAAGAGAGGGAACAAATCGGAGGCAAACAACTCAGAGGTATTAGCGTATTAATTTCTAGCCAACTATTTGTATATTTTTGTTCGAATGAATCAGTGGTACCGCCCTTTTCGTGAGCAGGGGGGCCAGAGGAACGGGCTGTTTAGAACTTGTCACTTTGCGGCGCTTCCAAATTTGGCGCGCCGTAAGAAGTTGAAGCTTTTCGTAACTTTTATTGATTTTAGTAAAGCAACGATCGTCCCGGGGAAACAAAATTTTGTTATCCTGAAGTTTTTGGGATTGGAATGTTATGTTGCAGCCGGATGGCCCAGTACAAGGTCAAAGTCATGATAGGCGCAGCGGGGTCAGACGGCCAATTGGGGTCAGGCGGGGCTCACCCCTCCTCCTTTTTTTATATATTTGAAAGATTATTAGAATGTAAAAGACATGTACAGCAAAGGTTTTATCCAAGGGCTTCACATATTGGTCATGAGGACATAAGTTTTTTTATCTAAAGTCGAACTGATACAAAGGTGAGAATCTACGTCTTCTGTGCAGAGTAGAAGGTTATTAATCAGTCTAAAACAATTTTTTGTGATAATGGGACGGTCGGTGACTCCGAGCCTCTGCAGGTGAATGAACTTGTTATTGAGCCTTGCTCCACGTACATGTACCTGGGATCCCCTTCACCAGCGACGGCTCGTGTCAACCGCAGTAAAAGTGCATGCTAAGAATAAGTGTTGCCATGTGTTTAAAATCTGTGTCATTTGTTAATAAAAACAACGATGTGCCATTCATAGTGAAACGACGAGTTTTCGACGCAGCATTGATGTCCTCACTTTTGTATGGCTGCGAGTCATGGGTGGAAGCTGATCTTAAACCCGTTATCAAATTATACAATTGGGCCCTAAAACAGCTTTTGGGAGTAAGAAAATCAACCCCAAACAATGTCTGCTACGCTGAGATAGGATACACAACATTACCTGATAGGATTCAACTGAAACAACACAAATTTTTTTTTAAAATGAGATCCGAAAGATCTGATCTCACGGATGATCCTCTAATGTTCGCCATCTCAACAGTTTTGCGTGCCAGGACGCCTAGTGGAAGGAGAATACGTAGCTTTATGGATAATGAGATCCCTGATGTGAATACTCTAATGCAAAGTGTGATTTCATCCATTATCCAGTCAAATGCATCAAAATGTATAGTGTACAAAGACATCAATCCCGACCTTAATGTTCACGATATATACACCAAACGCCATACTGTTAACGACCGCCATAGAATATCCTTTACTCGTTTTCGGGTGTCGGGACACAGTCTGTGTATCGAAACAGGACGCTGGAATAGACGAGGGCGTGGTCGCCTCCCAGTCGAGGAGCGGCTATGCGTATGTGGGCACGTGCAGACAGAGAGACATGTAGTAGAGGACTGTCCATTTTCTTATAATGTTAGACAAGCGTTTGGTCTTAACAAGTTAGAGGAACTTTTTACTGGCAGATACTCACATGATACAACCTGTAAAGTGATTCACGATATCCTCAGACTTTATATGTAAGAAGCGAAGCATCAGGATATGTTGTTGTGCTGTTTTATGAATGTTTCATGTTGTGTTTATGTCCATATGTTTGTGTCATTTGTCTTGGTATTATAGGCTTTTTTTATTTGTACTCTATATTTTGAGTCTGTATAGTAATTTTACTCCTAACATTTATGTTTTAACTATTAAATAGGTTAGTTTTCTGCATTTTACGTTTTTCCCCGTGATGTATCGCGTGGTTTTGTTTAGCAATTTTTACACTTAACATATATCTTTTTAGAATTTGATAATCTTTCTGGTATTACTTTTGATGTTTTGTTTCCTTTGGTGTTTTACTTTTTAGTAACGTGTTCTTACTTTCCTTTTTATGACTTATTATTTTTCACTTTTTGTCTTATTAGTGTTTTTCAGTGATATTATTTTTTAGATGAATATTTTGTATAATTTCAGCTGAGCTACCTCGCAGTAATATAACTATACTTGTATGTAAAGGTTTTTTTTGTGGACTACAGTTTAGGCGAATTATTCCATATATTTATACTATTGAAAACTTGATATTACGTTAAACGTTATGTATTTTATACAGTAATATGTATGCTGTGGTCCATAATTCTATCTATCTATCTATCTATCTATCTGTGTGGCGGCGGGGTGACGGCCTTGAATGCTTGCTGGACGGGAGAGCTTTGAGAGAGCTCGGTGTAAAACATAGATGGGAGAACAGTGTATCTCGTTAGTAAGGTGTTCTCGAGGTAAGGTGTTAAGTGGATGTAGGTAGTGTTAAGTAATAGGAACTACCACGTGTACGTCTCACTAGTCACGGCCTCTTGTACCTTCCTTATTTTCTTATGTTCTTATGTTCTTATCTATTTGTAGGCTGTTGACCTGACTGACATGCCCTTGGTCTGTGGTGAAGGAGACATCCCCGCCAGGAGCAGCTTCCTTCCTTCCCCCGGCAGCTGCACACCCACCCACATCTGCACGCCCACCCACAGCTGCACCCCCACCCACAGTTGCACCCCCACCCACAGCTGTACACCCACCCACAGCTGCAAACCCACCCACAGCTGCACACCTACCCACATCTGCACGCCCACCCATAGCTGCACACCCACCCACAGCTGTACACCCACCCACAGCTGTACACCCACCCACAGCTGCACACCCACCCACAGCTGTACACCCACCCACATCTGCCACCCCACCCACCGCTGTAACAACCCACCCCACAGCTGTACACCCACCCACATCTGCACAACCCACCCACCGCTGTACACCCACCCACAGCTGCACACCCACTATCCACCTTCCAGCTAGTAGTCTCCCATCTCAGGTCAGTGTGGGAAAGATCGCTCGTCTGTGTTTGGGTTACATATCCGTGGCTTTAAGGCATGAGAGGCCCGTTGCTACACACGCCCTCCTTTCCCTCCCTCGGCCACTGCTGACGCTGAGTTTTGTTCTCCCTTAAGCTGAGGTCGCCTTAGCGCTGCTCGCACTCCCTTGGGAACTGGCTGCCTGACGACAACTTAATTACTTGGTTCCAGGGAAATTTAGTTTGGCGTAGAGTTTGGTGGTGCTTATTTTTCCTCTCCCTTCCTACCCCCCGCTACCCCCCTAAGAACGCGAGGGAGTGAGGGAACAGGAGGACAAAGGTGGAGTGGGTTGGGGGAAATGCAAGGAGGAAGGGAGGAGCTATTGGTGACAGGAGCATGGCGTGGAGTGGCAGTCCTTCAGCGTCACTTTCACATCCAGGGGGCCGCGAACACGCTGGGTGACGATGGGTGGACCAAAGTATAACTAATATAGTTTTATATTAGGTACTTTGGGTGGTACTATCAAGGCAGCGGCCCACGGTTACAGCGCTGAGGGCGTCATGGTCGCACTCTTTCCTGTGTCCCGCACTTCGCACTGCCGCTGATAACGCCTCTAACATTTATCAACGTGACTACAAGCTTTTCTTATATCTGATACTGATACAGAACACTTTCTTGCATGGTGAAATACAAGAACCATCCATATAAATAATTCATCACTTGCCACCAAAATATTTATTTACATATACATACTAGCATAAGTTAAGTTCTTGTTCTATTTAGGTGAGGGTCCCGTGGTGTAGTGGTTAGCACAGCCGTCCTCTTAGGCGGCAGACTCGGGTTTTCGATTCCCGACAGGACCAATCCCGACTTTTTTTTTTTACTTTTATTTTGCGTGTACTTTTTTTTCCCAAGGAATTGGGGGGGGGGGGGGGCCGTTTACATCAACTATAATGACGCCTTAGGATCACAATGTCACGTCACCATTTTTGTTCTTAAGAAATACATGAACACGATGTGGCGTCCGTGAACCAGGAGGGGGATCCTTGATGTGCGCCGGGTGCCCCAGGACACCGTATACCGCGCGCCGCCGCGGTGTGGAAGAAACTTTCAGAAGCGTACCCATTGGGTGTCCTAACTCGACACATGTGTTGGCGTCCTTCATGCATCTTCAGCTCTCAGTGTTTTTTCTGTTTATACAGCGCGCTGATCTCCCCTTCATATCATGCTGCCTAATCACGTAATCTGTGTCCACGCACAAGGGTAACTGGATAGTTTGCTATCAGAGCAGCACTCTTTGGGGATCACGCAGCGCTTGTATGGCAATACAACAAGGATGCCTTGAGTAGAAAAGCCAATCAGATTGTTTATATAGATAGGCAGATGTTTGCTCAAACACTGCACAGGTGAATATATCCCGATATAGAAGAGGAATTTAATGTCTCCACCAATATGAATATCTGATGCTTTATGATGATGGTGCAGTAGGAGCGAGTGCAGAGTGAGAGCAACCAAGCTGATGTTAACTTGGGTAGATGGGAGAGGATTTTGAAGACAAAGTGTGCCAGGGTGTGAAGGCCTCAGTTGGAGAGGTTATTTATGATACATCATGCATGATATAGGGAGACCAACCAGTGATGAAGATTTTAAGAGCTCATTTTGACAGTATTTAAACCACCTGGCCTGTTACTCGCGACTCCCCAGAGGTGAGCAACTATGTTATTATACCTGTTTGGATGACCCCATCGCACCCAATGAAGTTGAATATCAGATTAAGAAAATGAGGTAGATAGCCTGCGGGACCGATGGGCGTTCTCCTGGCGTGTTGACATTGTTACCCGTGCAATGGTTTTTGGCCCTTACTACACTAACAATGTGATTTTTTTAAATGTCTGGGTCATATCCTGTATCGTGGGGATTAGGGCTAAGGTTTTACTATTTTTTAGGAGGGAACAAATCGGAGGCAACAAACTACAGGAGGTATTAGCGTATTAATTGTCCTAGCCAAGCTATGTATATGATTGCTTTGCTTCAAAGAATGCATTGTACCGCCCTTTTCGTGAGTTCAGGCCGGGTGCTTTCAGAGCGAGCGTGGCTGTATAGAAGCCATTGTCCACTTTGCTGCTGGCTTACGTATAGCGCGCCGTACGAAGTTGAAGCTTGTTCGTACTTTTATTGATTTTTAGTAAAGCAGACGATCTGGCCCGCGGAACAAATATTTGTTATCCTGAGCGTTTAGGATGTGGTTATTGTTATGTTGGCAGCCTGATGGCCATGTACAAGGTCACGAGTCCATGAACAGCGCAGCGTCATGACGGCCACACTTGGTGTCAAGCAGGGCTCACCCACGTCCTGCCTTTTATTCATAGTATTTTTGTAAATGACTTAGTAAATGCTAAAAGAGCAGTGTACAGCGAGGTTTTATCCAATGGCTTCATCATATTGGTCATGATGGACGATACAGTTTTCGTTTCTACAAGTCGCGACAACAGACACAAAGGTGAGAATCCTTACTGTCTTTCTGGTCGAGTATGGAATGGTTATTAATCAGTTCTAAAACCAATTTTTTTTGTGGATTAATTGGAACGGTCGGTGACTCCGACCTCTGCAGATGATGAACTTATTATTTGAGCCTTGCTCCACGTACATGTACCTGGGATCCCCCTTCACCAGCGACGCTCACGGTGGCAACCGCAGTAAAAGTTGCATGCTAGAATAAGGTTTGTGCCATGTGTTTTTAAATCTTGTCATTTGTTATAAAAACACCGATGTGCCATTCATGTTGAAACGACGAGTTTTCGACGCAGCAATTGATGTCCTCGGACTTTTGTATGGCCTTTGCGAGTCAAGGGTGGAGCTGATCTTAAACCCGTTATCAAATATACTATTGGCCCTAAAACACGCTTTGGGAGTAAGAAAATCAACCCCCAAACAATTATGCCTCGCGTGAGATAGGATACACAACATTCCCTGATAGGATTCAACTGAACAACACAAATTCGTTTTCTAAAATATATCGAAAGATCACTGATCTCACGGATGATCCTCTAATGTTCGCCATCTGAACAGTTTTGCGCGTGCCAGGACTCCTAGTGGAAGGGAGAATACGTTATCTTTATGGATAATGAGATTCCTGATGTGAATACTCTATATGCAAAGTGTGATTTCATCCATTAATCCAGTCAAATGCACTCAAAATGTATAGTTTCAAAGAATCAATCCCGACCTTAATGTTCACGATATATACACCAAACTCCATACTGTTTAACGACCGCCATAGATATCCTTTACTCGTTGTGGGGTCGGGTGTCGGGACCACAGTCTGTGTATCGAAACATGAACGCTGGAATAGACGAGGCGTGGTCAGCCTCCCAGTCGGGGAGCGGCTATGCGTAAGTGGGCCGTGCAGACAGAGAGACATGTAGTAGAGTATTGCCCCATTTTCTTTAATGTGTGACAAGGCGTTTGGTCTTAACAGTTAGAGGAATTTTTTACTGTCAGATACCACATGATACAACCTTTAAAGTGATTCACGATATCTCAGACTTTATATGTAAGAAGCGAAGCATCAGGACATGTTTTGTCTGTTTTCATTAATGTTTCCATGTTGTATTTATGTCCATATGTTTGTGTCATTTGGTCTGGGTATTATAGGCTTTTTTTATTTGGTAACTCTATATTTTGAGTCTGTAAGTAATTTTAACTCCTAACATTTATGTTTTAACTATTAATAAGTTAGTTGTTCTGCATGTTACGTTTTTCCCCGGTGATGTATCGCGTGGTTTTTGTTTAGCAATTTTTACACTTAACATATATCTGTTTAGAATTTGATAATCTTTCTGGTATTACTTTTGTGTTTTGTTTCCTTTTGTGTTTACTTTTTAGTAACGTGTTTCTTACTTTCCGTTTTATGGACTTATTAGTTTTCAACTTTTTGTCTTATTAGTGTTTTTTTCAGTTGATATTATTTTTTTAGATGAATATTTTGTATAATTTCAGCTGAGCTACCTCGCAGTAATATAACTAACTTGTATGTAAGGGTTTTTTTTGTGTGGACTACAGTTTAGGGCGATTATTCCATATATTTATACATTGAAAACTTGAATATTACGTTAACCGTTATTATTTTATACAGTAATATGTATGCTGTGGTCCGTAATTCCATCTATTTTCTATCTATCTATCGTTGCGGCGGGGTGACGCCTTGAATTCTTGCTGGACGGAGAGTTTGAGAGAGCTCATGTAAAAACATAGATTGGAGAACCGTGGTATCCTCGTTATAAGGTGTTTCTCGAGGTGAGGTGTTTTAAGTGGATGTAGGTAGTGTTAAGTACAGGAACTACTCACGTGTACGTCTCACGAGTCCAGGCCGTCTTGTACCTTCCTTATTTTCTTATGTTTCTTAGTTTCTTATCTATTTGTAGTCTGTTTGACCTGACTGACATGCCCCTTGGTCTGTGATGAGGAGACATCCCCGCCAGAGCAGCTTCCTTCCTTCCCCGGCAGCTGCCACCCCACCCACATCTGCACCCCCACCCACAGCTTACCCCCACCCACAGTTACACCCGCCACCCACAAGCTGGGGTTCTGTACACCCACCCACAGCTGCAAACCCACCCACAGCTGCACACCGACCCACATCTGCAGACGCACACCCATAGCTGCACACCCACCACAGCTTACACCCACCCACAGCTGTACACCCACCCACAGCTGCAACACCCACCCACAGCTGTTACACCCACCCACATCTTGTAACAAACCCAACACCCACAGCTGCACACCCCCAAACACAGCTGTACACGTCACCCACAGCTGCAACACCCACCAACAGCTGTACACCCACCCCAGCTGCAACCCACCCCACAGCTGTCCACCCACCCAAGCTGTACAACCCACCCACAGCTGCACAGCCCAGGAAAACCCACGCTTGCCACCCACCCACAGCTGTACACCCACCCACAGATGCCACACCCACCCACAGCTGCACACCCACCCACAGCTGCACACCCACCCACAGATGCCAACCCACCCCACAGCTGTAAACACCCACCACAGATGCCACCCACCCACAGCTGTACACCCACCCACAGCGGCACACCCCACCCACAGCTGCACCCCACCCACAGCTGTATACCCACCCCACAGCTCACACCCACCCACAGCTGCCACCCACCCACAGCTGCCACCCCCCCACAGCTGTGTAACACCCCCCACGAGCTGCAACCCCCCCACAGCTGTCACACCCACCCACAGCTGTACACCCGCACAGCTTTTTGGACACCACCCAACAGCTGTACACCCACCCACAGTGCACACCCACTATCCACCTTCCAGCCAGTAGTTCCCCATCTCAGGTCCAGTGTGGGAAAGATCCTCGTCTGTGGTTGGGTACATATCAGTGGCTTTAAGGACATGAAAGAGCCCGTTTACACTCCTCCTCTTCCCTCCCTCGGCCACTCCTGAACGCGCTGATTTTTGTTCTCCCCTTGAAGCTGAGTCCGCCTTAGCGCTGCTCGCACTCCCTTTGGACTGGCTTGCTGACCGGACAACTAATTACTTGGTTCCACAGGGATTTAGTTTGGCGTAGAGTTTGGTGGCTTATGTCTTCCCCCCCCCCCCTAAGAACGCGGGGAGTGGAGGGAACAGGGAGGACAGTGGAGTGGGTGGATGCAAGGAGGAAGGGAGGATCTATTGGTGACAGTAGCTGGCTGGAGTGGCGTCCTTCAAGCGTCACTCCCACATGCCAGGGGCCGCCGCGAACAGACGCTTTGTGACGATGGTGTGACCACAAGTAATACTAATATAGTTTATAATTAGTACTTTGGGTGTTACAATCAAGGCAGCGGCCCACGGTACTGCGCTTGAGGGCGTCATGGTCGCACTCTTTCTGGTCCCGCACTTCAGCACTGCCCTGATACGCCTCTCATTATCAAACGTACTACAAGCTTTCTTATATCTGAATTACTGAAACAGAACACTTCTTGCATGTGATACAGAACATCCATATAATAATTCATCACGTGCCACCAAAATAGTTATTACATAATACATACTAGCATAGTTAAGTTCTTGTTTCCTATTTAGGTGAGGGCCGTTGGTGTAGTGGTTAAGCACAGCCGCCTCTGAAGCGGCAGACTCGGGTTCGATTCCGAAGCAGGACCAACCCGACTGTTTTTTTTACTTTTATTTTGCGTGTACTTTTTTTCCAGGAATCTTCCTTTAACATCAACTATAACTGACGCTTAGGATAACACAATGTCACGTCACCATTTTTGTTCTTGAAAAATACATGACACGATGGTGCAGTCCGTAACGCAGGAGGGGGATCTTGAAGGACCAAGAGATCCAGGGTGTGGACAGGCCATCAGTTGGCAGAGGTATTATGATACTCCTGCATGATAGAGGAGACCAACCAAGTGATGAAGATTTAGATGCTTATTTTGGAAAGTATGTTCACCCACCTGGCCTTGTTACTGCGACCAAGAGGTAGTACTGATGTTATATACCGTATGGATGACCCATTCGCAACCCAATGAAGTTGAATATCAGATTAAGAAATGAAGTATGTATGTTTCTAATACTAATCTAGTATTTTCTAATACTATAACTAATCTTAGTATGAGTAAAATAAATAAAATTCAGTCAAACAGGCAGAATTTCCAGTAAGAACATAAGATTACAAATAAAAAGAAATATGTAAAAATGTTTTGTTAAACATTATAGTAAGACCACAGAATTCTCGTAAAACATAAAATTCATAAAAAGTAAATCTAAAAATCTGCTAAAAATTCAGTAAACAAGTAAAATTGCAGTAAAACCTAGAGATTACAATATAAATAGATAATATATAGATATGCTAAAAACTACTCTACTAAAAATAATTTGGTCCTGCAAAATATAGTTTGACTAGTCTAGATTTAAATACAGAAAGTTTAATTTGCCTGCGTGACGTTGGCTGTAGGGAGTTCATTTTTTTTTTGTTGTCCATTTCTATATAAACATTTTAGCACCGGTGATTGTCCCTAACTCTAGGAATAACAGGTTACTTTGTTGTCTCGTATGCTACTTGTTGTGCTGTGGACTGTTGGAATGAGTGGGAGCCAGTCGGGATACATTGTACTACTAATTGATATTTGGAGATTAGAAGCCTTGCATGTCTGGTTGTAAGTCTCAGTGTGTGTGTGTGTGTGTGTGTGTGTGTGTGTGTGTGTGTGTGTTTGTGTGTATGTGTGTGTGTGTGTGTGTGTGTGTGGTGTGTGTGTTGTGTGTGTGTGTGTGTGTGGTGTGTGTGTGTGTGTGTGTGTTTGTGTGTGTGTGTGTGTTGTATGTGTGTGGTGTGTGTGTGTGTGGTGTGTGAATAGAATGGAATATATTTATGTGCTTGGAATTTTTAACAGTAAAAGTAAAAAGTAATGAAGCCAACACCTCATACATTAATTAAAAGAATTACAATTAGAAAATAAGTATGATAAATTAATAGAAGGAAAGAGTAAGTATAAGTAAGGTCAGTGAAGTAGAAAATTAGAGTATAAGTAAAGTAATCCAAGTAAAAAATAATACAATGTTCAAGATGACTGAAGAAATATAAGTAATAACCCTATGGATATTATACCCTATACTTTTACTGCTTACACTAATCCCTTTCAACCATACTTATGAACTTATACAACAACTTATACATCTTATAGACATATTCCTTATGCACCCAACCAGACTGGGCACATGCATTGAATGTATTTAAATACGAAATACTAAATTCATGAAAATGTATTTACATACTAATACTAAATACATTTTACGATTTATTTAAATACTAAATACTAAATACATCGATTGTATTTAAAAATACATTTGTAAATACTTATAAACACCCACAATTTTAACATGTCCCGAGAAAAATGGATTTCCCTAAGATTTCCTTAGATGTTTTGGGTTTCCTTAGAACTTTCCTTTTCAGGCCTAAATTTCCTTAAAATAAGGAATGGAAACACTGGTTCACTGTAACTTCGCGTTGCCAAATAGTTGGGCAGGGTTTATGGCCAAATGAACTGATAAAAGTATTTACCTACATTTTTTAATTATATTAGAGTCAAAGACTAATCCTATGCTATGACTTGCTACTCGTGCCCCGCGCCAACCCGCCCATGACCGGGGAGACCAGTTTTTTGCGATTCCTGACATTTGAGAACATCACCCCCATCTCCTTCCTATGGTTTTCAGTATATATGATATACAGTTATCTTCGTAATGTTTGTTCGATATATATATCAAATAAAAAATAAGTAAAATACACTAAAGAAAAGCCATTAAGAGAGAGTGGAAAGAATATGCATTACCTCATATTTATTAAACTCTTCGCCATTGTAATATTTTGCGAGAAAACATTTTAGATGAACATATCAATTAAGACGGATTTTCATTAGTTTTCCCTTGATATATTTTTCGGTTTCTTGATAAATTATCAGAACCATGCATAATTAGCGTTAACTTAGAAAAATTAACATCATCTATCGGAAACGCTAATTTATGCATAGTTCTAATTCCTTTACAGATAACGAAATATTAGCAATGAAAGCTAATACAATTGCGCTTCTATTGTACCCTTCATGATAAACTTTGACTCTGCAAAGTTTTAAATGCGAAGAGTTGAATGATACATTATGACGCGTTCATGCATATTTCTTCAGAGTCTCGGGGTAATGGCATTTCTTTAGCGTGTTTTACTGTTTTTTATTGTGGATAATATAATAGAAAAATCATTTACGAAATTAACATTATATCATAGATACTGATAAACCAGTCTATAGTGATCCGTATATACATCTATATATATATATGAATTCCCGAGCGGCCCTCCGCTTCAGCCCCTTGTGCGACGGGCCGATATTCCGATTCGCAGATCCCAGTATACGGGTCTATGGCACGGGCATCAGTATACACACTCAAGATATTGGTAGATAATTTTACAGGCACTCTAGGTTAAATCTAACTTGAAAAACACCTGTTCCATAGAGTAACGGTATAATGTCCCTGACCATGTTGGTTCCGTGTACAATGTTCCACACATGCCTTTCAGTCTACCTTAGCCACATACACAGCAGTCGCTCACTCCAAGGTAAGCCCGACCGCGATCTCTCTTTTTCCAACCTCCGTCCTCACATGTTAGCCCCCCCCAATGCCCACGCTGTCCTAGACTGTGTAAACGCAGGCGATGCTTTTTCATCAACTAAGTGTCTATCAGTGTCAATACTAATGCACATTCAAGAGTAGGGTTTATCTAGTTATATGTCACTCTTCTACGTGAATTACCTTTCTGAAATTTCTCGATATTACAACACATTGCATATCTACCAGTACAATCTCTGACTTTCACTGTCCAAAAACTCCTTATAAATCTACCGGTGACAGTGTCCATATCATAGATAGCTTCATTGCAAACGTCAGTGGGTCTCATCATGAGTGATCGCTCTGCCACATTTTATGGAAAAACTTATTTGTCACAGACTTACCAAATCTTGTAGGTGTGGGTCCACACAACCACTTCCACCACATTACACACACACCACACACACACACACAACACACCACACATACACACACGTAACACATAACATACACACACACACACAACACAGCACACACACATACACATACACATCCCAGTTACACACACAACACACACACACATATACACACACACGACACACCACACGCAACACGCATACACATACACACACCACAACCCACACATTCACACAACACATCACACACACCAGGTCACACACACACACACACGACATATACACACACACACACACACACACTACACACACTCACACACACACAACGACATACACACACGTACACATACACATCACCTACACACACACACACACAGACACCACACCATACACATACACATACACAGTCACACCTACACACACACACACATATACATCACACACACACACACACAAACACGCCTAACACATACCCACCACACACTACCAGTCACACACACATACAGCACACACACAGTCCACCACACAAACACACACACATAACACACAACACCAAAACACACACCACACACACACATCACATACACACACACATTTCACAGACATAACACCACACACATAGTCACACACACACCACACATCACCACAAACACACACTAACACACACACACACACCACACACACAACACACACACACAGTTACATACACACGCAATTCACACAGTCCAGACACCACATACACCCACAATAAACACACAACACACACACACACACCACGACCACACTACACACGCACACACACACACACAGTACATACACACGCACATTCACACCAGTCACACACAACACATCACACGAGCACATCACACACACACCCACACACACGCACGACACAGACACACAAGAGTCTGGATTATAGAGCATTTGTATAAATTCACAAGAGTATTGAGATGTGCCCTACGTTACGTCCTTTAACTCTAATCTCACCTCATGAGAAAGTCACAAAAATAAAAGTCATCCTTAATATAGTACCCGCCTGTAAATTTCGGCATCCGGACCTGTAGGAGGGTAAATCGAAGAGATACCATGTTCTCCACGAGTTATGTTCTTTCACAGCAAGAACTGATTGCGATCTGTTATTGTGGCGACCTTGGTGGACAGTGCTTGCGTGGGGATCTCAGACTGTCCACGCAGCCGAGGACCGTGCGAGGCACCCAGCTGGATGTGTGCTTTGGCGCGCTCACGGCATGTGGGGGGGAAAGCACCAGGTCGGTGGTGGTGTGGAAGTTGAGCAATAAGGGGCCCTTGGCAGAAAAAAGCCAAAGATCCGGCGTGCAGGAACCTGTACGTCTCATGCCCGGAAAGCTACCCGGGTGTGGCTGTGGAGCTTACGGGCCTCGTGGTGGGGATCGTTTCTCATCGCTTCGCCCGTCCAAGAGACACGTGAGTGCCTCAGAAAGCACCTCATCAAATCACGAGGCCTCTGTGCCTATACCACCCCTGCCTGTTGGCCTGGGGGGTGGTGGCCTCCTTCTCGCCTTAGTGTTCAGAGTTCGTGTTGTCTCTCTTGCTGCAGCGTCGAGGGCTCTAGTGCAGAGCGACAGGTCCGTCGTGTTTGGTGCCGGAACAAACCTCACTACAAAATACCGGAGAGCAGGAGTCTGGAATCCCAGTTGCTGGGTTCATGATAGAGCCTCAGACATTCCTTAATACGTGAATCGCCGCAATTCCTTCCCCTAATATGGGCTAAGCCTGAGTGTCTTCGTCCCGCTTTCGTTTTTTCAGAGTTTGAAACGGTCCAACAAACGCGTCAAAATCCTTGCTCTCCGTGTCCCCCAGGGGCCTTAACGCGTCCTCAGCGCCGGGGGGGGGGGGGGAATCGTCAATAATTACGCTTTGCACGCAAGTGTCCTGATCCTCCCCAGCTGGTCAAACCTCTGCCCCTGATGTCATCAGGCTTCTTCTCCAGGTCCAGACATCACTTGTCGGCCTGCATTAGTCCGTCTCGTGCAGGGGCCCCAAGGCAAGGCCTTCACATCCTCCTTGTGTTATGTTCGCTCCCCTCAACAAAATAATGACTTACCATGGGCGCCCGTGACCAGCTTCAGGCAATCCTCAATCCCTCAATAAAGCTTCAGAGCGAGAACAATCTCTCCCTGTCAATTAAAGCTTGCATGTGGACACAGGAGTGCCCATCCACGCTCTGCTAAGAGCGCTTCATGCATCTCTCAACACAGTTAAGAGCTTACTCCAATCTATGCCAGTGTAAATAGAAGCTATCAACAATCTCTCAACACAAAATAAAAAGGCGGTGCAGATTACATCTACAAAAACCACTAAAAGCTTTCAGAAATCTCTCAGCCACTAAAGCCTTCAACCCATCTCTCTACCACTAAATACATTCAGACCATCTCGTCAACCACTACAGCTTCAGAAAATCTCTCGGAACCATTAAGCTTTCAGAACAATACTCTCAGGGGGGCAGGCACTAAAACACAGGGGCTGTAGGGCCAGGCTCTCTCATACGCACTAAAGCTTCAGCCTAGTGCTCTCTCTCAAACCACTAAAGGCTTCAGCGGATGCGTCAGTCGCCTACTAAACTTCAGCGAAATCTCTCACGCCACTGAAGGCTTCCAGTCACAGATCTCAGGTCTCTCCCCCTAGCTAAAGCGTTGCTAGGACCAACCCTCGTACGCTACAAGTTTCAGGCCACGGCCATCTCCCCCAACAACAACAGTGTTCACCAATCGCTCTAACCTGCCGAAAAAAGCTTCAGAAAAATCTCAAAAATCAGCCTACTAATGGGCTGGGTCAGCCGGTCTCTCTACATCTAAACGCTTCAGTCAGCCAATCTCGCTACCATTAAAGCTGCAGGACAATCTTGCTCAACCACGTAAAGCTTCAGAAAATCTAATCGAGTCATTAAAGCTTCTTATTCAGAAACATCCATATAAGGCCACATAAAGCTTAATTCAGCCAATCTCTCTAGACCACATAAAGGGCGTTTCAGCCATATCTCTCTAAGGCTCTACCAAAACTAACAGCTTACCAGCGATCTCTCCCTACTGGAAAGGGGGGGCTTGCCAGCCATACGTGCTCCCCTAGGGCTGAGAAAGAAACTTCAGCCAATCTCTCCCCGTAACTAAAGCTTCAGGCCAATCTCTCTAAACCACTAAAAGCTATCAGCCAGATCTCTCCCCCACAGAAAAAAACAAAGGAAGGGGAAGGGGGAAGGGGGAACAAGAGGGAAAAGTAAAAGAGGAAAGAAAGGGTTGGGAGGAAAAAGAAGGGGAAGTATACAGACCAGGGGTCTCGCTACGGCACTAGGAGGGAAAAACATAAGCTATCAAAGGTGAAGACCAATCTGCGTCACCGACAGATGCTAATACAAGCCAGTCTCTCTAAACACTAGAGCTTCAGCACAAGCTGTCATACCCGCTAAAGCTTCAGAAAGCGCCAACGCGCAGATCTTCCAGAATAAACATTAAGCGTCATGCGCGATCTCTCCCCCCCACAAAGCTTACAGGCCTATCTCTCCGCCTGCGACGCAAACATAGTCGATGGCAACATGTTCTCCGCCACTGCAATGGCTCGCCCTTTCCTCATGGTTCCTCGCCCACTTTGTCCCATCAATAAAAATAAGGGCCCTGCGTGCAAGGGCACACGAGAAAAAGGTCCAGCGAAGAGGAGAGGACAAGGATCTCGCCCCCATGTCGCGGCCGCCTTGATGTCCCGCGTCGTTCCCTACTCCTACCAACACAATGGGAGGTCCTCTCCTGTCTAACACAAAAATCGACCGTGGCCATAGAAAATCGGCCAAACCTCGGTGCGATCCATGATTTACGCGGAAAAACATCATGATGTCCCCGGGGCTCAGCCGCGCGTCAACAAACAACCCAAGTCACATGTCCGCTGTCCGTCTCTCATACACGCGCAGCCACTGAGAAGACGTCCTCGTGATATCGTATCTGTATCCACATAACAAAATGTGCTTCGTCCTTCCACGTACCGACTGCACCACAATGGTCCTCATGTCCTGCTGCTAATAGAGGGAGAAGACCGCACACGACATGAGATGTGCCTCATGTCCGTTCCACCGATCAGGGGTGCACAAGAACGCAAAGAACAGTGGTCCCGTTCCCTGATCACGGCTGCTAGTTGGGGAGGGGTGCCCCAGGGGAAAACAGGGCGGGGGGGCGGAGAGACATCCTCTGTTCAGGGGGGAGGGGTATCTATGTCCCAAGGGGGGGGCGCCAAATGTCCTCTAGTCCCTGCGCTACGCACACGAGGAAGGGCGACGATGTCCATGCTGTCGCGTCCAGCAACACCCAGGTCGGCGGAGCATATATCCGCGGGTGCCGACGCGCGCGACGGGGCGCCAACGCTGCGAATAGTGTTCACTCGTGCGGCGCGTTAAGCAACACCACGCGGGGAGCGCTGGTTTCCTGGCTGTCACGTGCCACCACTGTCCACCGTGGGAGTGTCGCATCGTGTCCAGGTAAACCAACCACGCCGGCAGGGAAAGGGGGGGGAAACGTCGCGGCGGCCACAGTTTCCTCTGTCCGTAGCCTCTATAACCCACCCGATAAAGGGTCATCTGTATCTGTCCCGTCCACCACCGACCAAAACGGCGATGTCCTCTGTGCCGTCCGCAGACCCACGGACCACCATGATGTCCCTACTGTCGCATACGCGGCCACCCCCAACACGATGTCTCTGTCCGTAAGGCCCGAACACCCCAACCACAATTTCCCTCTGTCCATCAACCACACCCCAAACCAGCAGTGTCCTCTGGCCCGTATATATGTCCCATCCAGGATGGTCTGTCTGTCCGTCCCAGCCCCCACAAGGCCCTGAGGTCCTCGTGTCCATCCACCACCCCCAACCACAATGTCCTCGTGTCCGTCCACCACACCCCACAACAGTGATCCTCTTGTCTAGTCCACCAACCCCAACCCAGTGTCCTCTGTCCCGTCACCACCCCCAACCAGATTCCTCTGTCCGTCCACCACTAATCCCAACCACAGTGTCCTCTGTCCGTCTGTATACCCAACCCGATAAGTCCTCTGTCCGTCCACCACCGCCAACGACAAGTCCTCTGTCCGTCCGCACCCCACCCCTGATGTCCTCTGTCCTCCCAACCCCCAACCCAATGTCCTCTGTCCCTTTCTCAGTCCCACCAAAAAGGTCTCTGATCCATCCCCACCCACAACAACAATGGCCTTCTGTCCCGTCACAACCCCCACCCCTGATGTCCACTGTCCCGTCCAGCAAGGGCCCCCAACCACAGGTCCTCTGTCCGTCTCTATACCCCACCCTAGAAGTCCTCTGTGTCGTCCCCCACTACCACCCACAATGTCCTCTTGTCCGTCCACCACCATCACCACAATGTCCCTCTGTTCCGTTCCACCACCCCCAACCCAGTGATCCTCTGTCCGTCTATAATTCCCACCCTAGAATCCTCGCTGTTCGTCCCCCCACTACCAACCAATGTCCTCTGTCCGTCAAACCCCCCCCCAACCACAGTGTCCTCTGGTCCGTCAACCACCACCACCCCTGATGTCCCACGTCGGATTTCCCCCTCCTCTCACACTTGCGATCCCGCCCCCCCCACCATGACGCCAGAGGCCAGACCCGTGGCCAAGTAAAACCCTGAGCTCCCCATACAAGCACTGGAGTGCAAGGGCGCCTGCAAAAACGCCACCAACCTATGTAATTAAACATCCTGGACACGCCCACCTCTGCACCGGAATGAGAGACTCTTGGAGGAGTCTTTCTTTTGATTTCGACAAAGTAAAAGAAGACACGAATAATAAGACGAACAAACTTGCTGATTACATGATGAAATTAGTAAAGGAAGCGAACCCATGGTGGAGGTGAAGGCCTTGTGGGTATATTGTAAGCAGGCGAGACACAACGAAGGAGGACTGCCGTAATAGATATACATAACTTAATAGCGACATACGAGAGATACTAAAGTGAAACAGGGACAGTAAGGGCAAGACACTAGCGCCTTATACACGAGCAGATTGTGGCTTTGTCAAGTAACAAACGTGCTGTAAGGATAACGCCTCTTTATCTTTATGGAGGTGCCTCTTTCCTCTATATATAAACAGCAGCGAGCGACATAGCTGGTCTGAACGAACAAGAAATCACGTGTTACAGACGGAGTAAGAGTATCTGTGTGAATCCTTCCCATTACTGGATTGACGAAAAGACAGTGTTAATTGTAACTTGTGAAACTACAAGGGTGTTTAAAGAAACGCCGGCTTCCTATACACCTTAACTTTTATTGACTCTGGAGTAGAGTAACGATCTCTCGCCCACCCGTTTGAGTTTTACCCCGATACTACTCTTGCGGGAGGCGAGACCAGAGGGCCCTGTTGCGGCAACGTCACCAGATGCGCTGTTTACAGAGGAACACGCGTGATGTACCAGGGCGATCACATAAGGGAATAAGACTTAGTAACAATATGTGTATAAGGTTTAATGTGTAGGATCTCATGCATGCTCGGTCCTATTTACGAGCTGACTATCAAGGTCGTTACAGGAGTGGGAAGCATGTACAGAAGGGCCCTGAAGGGCACATCATATAGAATATGCATATTGTAAAGACATCAAGGCAATACAGGGTGCCTCAAGGAGAGTAAGCGTCATGTGCATGACTGGTTAGTGTATTCAGCAGCTGTCAATTACAAATCTGATTCAGGAAAACCATTCATTTCTATGTCTTATATATTTATTCATACTTATTATATATATTTTCTTATATTTCTTGTTCTATAACAGTAACTCGTATCTGTCTTTCTTTTGTCTAATTTCTCAATCTTTCTCTTTCGGGTTATTTTGTCCTGGTTTTCAAATTATTTAGTACAAAACAGAAATGGGACAAGAAACATTCCGGCCTGAAAGTAGCCTTGAGCATCGCGGTGCACGGCAGCAGCGGCGCTGCTGGACGCCCTCACGCTGTCCCTGCCGGAGGCGCGTTAAGCGGGTGCTGGGGGCACAGGAGGCGGGTGATCGCCTCCTTCCACCTTCCCCCGCCGAGGCCTTGCATGGTGTTGCCCCGAGGGCATGGTGCGGAACACCTTCCGCCAGGTGGTCGTAGTGAAGGTCGGGCCCACAGAGTTTACAGACCTAGAGTGCGCTGCGTAAGGCCCCAGACACACGGCCCTGGTATCGCCACCGCGCCAAGCTGTCCGCGCCCATCCTTAAGTGGGCTGAAAGATCCAAAACCGACGATTTCAGCACACTCTCTTAACCTCGTTTCCTGACACTAATATTTGATATTATGAAAAAAACTGAGGCCAGCATCTTCTTCCTAGTCAATTTCTGGCTTGCATTAGTATAGCAATTTTGTACTGTAATGCAGGGTTCTCAACTGGGGTACGCTACCCCCAGGGGTAACGTGAGAGGAATTTTGGGGTACGTGACAGGATTCTAAAGAATAAATTCGTTTTGAATAAATGCAAACCTTTTGTAGAAGTGCTAGGCTAGGCTAGATGTGTCCTCCCCTAGAACCAGGACAACTTTCAGCGTACACATTCTGACAAGATTTGTTATTATTTACTGATGAATTCCTTGACGCATATGTTATGTTTTGACGATTCATGGGCAAGTTTGCTGGGAAAGTGGTACCAATGAATTGATGGGTACATTTATTGGCCATTATGGGTGACGTGTTGTGTGGTTTGCCCTTGTTGTGTAAGCACTTGGTTTCTCTCAGTCAAGAGTTGGATAACGATTGTCCTGATATCACAGACTTAGATTGCCAACTTCATTCGAATCCATTGAAGGTGGACCCTAGATCACTTCCAGATGAATACAAGAACGAAATCGTTGACTTGTCAATGACTCACGTGAAATATTCTTTTGATAGTTTGTGTCATTGACAGTTTGTTCCTGGTCAACAATGGGCGAGTTCTTACCCTGCTTTAGCAAAGATATGTACGGAACCTCCCTGAATGTTTCTTTCTACAATACCGCCGTGAGCAGGGATTCTCAGCACTGTGCTTGATTAAAACAGTTTACGTTCACGTCCTGGCAGTCAAAGACGACATAAGAGTGGTCTCTTTTCAAAGACTGTGCCGAGATTGACTTGTTGGTAGCAAGAAACAGCCAACCATCTCACTGAATTAGTATATAGAGGGGGTTTTTCATGCACGTCCTACACAGTGACTTCTCTTATGAGTGAGTAACTAGTAACACCTGCTACAAGTAACTAGTCTTAGTACACCAGCTACAAGTAACTAGTTATTGTAACACTAGCTCACAGTCCCGTTGAAAAATAACGTTTACTTTTAGTTCTATTCAGTTTTTTTATGCTAATGCACACACATGACTTCCCGTCATGTGAGTACTAACTAGTTTTCTAATAACTATTGGTGTTAAGCTAAAACATAGCACTATTTCCACACTCATGGAACACAATGCCTACTTTAAGTTTTTATTTTGTTTTCATGCAAGGGGGGGGGGGGTACGTTAGTCACTCACACAGTCATTTCCCCATGGGAGTACTAGTTATAAGCTGTAAAGGAGCACCACTAGCTCATATTCACAGTTATTGGTCAAATGTGGTCCTGCTTTAGTTCTATTTTATTATTTGATGCTATTCACCACGTAACTTACCTATCACCGTTAACTAGTTACAAGCTGCACTATGATCTGCAAGCAGCACTATAGTTCACTGTCACAATGATTGAAAACTGTCTTGTTGTGTGCTATATTTTAGTAAAGTATTGCTCATGTGACATAGTCACATTGATCGAAAAAGTTGTCCCTGCTCTACATTTTAATAACACAAATTAACTTTATAAATAAGTTAAGAAACCATACTTTACTTTAACCCTTCTGATGCTGCATTCTGAGTAAGGGCTACGGGTGGACTATACAGAAAGACCTAAAGGGGACATAAAATTAAAAGGTTGATAACCTGCTGTATGTAAGCATAAAATATACGAAAATGAGGTTGAAGTAAATTAATTCATATACAACATTTTCTCCATATTATTTGGGCTTCAACTCCTCATTGTTTCGGCTACTTTGTATTATTTCCGCTTCACTGTTAGGCCATATGAACTTCACTTGTATCCCTTCCTTTTAAAATGTGTAATTTTTTATTTTTATTCTCGCTTCAAGTTCAACGTTTTTTTTCCTTATTTCATGTTCTAATTTCCTTCTTGGCATTGAGACTCAATTTGCATTTCAATATCGTTTTGTTGTTTGTTAATTTGCATTATATTTGCTTCTCTTTTACATTTGTCTATTTTTTATCCTATCTATGCGTTTTTTATCAAGTTTTGTTCGTGAGCCTTCCTCCTCTCTTCATCTTCCTTTCCCATTATTCTTTGCCCTTCCCTCCTTTCCTTAATTCACCCACCCTCCTTCACTAGATCTCATCAGGTTTGTACTGTAGATCTCCTTCCTTTTATTATTCGTATATCTTTCCCCTTTCCTTCCTTTCCATCCTTCTTACATTTCTCCATTCCAGCCTTCCTCCTCCTGTCCTCCCTTCCTTTCTCTTCTCACTACCTCCTTTCTCTTCCTTCCTTGCTTCTTCCTTCCCTTGTAATTCCTTTCCTTTTTCCATCTTAGTCTCCTCCCTTTTCTCCTTTACTTTACTACAGATACGTTACTCTATCTACCTTATCTTTCATACTCATTTCCGTAGGTCCTTGCCTTCTTTCCCTCCTTTCCTGCCTTGCCTCACCAACAAACTCACAACCTCACTGTGATCGTGTACTCCTCATCAAGCCTCACCACTTCACCCAATCACTGTCATAAGCAATACGGGAATGATTCTCTTGATGCACAAATAGAGTGTGAGGATATCGAAAATGTGGTGGTAATGTTTTCCTCCCGTGTTGTGTTTTGTTCCATGTGTTCTATGTTCGAGCGGGTGGTGCCTTACGTCTAGGACGCTCTAGTAATATATGTTTTTATAGATAAAGATACAGACATTATGCTAACTTGTTTGTGTTTAATAAATACACACACACACACACACACACACACACACACACACACACACACACACACACACACACACACACACTCACACTCACACTCACACCACACACAACACACACACACACACACACACACACACACATACACACACACACACACATACACACCCACACACACACACTAGAGGTGCGCACTTCCGCAAATTGAGGAAGTCCAAATTCGTTTGCGGGTTTGCGGGAGAGCAAAAAGTTGCGGATTTGCGTTTGCGGAAGTACTTCCGCAAACACAAATATTAAACGCAAATATGTCGGTCGGCGGGCACGGCAGCCTCGGCCCCGCGGAGGTCGGCGGGCACGGCAGCCTCGGCCCCGCGGAGGGCGGCGGGCACGGCAGCCTCGGCCCCGCGGAGGTCGGCGGGCACGGCAGCCTCGGCCCCGCGGAGGTCGGCGGGCACGGCAGCCTCGTCCCCGCAGAGGTCAGCGGGCACGGCAGCCTCGGCCCCGCGGAGGTCGGCGGGCACAGCAGCCTCGGCCCCGCCGAGGTCGGCGGGCACAGCAGCCTCGGCCCCGCCGAGGTCGGCGGGCACAGCAGCCTCGGCCCCGCGGAGGTCGGCGGGCACGGCAGCCTCGGCCCCGCGGAGATCGGCGGGCACGGCAGCCTCGGCCCCGCGGAGGTCGGCGGGCACGGCAGCCTCGGCCCCGCGGAGTTCGGCGGGCACGGCAGCCTCGGCCTTGCGGGATAAAACAAGATGACTGACCGACGTATATGTAATAATAATAATAATAATAATAATAATAATGATAATAATAATTTTTTTTCCCCTGAATTCATACAGTAAACATAAAAATACATAATATATACATATATGAGTAAAATACGAGTTACCTGTATACATAGGTGAATAAGTATCCTTCCAACTTTTTCCTCATTAGTAAAACAGGATGACTGACCGATGTATACACGAGTTACCTGTATACAAAGGTGAATAAGTAACCTTCCATCTTTCTCCTCGTTTGTGTGACCGAGGAGCCATGTGGAGAATGACCTTCCCATATGACACACGCATCTCACAGCCCTAGGCAATAGCCTATACTGACAGCCCTCATGTCCTCTGTACTTATACTATCTCTACCCGGCAAACACGCTACGTAAACATAACGTTGTATTTTGCAAGATCTATAGACTTTTAATAGTATACAGTATGATCGCATACAGTATAGATAGTATGTCTATTAATCTTGATATTTTGGTTGAATTTTAGTCGTCTGGTTTTGACGTCAATATAACGTCATGAAAACATATTAATTCAACGTCAATTACAACATAATATAGTCTCGTCCTTTATACTATGTATACTCAGGAGACCGAGGCATGTGTGGTGGTGAGGGATAGAGGGAAGATGTTTATATAGAGAACAAATGTTAAAGAGGAGGAGTAGAAATATTATAATGGCGTGTATTAAAGAATTATTGTATTATTGTGTTCAGGGGAGAATCTTTGCTTATTTTTTTCTTTTGGTAAAGGTTACTAAGTGATATGTTGGAGAGTTTGCAGGCCTTGCATGTCTGGGGGGTTGTATAGGTGTGTGTGTGTGTGTGTGTGTGTGTGTGTGTGTGTGTGTGTGTGTGTGTGTGTGTGTGTGTGTGTGTGTGTGTGTGTGTGTGTGTGTGTGTGTGTGTGTGTGTGTGTGTGTGTGTGAATAGAATGGAATATATTTATTGCTTGGAATTTTTACAGTAAAAGTAAAAAGTATGAAGCACAACACCTCAATACATTAATTAAAAGAATTAAAAGTAGAAAAATAAAGTATGAGTAAAGTAATAGAAGGAAAGAGTGAGTATAAGTAAGTAATTGAAGTAAAAATGAGTATAAGTAAAGTATCCAGTAAAAAAATATTACAATGTTCAGAGATGAGCTGTATAGAAATATAAGTAATAACCCTATGGCTACCCTATACTATTTAATGCATTACACTAATCCTTCAACCATAACTTCTGAAACTTATACATACAACTTATACATCTTATAGACATATTCCTTATGCAACCCACCAGACCTGGGCACTAAATGCATTGAATGTATTTAAATACTAAATACTAATTCATGGAGAAATGTATTTAAATACTAAATACTATATACATTTTACGAATGTATTTAAATACTCAATGCTAAATACATCGATGTATTTAAATACATTTTGTAAATACATTTTAATACACACAATTTTAACATGTCCGAGAAAAAATGGATTTCCTAAGATTTCCTTAGATTTTGGGTTTTCCTTAGAACTTTCCTTTTCAGGCCTAAATTTCCTTAAAATAAGGAAATGGAAACACTGGTTCACTGTAACTTCGCGGTTGCCAAATAGTTGGGCGGGTTTATGGCCAAATGAACTGATAAAAAAGTATTTACCTACATTTTTATATTATGAGTCAAAGACTACTCTATGCTATGACTTGCTACTCGTGCCCCGCGCCAACACCGCCCATGACCAGTGGAGACCAGTTTTGCGATTCCTGACATTTTAGAACATCACCCCCATCTCCCTTCCTATGGTTTATCAGTATATATAATATACAGTTATCTTCGTAAATGTTTGTTCTATAATATTATCAAATAAAAATAGTAAAATACACTAAAGAAATGCCATTATGAGAGAGTGAAGAAATATGCATGACCTCAATATTTACTTAAACTCTTCGCCATTTAATATTTGCGAGAAAACATTTTAGATGAAACATATCATATAAGCGGATTTTCATTAGTTTTCCATGATATATTTCGTTTTCTGATAAATGTATCAGAACCATGCATAAATTAGCGTTAACTAGAAAAATAACATCATCTATCGGGAAACGCTAATTTATGCATGGTTCTAATTCATTTATCAGATAACGAAATATAGCAATGGAAAGCTAATAAAATTGCGCTTCTATTGATACCCTTCATGATAAAAGTTGACTCGCAAAGTTTTAAATGGCGAAGAGTTGAGTGAATACATTGACGACGTTCATGCATATTTTCTTCAGTCCGTAATGGATTTTTTTTACGTGTTT
>JACEEZ010009302.1:0-12746 GCA_016584305.1 Chionoecetes opilio | reverse complement strand
AAAGCCTCCTTTTGGGCATTTTGTAAGCACGAAATATCATAAAAATACTCATAATTAGTTATATGATGTTTTTCTGACTCAAACTGAACAGGGCAAAGTATACAAATGAAATTAGGCCATATTACAATGCCATCCGCTCGTGATGATTTTGTTATGAGGTGATGGGGCCGAGTGGCGAACGATGGAAATCTGACCATGACTCACCACACGGCTCTGCGACAGCAAGGTATTTTCCTCCTCATCCTTCTTTCTCTTACCCTTTATTCTTCCCTTCTTCCTCTACCTAATTCCTCCGCCTTCATCACCCCTACTACTACTACTACACTACTACTACTACTACTACTACCACTACCACTACTATTACTGCTGCTACAAACTACTATAGCCGTGCTTTTGTCGTCCAAGCATCGTCTTGGTACGATGACCGTTTTTTCTCGCAATTGAAAACGGATTGGTCTCTGCGACACACACAACAAGTTTGGGGGGGGAGGGCCGAAATAATAATCAGTCTAAAACATTGCAAACAATATCACAAAGCAGTATAACACACATTTCAGCAAGTGTTTTTTGGATGGTCTTCGAAATCCAAGACGGTGCTGGGACGTAAAAACACGGCTTATTACTGCTTGCTACATAAAAACATAAGAAAATAAGGAAGCTACAAGAGGCCGCGAGGCCTACACGTGGTACTCCTGTAAAGGAGCTAGTTATAGTAGCTCCTACTACAACTTCTACCAACTGCTATAAGAAAAGGTTAGGAGGAGGAAGGGGAGGAGGAGAAGGAGAAGGAGAAGCTAGGAGGTAGGGGAGGAGGAGGAAGAAGGGGGGAGCATTTTGGTGTGGATGTAAATTTGTTTATAAACACAGCTGAGAGCGTGGAAGCCTTGTGATTGGCTGAAACTTTTTGAGAAATACTATGTGATTGGGCTGGCGAGGCTGTGACGTAATTGTACTCGCTCAGCCAATCAGCTATCGAAGCCCATATTTGACACCGTAGCGCCACTCCCATATCTCGTACCAGAATCCCCGCGTTTCCCGGGGTTGTACAAATAGAGGAAGTTAGTTAAGCTAAACACCGCGCCCTTTAACTCTCTCTGAATGTCTGCCCAGTAGGATAATGCGTCTACCTTCCAATCTGCGCATGCGCCAGAGGACTGTGCTCTCGTGTCGAGCGATGCCATAGCAGCGCGCTAGATGTACGATGTATCCTTTTCATTTCATCCATCCGCCGCGGGGAGAGGTAAGAGCTTCCCAGGTCGTGCCTCACCCCATGGCCGGAGGCAATATTCTCCAGGCTCTCTCCCTTTTCGGCAGACCGCTGGGTTTGGTAAGGTAGAAAAACGTTAGGTTGGTTAGGTTTTGGCGCGCTGCTATGGCATCGGTCGACACGAGAGCGTCCTCTGGCGCATGCGCAGATTGGAAGGTAGACGCATTATCCTACTGGACGCTTCATTATACCACCACGGTATCAGGCGTCAATGATGCCTGATACGCTTTTGCTACCAAAATGGCGGAAAAGTGTCCGTGTGACATGGCCTTTAAAGGGGAAAAAGGGAGATTGTGTTACTTTTCATCCCTACAGATGATTATGATAAGTCAATGACAAATGACACACTATCATTATGAGCGCCAGCTGACACAGGGGGTTAAATTAATAAGAGGAAAAAGGAATTCCTCTTTTCTTTTGGGGGATGATAGCTATGTAGAGTTTTCGAGTTCAGCTTCATTTGAGTCATTATATTTTGTTACTAAATATATTTTTGTTTTAAATTTTAAATTTTATTTGTTTTGTAAAAAATAAATTAACATGGAATTTTATGTCATATATATTTTATAATTTATATTTATTTTGGTGAAAAAAAGAAATTTTTTATATGTGGAATGGCTGAATTCAATGATGTATATAGTTATCTACTGACTATATTATTTTAGCTAAGGTTGTACGATAATCTATCTGAAAATACGATAATTTTGGTGGCTCGGTATGATATGTGGGGTACAAAAGGCGAATTTTGGTGAGAGAACCGTAAGAGCCGGCTTCTTACGGCTTCTTGCGGCTTCTCCTCTCGTTTTCCGTGCCTCGCCAGAACGACTGACAGTGGTGTTCGAGGCTCGCCCGCTCGGCGCTCACAGCTGATAACTGTAAACAAAACAACCACACTACGAAAGTGACCGTCGAATGAAGCCATTAATAGATTACGATAACTGGACTGACGATATTGTGAATGGATCACAACACATATCCTTCACATTAATGTTTTTTTTGCTCCATAAACCAGGACTATTAATAGGGCAAGGTAAAGAGGCGGGCACCTACGGACATCATATGGGGCTGGCTGGGTCGAGTTCCACATTAGTGACTTATTTTTTTATTAACTGCTGCACCTGATGAAAAGGGGCCCAGGTAAAATGGGGGATTTCTTTAAACTGGCCATCCATCTGCCCGCCGTGCCCGGGTTTTTTCCGCTTTGGTGGTTGGGCTGATTTAATTTTGCTTGGAAGATAGGGGGGCTGTTTTTCATTTTGGCTAATTTTTGGCATTAAAATAATCCTCTCTCTCTCCTCTCACTTAATGTTTAAACTGTATGGGTATATGGGACTCAAAAAATATTTTTCTCAACTTTACTTTTTAGAGTTTAAAACCTGCAAAATATTGCAGCTAAACTAGCTATTGGAGGAGCTAGAAAGAAGGATCACGTTACTCCTATCATAAAAGAGTTAAAGTGGTTAACAATTAAAGACAGATATTTTTTATGAAAAATGTTTCGCTGTTTATAAGGCTGTCAATGGGTTGTATCCGGAGGGGGTATCTAGTTTTCCTTTGTCAGGGAAAATACAGCCAGTGGGCAACAAGGTTATGTGCCAAACCCAGAACAGACTGGTGCCAGACCCATCACTGTACAAAGGCCTTAACCATGGAACAATTTGCCTTCATGCATCATTAATTATGGAAGTCTACACTTCTAAGTCTTGACTTATAAATTTACTTTTAATTGACCCTAAGTGAACTATAATTTTGTTTCCCCATATAAAATGGGCAGTTGCATATGTTAGTAGTATTTTAAAGATATTTGAAGTGACTTTAGTTCTTATTGTTTTAATGTTATAATTAATTTCCTTTTAATGTTTCGTTTGACTTTCTTTTTATTTTTTTTTTAAATTTTTGCGTGATTTTCAGAAGTTTCATTTTAGTATATAATTGCATAGACCATCTGTGTTTGAAAGTTTTGATAGAAAAACCAAGTTTCATGGAAATAAGATATTTATTTTTTTTACCCCCCCTCTCACTCCTTCTCTCAGAGCCCTTCCCCTTTTCATCTTCGGTCGGATAACCTTCATGCAACCGACACATACATCCTGAAACATAGACTGGGGTTACTATTGCAGATTAAACCCTTGCCATGAAAGGAAATAGAGACAGACAGCATTATGAGTGTTTGTTCATACATGACAATAGTCATGTTCTAGTTTCATCCAAAATTTTTACCGATTTTTTGCCACCTTTATAGAAAAACAGGGTAATATACAAGGAAATGAAAATAATTATAATATAAAAAGTATGTTATTGATGTGATGTCCTTTATAGAAGTTTTAAAAGGGACAAAGTAAAAATTAATACAGAAGCAAATAATCCAACTAAAAACTAAAAATAATTTTTTTTTTAAAAACCTCAGAATTTAATGCAAAAAGGACCAGTGTAATACTGATTGGTCAGATAATTGCAACCAAAGTAGCTAGTAATACGATTAACATTCATATTCAACAAATACAATTTCTCATAAACTAGTTTCAAAATTTTTTGTATTTCCTATATGCAGAAACACTCTTGACCCATAACCTAATCCTACTTAATGTCACCAAACCGAACGTATTAGGTATACCTATACACTGATGCTCCTGTAGTACTTTCTCAAAGTTTAGTGTATACAGGGAAACCCTCGCTTTTACGGCCCTTTAAATTTTAAAGATAACAAATATGGGTTTTCAATACTTTTTCTGCCAGTCCGGTATATGCGTGCTTTTACCGAATAAGTTCAGTATATGCGTTGTACGGTTCTGATTTTTTTTTAATTGCCCTGTATTCGTGTAGTATTTGTGATGGCTGCATGTATGTAAGTATACGAACTTTCGTCAGATGAAACGGACAAAGTTCACGATACACGGAATTAGTCGGAATAGGAACTTTCACCTCATATAACGACCACAATTTGTTATATGCGAAAAGTTCGGATCACTCGGATAATTTATAATCCCGCATCCTTTCCCCAATTTGTTCGAAAAAGCGGGGGTTTACTGTACATCATTTACACCATTAATTATAGTATTCAACAAAAGAATCAGGTACACCAAAAATACCCATTAATCCTTCTTTCAAAAACTACTAATTTAACCAAAAATATCAAAAATACAACATATAAATATCTATATATAATATAGGCCTATTGGAAAATCTTAAGAAAAGGGGCCCTCCACCCCCTATCTTCTTCTTTTTCTTCTTATAGCTAACAAGCTTGGGGACATGGTGGTTATCTGGTTTTTGGGGGGGGGAGCACACACATAAGGGAAAAATGGCCCCTACAAAAAAATCCATAAAATAGGGAAATTTCCCTAGTTCATAGACTTTATGGGGGCCATATTTCCCTTATATGTGGGGCTCCCCCCCCCAAAAACTCCGTTTTTCCACCTTTGTCCCCAGCTTGTTGGCTATAAGAAGAAGAAGATAGGAGGTTGAGCCTTTATTCTAAAGATGACAAACTCTACAGACCTAACCTAGCACCCCCCCCGAGCCCATCGGGCTGTGCACTAACCTAACCTAACCTGACCAGACCTGACCTAACCTAACCCTACGGGACTTCTTTTTTTCTAAAGAACCTAAAAATTTAATATCGGCCATGCGGCAAAGTAAGGATCGGCACTCATTAAAATCTAAACAGATGTGTTAAGGACAGTAAGTATAACACATAGAGCCAAACTTGGGTCAGCTTACCGTGGAGCCCTTGTTTTTAAAGATTTTCCCTCAACGCAATGCTAGTCATTTCCACAATACCTATCAGCACCTCTCCTATATAAAAATACACATTAATTTTGTTCATGTCCGTCAACAGTAATGGCATGCTACTTAAGATATCTTGCAATGTTTTGTGGTGGAATTCGGATGATGGTGAAGGTTTATGGTACTCTCGTCCCGCCCGGCGAGATTTTCCAACATTTTCACGTTCTCAAAAAGTGTGAGAGATCTCTAAGAACCAAAATTGGAGCATAATGAATCAGCGAAGCGTTTCCGGTCTGCTTTTGATAGCATAATTAGAAAAATTAGGAAAAAACGTCTTGGTTAATGTTAAAAGACTCGAGAAAGTTATTTCACCAAAACACGTTCTCCTATCACCATGTCTTTCCATTTTAGCTCTATTAGTGTGGCCCCGATAGTTAAGCCCGTGCTACTAAATGTAAAAATGAGGCTAATTTGTGCCATATTATCACGAAATTCAGAAAAAACTCTACGTCGCTGCTAGGGACTATCGTCAGCCTGATAAGACATGATCATTCTTTCACCTGTTTTAAAGTTGTCCTGTGGTGTCATTAACCTTGTATATTCTTGTTCGTGGTCTTAAGGTATGTCCATGTTTTCTGAATGTACATCTATGTGTTTACTTGTGTTCTGTTATCTGAAATTACAGTATTTCTACGACGATACTCACTGCCCTGAGAATCTCTGCCCGTCCCGCCATATTTGTTGTTATCTCTGACGTAAACGGCAACAAGGGGGAAGAAGCCGTGGTAAGCGAGCCCTGGCTCTCGCTTTTTCCCAGCTTTTTCCCGGGCTTGACCAGCGGGGCCAATCCGTAAGAAGCCGGCTTCTTAAAAGTGCCCCCGCCATAACAAAAACGCAAGCTGCAAGAAGCCGGCTTCTTAGGGCTTCTTCACCAAAATTCGCCTAAAAGTTCACAACCCTGTATCAAACCTTCAGTCTTCCCCGAGCCGTCGGTGGGAGAGCACGCTCGCTCGTTGTTCACCCTCGCTATCCAGAAAACTTCCCACCCGTGGAAAGTTTTGCTGCTGGTGTTTCACGAGTTTCTCCCAGCACCTCTGCCCTTGTTAGAGTACTTCACAGACCCCAAGGCGAACCCTAAAGGGTTTGGGGGCCGTAGGCCCATTTCATTACATGAGGGGGCCCCTTAGAGGGGTACGGGAAAGGTCTGTGGAGAGGGGCCGCAGCGACTCTTCATAGGCCCTGGGTTAGTCCCGAGAGGGGCAGCGTCAGGGCTGGTACGACGCCGTTTTAGACGGCGGCCAGTTTAGCCCTCCTGACGCTGTAGGATAGTTGCTGGACGAAGTTACCATTCCCCGTCAGGTAGCTGTGTTTCTGCCTTTGTGGCAGTCTGTTTTTTTTTAGGTTTTTATTAAAGCTTTTTTTTTGCCTCTGCCCTTTCTGCTTTTATTTTCTGAGTCATGCCCCACTCTAACGGCGGGGCCCAATTTTCCACTCTCCTCGCCCTTCGTCAGGAGGGGAACTATCGCCCCGTGATAGATCAGTGAAGCGTGCATCGAACCATCCTCGCAAAACAAGACAATCTGTTTTCTTCCCCACCACCTCTCTCCTACGTCACCGTCGCTCCTATCCTGCCCCTCACCCTGACAAAACCCCTGCTCGCCCTAGGGTCCTCAAAAAATGCGCTGCTACCCTGCTTCCACTTCTGCTGATTCGACAAATGTTGATTGCCCTGAACCTTTCAAGGATGATACTACTGCCTCTGCTTTGAACCACCCTCGCAGATCGAAACACCTCCACCAACATGTCGCCTCCTCCTCGGCCGCATTGCAACCCGCGTCAAACCGTTCCCCCACTCCAGCACCCGACCCCGCAACGAAGCTCTCACCCCTCCTTTCCCTGGACCAACTCCGGATGTTCGGAAAGGAGCTGGCACTTGGCACTGCCACGTCAACGTTATAATATAGCCTCGTTTAACTCGCTATATAATATACATTTTCTGATCATCATTAATCTGGTCCTTAGAGTTGTATTTAAAAAAAATTGGTAAAACTTTGGAAAAGTTTCCTTTACCCCTATCTTTTTGTTCTTCCCCCTATACCCAAAAAGCCTGGGAACTGCGGGAATACGGGTTTTTGGGTGGGGGAAGCAAAAATAAGTGATTTTGGCTCTCCAAAAAAAACATCAAAATCACTATATGTAAAAAACTAACTTAACCTAACCTTAACCACAAGTATACCTAACCTAACCTTAACCACAAAATATACCTTACCTAACCTAACCTAACCTAACCTTAACCACCCAAAATATACCTAACCGAACCTAACCTAACCTTAACCACAAAGTATAACCTAACCTAACCTAACCTTAACCACAAAGTATACCTAACCTAACCTTAACCACAAAGTATATCTAACTAACCTAACCTTAACCAAAAGGTATAAACCTAACCTAACCTAACCTTAACCACAAAGTATACCTAACCTAATCTAACCTAACTGGACTTAGAATTTTTTGAGGCACCTCATATTTCATACGGCCGTGTGGGTTTACCAGGCTGAGCGCACGCTGGAACCTTTACAGATGTGAAAATACATAAGCATACAATACAGTGCGGTATTTCCATTTCAGTCAAAGCCGGGAGGATGAGTTCCAAAGTATTTCCAAAAATCGTTATGTGCCTTTCTTGTTTTAACATTTTGTTTATTTCATGTAGGGACACAGGTGTGGAGATATTGGCATTGTACGTAGGGGCACGTAGGTTTATGTAGGGATATTATGACCAAAAATGAGTGTTTGAGTTGGCAACACTGGTGAAGGGTTATGTGGGATCAGTATTCAGTAGAGATGGAAAACTATTTTTTTTAGTGATTCGAGTTTTTATGAGTGACTCCCCTGAAAAAATCGGGTACTTGAGTCACTCGATTCACCGAGTCAGTAGCCTGCGTGGCGCGTGCTGCACTGGATACTTTTGCCAGCTGAGCCAGCTATACTTGAATGTTGGTAATAAATTAATTCCACTACTCAGTTCAACATGTCTTATTTGAAACCTGTAATTTGACACATATTCAAGCTTTAAAGCCGAGAAGTTGTACCTGTCTGCGCGATTGCACAGAAGAAACAGTAGTCGACTGTTGACTCTGCTGCACTCGAGTAGCCAGCCGAGTATGGAGTTGCACCGAGACCACCGAGAGACAAGGCCTGGTACATCGCCCGTGACGTCACACCCTAAGGATCCCACCCGCTCCGCTCCCCGTACAAGTTTACCTACCTAATATAATGTTTATCAGTATAAAATATATACTGTTATGTTTGTTCTACAATATTATCAAACAAAAAACCGTAAAACACAAAGAAAATGCCATTATGAGACTTTCAAGAAATATGCATTAACTTAAACTCTTCGCTAAAAGTTTTAAGTTCATGCATATTTCTTGAAAGTCTCATAATGGCATTTTCTTCGTGTGTTTTACGGTTTTGTATTTGATAATATTATAGAACAAACATTTCCGAAGATAACAGTATATCTTTTATACTGATAAACATTATATTAGGTAGGTAAACTTGTACGGGGAGCGGAGCGGGTGGTATCCTTATGGTGTGACTCACGGGCATGTATCAGGCCTTAAACATCTCGGTGGCCACGGTTTTCGCTCGCTCGCTTATCACCTGGTGAATCATTCTTGAATGTCGCCGACTCCCTCCCACTCACTATTGATTCGCATCGCATTACTATGGACCTGTTACAAGAACATTTTAAAATCGTGGCAAAGAATAAACGCATACATTTAAGAAAATGATGTTTTTTTCCTTTTAAACAAATAAATGTTTTACATATTTACTTCAAAAAAACCATATCCATTTCATATTATCCATTTTTCAAATGCTAATTCTTATTCCTTCATAATATATTCTCCTTACAAAAAAGCATTTAGGAAAACAGTTCACGGACCTTTCCAGGGGTAAGTCTGTTTTCTCCTATCCTTATGATTTGCCTTTCTTGGAAAAGATTCGCTCTGATGGCACTGAAATAGCCACAACGCAGAGCCTAGTCTTCAGGACTGCACAAGTGTTCTAGAAACTAGGGCGCGGATATCCACCATTCCAAGGGGTCGGCTTTTTCGGGTAAAGAGCTGCTCAACAGGAACCCTTTAACCTCCAACGTTGCCTCTGTCACGGGATTTTTTGGGTCCGTGGCCTCAGGGTGGGGACTCGCTCCTAAAATCTGCCCGACCAAGGAACTGTATCCGTGGGAGGATTGAGGGTGGGTCATCTCCCCCTCCTATGTTTCTGGGTATTGCTAGTGGCGGTGGTCTTGCTACCCTTGATGCAACTGCCCCCTAGGCCCACTACCCTCGTCACGGCATCCTGTTTCGTGTTTCTCATGAATGATTGCATGTTTCTTGAACCTGAGGCTAAGGATGCAGCCTCTGCTAGGACGTTCACCTGCTCAATCCCCCCAAATCGTTTGGTCAATTCCGCATAAGGATGTAATCATCTCACGACTGGTTTGTGGGTGGACGACCTTTTCTGCCGGTGTGCAGTAGCCCTCTGGAGCCCTCTTGCCATCAGAATGGCTTTAGAGTCTGCCACAAACCTGAAAAAGAATGACAAGTAGGGTACCATAATTATGTAATATGTTCTTGTTTACTATGCAGGTATTATATTTTCTAATTACAAATTGCATATGCATCCATCAGTTTATTACTGCGTGTCTAATAATATTAACATGAATCACATAATTCATATATTAATTGCACATAGCAATGTTTACATACCTTTCTAAGCTCAGGTCCACAGTCACTTCCTCAAAGGGCTGCTGGACCTCACAGACTTCATTAATTATTTTCCACTCTTCCAGAGATAGTGCCGTGAGCTGGGTATTCACTAAGGCCAGTGTGGAGATGAGAGGTTCCTTGACTTCAGTGAAGCGCCTCATCATGAAATAAGTGGAATTCCAACGTGTAGCTATGTCTTGTTTCAGTCGCAGTTGAGGCTGTAGCCCCATTTGTAGCTGTACCTCTCGAAGCTTTTCAGAGGCTACAGTACTTCTGCGCGTGTATTCTGTGATGCTCTTGACCTTCTGGATAATCTCCTGAATCTGAGGCTGCTGGATTTCATATATTACAATCAGATTAAAGATATGAGCAAAACACCTCACGTGATTCTAGCAAAACACCTCACGTGATTCTAGTGTAGAACATCCCTAACCGCCTTCATTATATTAGCTGCACTGTCAGTGACACAGGCCACAATTTTGTCACTGATACCCCATTCAGTGGCTATTGAGCTCAATTTTTTTGCCAGATTATCAGCCGTGTGGGGGGTCCATTGACTTCGAAACCGTTCAGCAAATTTGATAACTGCTTTAAGTCTTATATAATGGCAAGTTTCAGACATTGTAAAAGTTTTTTTCAGCAGTTGTTTTGTTGGACGTCCCAGTAGTCCCGTTGAAGCACACAGCTGGAGCAGCCTTTGATTTTTTTTCGAGAAGTCAGTTTTCACTTTATTGAATAAGTGAGGTATCATCTGCTGGGATATTGTGGGTCTGCTAGGAAGAACATAGGAGGGATTAAGGTCTTTTGTGCACTCCCTAAATCCTCTTGTCATTCACAAGCGAAAATGGCTGACCACTCATTACCCGCACACACCGATACCTCACTACTCATTACTCCCACACCCATACTATATATAGATATACTGATATATAGATAGACAGTCAATCATCTCCTGTGGCCTGTGTTGTCCCCTTCTGTAGCGAGTCAAAGGCAGTGTTAGGAGACTTCTTGATCTTCTTGGCAGGCACCTTCTCTTCTTCCTCCTCTCTTCCTTCCACTCGCTGAAGTCTACCTGGTTTTTCTTTTTCTTTCGTTCCCTTTCCTTTTCTTCTTTAGGGTCTCATCCTTTTCATTCCATGTGAAGACAGTTGTTCCATCTGATGTCTCATTCCATTCATTCCATGTGTACTCAGCTGTCACATCAATGGACCAATTTACTCACACCTAAAACACGGAGTACTATAAAGCTTTGGGTGCAATATAGGCTACATATCACTGTACTCATATTCTTTTTGCTGAGAAATGCACCATAAATGAAATATATGGCCTTTTTGGGGCCAAAATATCACAACACGGCGGAACGCGCTGTCATTGGTTGTGACGTAGTAACTGCAAACTCAGATCTCGCCTGATCAGCTGATCGGCTTGTTTTGGCTCAGCAAACCGCAAATTATAGTTTTATTTTACTAACCTAACTAACTTGCATTACCCCTACTACCGCAAGATGACCAGTAATCCTCCTTCAAGTGATGTAGTAGGTATTCACTGTGTTTGTGAATATGTAAGTTGTAGTTTTATAAGGAAAAAGTGGATAGACAGAGCAAAGTGGCCCGTGACACCAGACAAGTGATGACTTCTGGGATCGTGTATTCCTTATAGGGAGCTTAAATGAACCTGCAATGACATGTACAGCTAGACAGATAGACGAACTCATAGAGGAACAGGTAGAATGTATGGTTAGTAAGGTTGTAGTGGTGAGTAGAGTGACGAAGGGTGTATGTTTTGCTTATGTGGGAAAGAAAGCCATACATTTCTACCTGTTTCCTCTATGAGTTCGTCTATCTGTCTAGCTTTACATGTCATTGCAGTTCATTTAAGCTCCCTATAAGGAATGCCGATCCCAGAAGTCGTCACTTGTCAGGTGTCACGGGCCACTTATCTGTCTATCCACTTTTTCTTATAAACTACAACTTACATATTCACAAAAGGCGAATTTTGGTGAAGAAGCCGTAAGAATGCCGGCTTCTTGCAGCTTGCGTTTTCTGTTATGGCGGGGCACTTTTAAGAAGCCGGCTTCTTACGGATTGGCCAGCTGGTCAAGCCGGAAGAAGCGAGAGCCAGGGCTCGCTTACCACGGCTTCTTGCGCTTGGTGCCGTGACGTCAGAGATAACAACAAATATGGCGGGACGGGCAGAGATTCTCAGACAGTGAGTATCGTCGTAGAAATACTGTAATTACAGATAACAGAACACAAGTAAACACATAGATGTACATTCAGAAGCATGGACATACCTTAAGACCACGAACAAGAATATACAAGGTTAATGACACCACAGGACAACTTTAAAACAGGTGAAAGAATGATCATGTCTTATCAGGCTGACGATAGTCCCTAGCAGCGACGTAGTAGTTTTTGCTAAATTTCGCTGATAATATGGCACAAATTAGCCTCATTTGTACATTTAGTAGCACGGGCTTAACTATCGGACCACACTAATAGAGCTAAAATGGAATGACATGGTGATAGGAGAACGTCGTCTGGTGAAATAACTTTCTCGAGTCTTTTAACATTAACACAAGACGTTGTTTTTCTAATTTTACTAATTATGCTATCAAAAGCAGACCGGAAACGCTTTCGCTGATTCATTATGCTCCAATTTTGGTTCTTAGAGATCTCTCACACTTGTTGAGAACGTGAAAATGTTGGAACTCTCGCGACGGGGACGAGAGTACCATAACCTTCACCATCATCCGAATTCCACCACAAACATTGCAAGATATTAGTATGCTGCATGCCATTACTGTTGACGGACATGAACAAATTAATGTGTAGGTAGAGGTGCTGAGTATTGTGATGACTCATTGGTTGAGGGAAAATCTTAAGAACAAGGGCTCCACGTAAGCTGACCAATGTTGGCTCTATGTGTTATACTTACTGTCCTTAACACATCTGTTTAGATTTTAAGATGCAACACAG
>JACEEZ010009301.1:27500-32718 GCA_016584305.1 Chionoecetes opilio | reverse complement strand
GTTTTTTTCTAATACTTATAACTATCACTACTTGTAAGAAACAGTTGAAAAGTACCATGTCCCAAGAAGATAGAATAGAAGTTTCTAGTGAGAATATGTGGATAGAAATATACTAATACCACCACAACACTATCGATCGGGGACTATAATAATTCGCAGGACTATCATACCATTTATTTACAGTCGCGTCAAGTCTGTTTTAAATGTAGTTATTGTGCTGGCTCCGACAACATTTGCTGGTAACTTGTTCATCGATCAACGACTCTAACTTGAAATAATTTTTACGGAGATCGGTGATGCAACGTTGACCGTTTAGTTTTGAACCATTATTTCTTGTTGTCACTTGATTGAAAGCTCGAATAGGTTCTCTTGATTAATGACATCAAAACCTTTTAGGATCTTAAAGGTTTCTATCAAGTCCCCACGGATTCTACGATCCTTAAGGAAAACATATTAAGTTTCCGCAGTCTCTCTTCATAAGATGAATTTCGCAGAGATGGAATTTGTTTGGTTGCTCTCTTTGCACTGATTCCAATTTGGCTTGATCTTTTACGAAACAGGGCGACCAGAATTGAACGGCATATTCTAAGTGACGGCCTAACCAAGGACGTGTATAATTGTGTCATTACTTTCGGAGTTTTATGTTCAAAGTTACGTTTAATAAGCCCAACATCATATTGCCTTTTTACTGGCAGCTAGCATGCGGACTGGTTTTAAGATCATTACTGAGATGGACACTAAATCCTTTTCCTGTTGTACTTCAGTTAACGAATTTATTTTGCATTTGATAGTTATATTTGAGGTTATCGTTTCCTATATGCATTACTTTACATTATCGGAATTGAATTTCTAATAGCCATTTATCACTCCAATCTGATAGTTTGTCGAGATCACGTTGTATGAGCTCGCAGTTTTATTTAGTATATGCTTTACTGCCTAATTTGGTGTCATCTGCAAAGTTCGATATTTTAGATACAAGTCCGCACTCCAGATCATTGATATATATCAGAAAAAGAGTAGGACCCAAGACCGAGCCTGAGGCACCCCACTAGTAACATCTAACCAATCAGATGCCTCGCCATTTATTACTACCCGTTGTTTACGATTTGAAAGCCAATCGCCAATCCATGAACATAATGCTCTCCTAAGCCATGTGCCCTTAGCTTGGTCAACATTTCGCTTATGGGGAACTGTATCGAAGGCTTTCTGAAAATCAAGGTATATTACATCCGAGGGAATTTTAGCGTCCCAGTTTGAATAAAATGACATTAAAAAAATCGAGTAGGTTTGTTAGGCAGGATCTCTTATTTCGAAATCCATGCTGGGAGTTTAGTATTGGTTATTTTCATCGAGAAAAACCCACTATTTATCCCGCAATATGAGGAGGAGGAGGAGGGAGGAGGAGGAGGAGGAGGAGGAGGAGGAGGAGGAGGGAGGGAGGAGGAGGAGGAAGAAGAGTGGTAGAGAAAAAAGAGGAGGAAGAAGATATGAAGAGTTCAGAGGGGAGGAGGAGGGGAAGGAGAGAGGGGAGGAACAAGGTGTGGAAAAGAAGAAATTGCAGGAAGGAGCAAGGTTAAAGTTCGACACCCCACCAGAGTGAGGAACGAAGGGACCTTCGGGCAAAGGTGAGGACGAGGGAGAAAGGGGAAGCCTGAGTCACACCACACACAAACCCCACAACGTCATTCCCGGCCAAACAACACACAAGGACACACACACACACCACACACACACACACACACACACACAGACACACACAGACACACACAGACACACACACACACACAGACACGTATATATTACATAAAAAAGACACACCCATAATAGACTTGCATAACGTACGTAGTCACTTTCTAACGTACACACACACCACACACACACACACACACACACACACCACACACACACACACACACACACACACAACACTACATTCATTACTTTATATTTTCTTCGTATTATATATTTTTTTTTTTTTTTATCACACAAAACAATCACGAAAAACATACACACAAAAACACAGACACAAAAACAACACAGAGAAACACACACACAGACATTAGCATAGAGAATTCGAATGAAGTTTTTTATTTGAGAAGAGCAGAAGATCGAGAAAACATCAAGAAGAAATAGAAGAGAGAGAGAGAGAGATAAGAGAGAGAGGAGAGAGAGAGAGAGAAGAGAGAGAGGAGAGAGAGAGGAGGGGGAGAGAGAGAGAGAGAGAGAAAAAAAAAAAAAGAGATTGTAAATAGCATAAGGATGGATTAGTAAAGTATAGAAAATAAGGAAATAGAAGAAATAGAAGAACATAGAAGAACATAGAATAGAAGAAAAAATATATACTAGATAGAAATTAAAACGATAAACTAGAAACTAATTAGAGGTGGAGTTTAAAGGGAACACCTGAGGCTTAATTAGATAGCTAACACCTGTGCACCCCCCCCCCCCTCTAACACACACACACACACACACACACACATACACACACACACACGAGAGAGATAGGTAGATAGATAGATAGAGACAAAAAAGAGAGAAAAAATAAAGAGTGAGAGACGAACTTAGAGAGAAAAAAAAAAAGAAGAGAAAAAATCACTTAGAGAGAAGAGGAGATAGAGAGAGAGAGAGAAAAAAAGAGAGAAAAGAACGAGAGAGAGAGAGAGAGAGAGACGAGAGAGGAGGAGAGAGAGAGAGAGAGAGAGAGAGAGGAATGAGAGAGAGAGAGAGAGAGAACCCATAGAAGAAAGAATTAAAAGGCGAAAGGAAGGAAGGAAGGAAGGAAGGAAGGAAGGAGGGAAGGAAGGAAGAAGGAAAGAAGGAGGAAGGAAAGAAGGAAGGAAGGAAAGAGGGAAGGTAGGAAAGAGGGAAGGAAGAAAGGAAGGAAGGAAATAAAGAAAATAAACATAAATAAGAAAATAAAGGAAAGAAAGAAAAAAGGAAGGAAGGAAGGAAGGAAGGAAGGAAGGAAATAAAGAAAAAGAAAAAGAAAAAAAAGAAAGAAAGAAGAAAGGAAGGAAAGAAGGAAGGAAGGAAGGAAGGAAGGAAGGAAGGAAGGAAGGTCACCATGCTAAAGTCCTTAACAAGTGACGTCACCAGCCTGGCGTGAGGTCATTGGCTTTGACCTTTGACCTTAGTAAAGAAAAAAAGGATAGAAAAAAGGGAAAGGAAGGTCAGAGCAGAATTGAAGTGTTTACGAGAGAGAGAGAGAGAGAGAGAGAGAGAGAGAGAGAGAGAGAGAGAGAGAGAGAGAGAAAGAGTGAAGAGGAGAGAGAGAGAGAGAAGAGAGAGAAGGGGGAGAGCAGGAGAGAGAGAGATGGAGAGGAGAGAGAGAGAGAGAGAAGAGGAGAGAGAGTGAGAGAGAGTGCGAAGGGAGAAGAGAGAGGAAGAGAAGGGAAAAGGGGTCAATAGCACAAAGGAGGGATTAGTAAAGTATAGGGAATAAGGAAAGAAAAAAAAAGATCAGAAAATACAGGAAAGGAAAATGTAAAAATCATCCTTCCACCTTAATCCTCACACACACACACACACACATACATACACACATACACAACACACACACACACACACACACAACACATACACACACACACACACACTCTCTCATCTCTACTTCTCACCTCTCTCTCTCATCATTCTCCATCCTCATCACACTCTATCTCTCTCTCATCTCTCTCTCTCTCCTCTCTCTCTCTCTTCTCTCTCTCCCCTCATCTCTTGTGAATCATTGCACGAAAACACTACAAATAAATAAATAAATAACAAATTAACTAATAATGAATCAGTCATAACCCCAAAAAACATCAACATTCGCTTATTATTATTATCATTATTATTATTATTGTTATCATTATTATTTTATTATTATTATCATTATTATTATTATTACCATTATTATTATTATCTATTATTCTGCTTTCTTATGAATAAATGTTTACCTTAAAAAACACGACACGAACTAGAATTTATTTCGTTACTCCTAAAAATACAAGGTTAACCCCTTCACGCCCAGATCTTTCCTTGGCTATATGAAATCGTCTGTTGTTAGCCATAAAAATATAAAATGCAACTAAATAAACCAAATTAGTTAGTGGACAAGGATACTAAACAGGTCATAGCTATAAAAACATTGCTTATATTCATTAAAAATCATCTACTGTACCCAAATTACAATGAAAATTACGTTCTGGGCCTCAAGGGGTTAACAAATGAATACACACAATACATATATAATACTTAAATAATACATATAAAATACTGAAAAATATATATAATACAAAAAAAATGCATATATAATAACAAATAGTACATATATATAAATAAAAAATATAAAAATAAAAAAAATGTCAGTGCGGAGAAAGTGACGTAACAGCAGTTCGAATCCCGTCACGTGACACTCATTCTCCCCCCCCGCGACCCCTGCCCCCGGAGGTCAAACTTATATGACCCGGCGTGACCCCAGGCTCTCGCAGGTCAAGGCGTGGATTTTTTAGATCTCAAATTACAGGTGGTGTGTGTGGATGTATGTTGTGTGTGTGTGTATGTGTAAATGTGTTGTTGTGTTGTGTGGTGTGTATTATGGTGTGTGTGTGTGTGTGTGTGTATGTGTGGTGTGTGGGTGTGTGGTGACAGCGTTGTGTTGTGACGATTATTTTCACCCCCTTACCCTTCCCGGATTTTTTAAATCTTATATGATTCTCATGCGCAACGCACGACCTCTCGCAGGTCACACACACACAACAACTCAATTACCATGGGGGGGGGCACATATGTGTTATATTGTCGTGGTATTCGAGCAAATTGGAAAAATGCTGGTAAGTGAGTTATGAAGTGTGAATAGTAGTAGTGTATGTAGTGTGATGATATATTGGTAGTAGTAACTTTAGTAGTAGTAGGTTTTTTATAGTAGTGTAGAGTTTAGCGCAGTAGTAGTACTCGTAGTACGTATAACAACAGTAGTAGTATAGTAAGTAGACATAACAAGTAGTAGTACAAGAGTAGTAGTACTATACACCAGTAGTGTTAAACTTTCGTAGTCAACTACAAGAAGTATAGTAAAAAGTAGTAGTAGTAGAAAAGTCGTAATAGTAGTAGTAGTAGTAGTATAGTAGTAGTAGTAGTAGTGTAGTAGTAGTATTTAGTAGTAATAGTAGTAGTAGTAATAGTAGTAGTAGTAGTAGTAGTAGTAGTAATAGTAGTAGTAGTAGTAGTAGTAGTAGTA
>JACEEZ010009301.1:15000-25000 GCA_016584305.1 Chionoecetes opilio | reverse complement strand
TGTGTGTGTGTGTGTGTGTGTGGTGTGTGTTGTGTGTGTGTGTGTGTGGTTGTCGTGTGTGGTGTGTGTGTGTGTGTGTGTGTGTGTGTGTGTGTGTGTGTGTGTGTGTACGTGTGTGTGTGTGTGTGTGTGTGTGATACTTCTGCGTGCGTATAGTAAGAGAGAGAGGGAGAGAGAGTAAGAGAGAGGAGGAGAGAGAGAGAGAGAGAGGGAGAGAAGAGGAGAGAGAGAGGATGGAGAGAGAGAGAGAGAGAGGAGAGAGAGGAGAGAGATTGAGAGAGATGATGAGATGAAGACGGAGAGAGATGAGAGATTGAGGGAGAGTGAGATGATGAGGAGACTGAGAGAGAGAGAGAGAGAGACGGAGAGAGAGAGGAGAGACGATTGAAAAAAATGCGATGAGAGAGAGAGAGAGGAGAGAGAGAGACGATGAGACGAGAGAGAGAGAAAGAGAGATGAGAGAGAGACGAGAGGAGAGGAGAGAGAGAGAGAGAGAGAAGAGGGAGAGACGAGAGATGATGAGAGAGGAAGCGAGGTAAAATCACATGCATCCTGTTCTACACATCCGGTCCTCCTCCTCCTCCCTCCCCCCCTCCTCCTCCCCCCCTCTCCCCCCCTCCCCTCTATGCCTCCATAACCATTTCTTCTTAAATCCCTAAATTTGTGGAATGAACGGGAATGGGGGAAGAGAAGAGGAAGGGTTAGTAATGTTGTGATAAAGTGGATGATACACTCTCTCTCTCTCTCTCTCTCTCTCTCTCTCTCTCTCTCTCTCTCTCTTCCTTTGTCCCTTTAACCCTTCACGCCCAGATCTTTCCTTGGCTATACAAAAAATGGTCTGTAGTTAGCCATAAAATTACGATAAGTAACAGAATATACCAAATTAGTTAGTGGACAAGGATACTAAACAGGTCATAGCTGTGAAATATTGCTTATAGTCACTAAAAATCGTCTAGTGGTACCCAAATTACAATGAAAATTACGTTCTGGGTCTCAAGTGGTTAATGTCCTACAAGCAAAATTCTTCCTATCCTACACTCTCAGAAAAGAAGGGTAGGAAAAGGGTAGAAAAAGGGTGTTTGTAGTGATGAAATACTGCTACCCTTTTTCTACCCGTACAAATATACCCTTTTGCAACCCTAAATATACCCTTTTCCAACCCCAAATATACCCTTTCTCAACCCTCTCGTCTAAAAAGGGTAGATAAAGGGTAGATGAAGGGTATAATCAGCAGCATCTATCTTCCAGCCTGGACATAGGGTATAAAAAGGGTAGTGATGGTGCGATGTTACAGTTCTACCCTTAATATACCCCTTATTTCTGAGTGTGTACAGGTATATCAACGTCTTACCTGTTAAATCCCACCTCATTAAATCCAGGTGTATTACTATAAACTACACCTGAATACGCGTCACTTTCATAATCATGTCTCTTTCATAATAAAGGTCATACACACAGGTGGGTTTAAATTTGATTACATTCAGATAGGTTCGTTCATTTCTGTTGGTGTGTAAATCAGCAGATAAACTGAAGCACCCGATAAGATACCTGAGGGAGGAAGATAATAAACTACAGGCGCTATAGGCTCAATCGTACCACAAAAAAAAAAAAAAAAAACAAAAAAACCCCACCTGCCTCCTGATAAGTAAGTTAAGTTTTGTTTGCTTGGTGTGTAAGTCAACAGGTCAACAGAACCACCTGCCTCCACACCGCTCTCTATGTAAACAAAGATCACACGTTAGTTCAGATGAAAGCATAGGAGTAAACAAGAGAGTAAACAAAGGAAGTGTGTTTGTGCTTAGCTTTCAACGTGATTAAATAGAACGTGAAGATGAAAGGATGGAAAGAAGGGAGAAGGAAGGAAGGAAAGGGAAGGAAAGAAGGAAGAATAGAAAGGAAGAAAATATGAAAAGGATGAAAGGAAGGAAGGAAGGAAGGAAGGAAGGAAAGTAAGTAGGAAGGACGTTGAGAAGGAAAGAAGGAAGGAAGGAAGGAAAGAAAGAAAGAAGGAAGGAAAGAAGGAAGGTGGGGAGGAAGGAAGGAAGGAAAGAAGGAAGGTGGGGAGGAAGGAAGGAAGGAAGGAAGGAAGGAAGGAAGGTAGGGAGGAAAGGAGGAAGGAAGGAAGGAAAGTAGGAAGGACGTTGAGAAGGAAGGAAAGATCTAAAAAATAGTAGGAAAATGATAGATACAAAAATAAGGATATGATGAAAATTTCCACCTGAAAACACACACACACACACACACACACACAACACACACACACACACACACACACACACAACACACACACACACACACACACACACACACATATCAAAACAAAAATACAAACACACACATAAACAAACAAGACTTCAGTGCTTTAGTTTTGTTTCCTTTCCTTCACCTTCCTTTCCTTCCTTCTCCTTCTCCTTCGTCCCTTCCTCGCGTTGACTTCTCCAGAAGGAAGAAGATTCGTACCACGTTTCTGATTCTCGATCCTTCGTCTAGACGTCAATGACCTTCGTCACCTTTACCTCTCCTTCGTCCCTGGCAAGTTATCTTCGTCCATGTAAACTTCATCTCCTACGGACCTCGGAAATCCTCATTCTGTCTCCATTCAAAATAACGTGTACCATTTCCCTATCCTCGCCCTTTCCTTCCTTCACACCTCTCTCCCTTCCTACTTACCTTCCCTACGTCCCTTTCACCCACCTTCTCAATTCTCCTTACGTCCCTTTCTTCCTTCTCAACTCCTTCGTCCCTTTCCTTTTCCTTCTCCTTCGTCCCTTTCCTTCCTTCTCCTTCTCCTTCGTTCCTTTCCTTCCTTTCATTCTCCTTCGTCCCTTTCCTTCCTTCTCCTTCTCCTTCGTCCCTTTCCTTCCTTCTCCTTCTCCTTCGTCCCTTTCCTTCCTTCTCCTTCGTCCCTTTCCTTCCTTCTTTCCTTCACCCATCACCTTCACTTTCTTCACCTTCTCTTTCCCATCTCTCGTACCTTTCCTTCTTCCCTATCTACTCTTCACCCTTCTCTCCTCTCCTTCACCCTTATCTACCTTCACCCTATCTATCTTGCCCTTCCTACTCCTTCACCCTATCTACTCTTCACCCTATCTACTCTTCACCCTATCTACTCTTCACCCTATCTACTCTTCACCCTATCTACTCTTCACCCTATCTACTCTTTTCCCTATCTACCTTTCTATAAGCTTTTCATCTTTACTCTCAATACTTTCCTTTCCTTTCCTTTTTTCTTTTTCTCTCCCTTCTTCCCTTCCTTCTTCCCTCCTTCCAACTACCTATTCCTTCCTTCTCTCCTTACATCCCTATCTACACTTCATTCCTTCTCTCTCTCTCTCTCTCTCTCTCTCTCTCTCTCTCTCTCCTCTCTCTCTCTCTCTCTCTTCTCTCTCTCTCTCTCTCTCTCTCTCTCTCTCTCTCTCTCTCTCTCTCTCTCTCTCTCTCTCTCTCTCTCTCTCTCTCCTTTCTAGTCACGCAAGAGAAACCTCATAACAACACACTAAGAGAACACCTAGAACACCACCTTCTTCTGATAAAAATAACAACACAGATAGTCAAGTCCCTCCGTCAGCACACAGAAGACCCATAACAACAAGACGCCCACAACCTACAACACCTTTTACAGGGTCATCACGTCTTCTACAGGAGGGCCATGACACTATACTTTATCTACAGGAAAACTTACGTGCTTTTTTGAGTTCGTAATATCTTCAGGTCATCTTCGTCACACCTAGAACCCATAACACCTTCTACAGGGTCATCACGTCTTCTACAGGAGGGCCAAGACACTATACTTTATCTACAGGAAGCCCGTCAGGGTGGCAAGATTGGTAGAGACGTGAGCTCGCAATGTGCAGCGTCCCTGTGCATTCGGTCAGCGGTTCGAGTCCGCCTAGTTCGTGCTGACGTGGCGGCGCTTTGTATAGTCAATAACCTTGTAGTTGGTACTTGCAAAGTGTCTAGATAGGATGAAAATCTTATCTTATCTTATCTACAGGAAAACGTTTGTGCTTTTTTGAGTTCGTAGTATCTTCAGGTCATCTTCGTCAAACACCTAGAACCCATAACAACTTCTACAGAGCCTTAATATCCTCTACAGGAGTGCTAAGACGCCACACTTTATCTACAGGAGGACTTGTATGTTTTTTTGAGTTCGTAGTGTCTTCAGGAAGAATCAGACCACTTTCAGGAGACGTCTACAACCATAACATCTTCTACAGGCTCCTCATGTCTTCTACAGGAGGAATAAGACACCATTCTTTATCTACAGGAGGACTTGTATGTTTTTTTGAGTTCGTAGTGTCTTCAGGAAGAATCAGACCACTTTCAGGAGACGTCTACAATCCATAACATCTTCTACAGGCTCCTCATGTCTTCTACAGGAGGAATAAGACACCATTCTTTATCTACAGGAAGACTTATATATTTTTTCAGTTCGTAGTGTCTTTAGGAGGTCTCCATCTTCGTCAGGGGAATATAATCGTTACAAAAGCACTAAGGTCTTCTAAAGGGTTAGGCTTAAGACATGGCCACTAACTCTTCCAAAAGGCCTCTTACTCCTCCAGCAGGGCCATTGTGTGACCTTGAGGGAGGCAAACACACAGTCCCCTGAGCCACAAATCCCTTAATCCCGCCACATATCCCACACGAGGACCTTAGCACCTTCAGGAGACCCATAGTTCCTTACGGGAGGATCACACTGTTGGGGGTGGTGGGGGGAAGGGTTGAGAAGGAAGGGAGAGGGGAAGGGGGAGGGGGAAGGGAGGAAGGGGAAGGGGAAGGGGAAGGGAGGAAGGGAGGGGGGAAGGATTGTGGGAGAAGGGATAAAAAATAGTATAATAATAATAAAAAGAAGGGTAGACATCTTATACCCCAATAAAACAGAGGGACATATGTGATCTTATTGGAGGTTGGGGAGGTGTTCGGGGGTTGGGGAGGGGTTCGGGAGGGGTTAGGGGGTTGGGGAGGTGTGGAGGGTTGGGGAGGTGTTGGGGATTGGGGGTTGGGGAGGTGTTGGGGGGTTGGGGAGGGTTTGTGGGAGGTCCTTAATCAATACCTCTGCGTCACCGGTAGGGTTGTGACGCTCAGCCTGCTTTAAAGGTTACGGTAAGGAAATTAATTATAAAAGCTATGTGAGTCATGGTTAGGTATTAGTAGTAGTAGTAGTAGTAGTAGCAGTAGCAGTAGTAGTAGTAGTAGTAGCAGTAGCAGTAGCAGTAGTAGTAGTAGTAGTAGAAGTAGAAAAATCAGGAGTTATGGAGATAGGATCCGAAATGTCGACCAAGGCACCTTCACACCCCTGGTTTTCACTACGTCAGGCGGGATGGGCCCCAAGGCCAAGTGCTTCTATTCAAGACTAGCAGATGTAATGGCAGAAAAGAAGCACCAGCCAAGGAGCCACGTTGTCGCCTGGATGAGGTGCCGTCTCTCCTTCTCCCTGCTCAGGTCTGCCCTCCTATGTCTCAGGGGTACTAGATACTCCGCCCCCACAACCATCGATTTAGATGGTCTGAACTACCAGGCCACTGTAGTGGAGAGCGGCATATTAGTGTAGATGACGGAGAGAGGAGAGTAAGTAGTGGATAAGTAGTAGTAGCCTATGGTTGGATGCCACAGTCAGTAGCGATCAGAGTTGGGGCTACTGGCAACCAGTTAATGGAATCCGCAAATAAACAAGCGGTGGAGGTATCTTAAAAAAAAAAAAAAAAAAAAAAAAAAAAAAAAAAGTAGTAGTAGTAGTAGTATGGGTGGAAGAAGAAAGTGTAGGGGGAAAAGGAACAAAGAAGTAGACGAAGAAGAAGAAAGGAATACGAGGAAGCAAGAAGACGAAATAAAAAGTAGAAGGTAATGATGAGAATGAAGAATGATAGATAGAAGGAAAAGAACATGAAGAAAATAGAAGGAAAAGAACAAGAAGAGAAGAAAAAAAACAAAACAAAAAAAACAGCGAAAACAACAACAAAACACAACAACAGCAACAACAAACACAAACAACAACAACAAAAACAACAACAACAACAACAATAACACACAAAACAAGTAAAGAAAAACCCCACCACATACGCCCATACCCACCACAAGCGTCAGGTCAATCACGCTGACCTGACACTACACAAATGAAAAGCAGCAACAACAACGACAAAAACAAAACAAAAATACTTGGATAAAAATCACAAAACAGCGGCAACATATGACAAAGAAATCGAAGAAAAAAAATAATAAAAAACAAAAAGGTTCTCAACGGAAAGGGGTTGCAGGTGTCTTGAGTGTGTGTGTGGAGACAGGTGAACTAGTTGGGCCAAGTCGCAGGGGGGGCTGTGGAGTGTGTGTGTTTTGGGGGGATTTACTAGGAACTGTGTTAGGTGGAACTGGTTTGGGGAGGTGTCGAGGGGGTGTGGGGGTGGGGGTTTTTTGGTTTGGGGGTGTGTGTGTGTGTGTTAAAACGTGAGAAAGTTGTAACAAAGAAATTTAATGTAGTAGGGAAACAGTGCAGAAAAGTGTTGATATGAGAGAGCAAAAGAAGCAAGATAAGAGTGTGTAAAATAAATAGGGTGAAAAAAACATGAATAATAAGAAAGAATGAAGGGGAAAATGGCAGGTTTAGGGTGAGGATAATCTATAGGGTAAAAAGGTTCAAATGTGGTGTTTGTGTGTCAAATAGGTGTTGGTGGGTGTAATAGGGTGTTCAAATAGGGTGTACAAATAGGGTGTTCAAATAGGGTGTACAAATAGGGTGTTCAAATAGGGTGTACAAATAGGGTGTTCAAATAGGGTGTTCAAATAGGTGTTCAAAGTATAAGGGTGTACTAAAAGGGTGGTTTCAAATAGGGGTTCACATGATAGGTGTACACAATAGGTGTGTACAAATTAGGGTGTCAAATAGGGGTGTACAAAATAGTGTAGTCGTTCCAAATTTAGTGTTCAACTAGGGTGGTAACAAATAGGTGATGTTGACAAAAATTAGGGCTGGTGTTCAAATAGGGTGTACAAACATAGGGATGCTACACCAATAGAGGTGTTCACAATATAGGGTGTTTCAAATATAGGAGTAGTACAAATAGGGGGTACAAATATGGGTGTCGGTTCCAAAATATAGGGTGACAGAATAGAGGTGGGTCAAAAAAGGAGTGTACACAAGATTAAAGTAGGTGTACAAATAAGGGTTGTAACAAATAGGGTGTACAAATAGGGTGTACAAATAGGGCTCAGCAAATATAAGACGGGTCTCAAATAGGGTGTACAACTAGGGCTTGTCAGCAAAGCAGGGTGTACAAACAGGCGTACAAATTAGGTGTTTCAAACTAGGCGTGTACAAATAGGGTGTACAAAATAGGCTGACGATAAATAGTGTGGCTGTACAAAATGTTATTTGGGGTAGTTACAAACTAGGGAGGTATATTAAATAGGCGTTTACAAAATAGGGTGTCATCCCAAACTCTTTAAACGGGGTGTACAAATAGGCGTGTCAAATAGGGTGTACAAAATAGGGGTGTACAAATAGGGTGTACAAAATAGCGGTTTGTACAAATAGAGGTGTAAAATAGGGTGTTCAAATAGAGGTGTTTCAAAAATACGGGTGCTAGCAAAATAGGGTGTTCAAAAGGGTTGTACAAATAGGGTGTTAAATAGGGTGTACAAAAAATAGGGGGATGTACAAAGCAGGGGTGTTAATATAGGGTGTACAAATAGGGTGTTCAAAATGAGGTGTACAAACTAGGAGGTGTGCAAATTAGGGCTTGCTTCAAAATTTAAGGGTGCTCACAAAAAGAATAGGTCGTTCAAATAGGGTGTCAAATAGGGGTTACAAATAGGTGGTACAAATAACGGGTGTTCAAATAGGGGTACAAATAGGGTGTCATACCCCTACTCCCTCCTTGTTAACAAATTAGGGTGTTCAAATAGGGATGATCACAAATAAAAGGGTGTAGATTAAAAGTTGATCTATTATGTCTCTACGATTTCACCCCATCCCCTTCCCCTTCCCCCCCAACATACCCATTCTTCGTGATCTCAGCCTCCCTTCCCCCACCCCCTTACCACACCTCATTGCCGCCCTCATCCCATGAAGGTCTAACCACTCACACACAAACACAGATACCACACACACACCCAACAACACACACAACACACACACACACAACACACACATCACAAACAAGAAAATAGTCCAGTACAGAAGAGAAGAAGAACTAAATTAATCTAGTCTATAATGTTATCTCCAATTTTTCTTATCTATTATCTAATTTAGTGCGTAGGAGGAGGAGGAAGGAAGGAGGAGGGACGAGAGGGAGGCAGTGAGAGCGGAGGAGGAGGAGGGGAGAGGAAGGAGGGAGGAGGAGATGGAAGACCGAGGAGGTCCGTGGAAGACGAGAGAAGGGAGGAGGTGGAAGACGAAGCGGTACGGTTCCTTCTGGCACGTCACTTCCAGACGGGAGGTGATGGAAGATCGCTCTGCCACCCCTAGGAGGAGGTGGAAGACGAGGAGGGGAAGACGAGGAGGGGAAGACGAAGGAGGTTGGTCGGAAGACGAAACGTGAGGAGGTGGAAGGACGAAAAGGAGGTGGAAGTCGAGGCAGTGGTGGAAGACGTAAAATCGGAGGAGGGGAAGACGAGGTAAGGAGGTGGAAGACGACAGGAGGTGTGAAGACGCAGGAGGAGGTGGAAGGACGAGGAGGTGGAAGACGAAGCCAGAGGTCTGGAGAGAGGGAAAAAAAAAGAAAGTAAGACAGAGGGAGGAGGAGGGAAGACAAGGAGGAGGTGGAAGACGAAGGAGGTTTGGAAGAGCGGAAAAAGCAAGAAAAAGAAGAGGAGGAGGAGGGAGGAGGTGAAAGACGAGGAGGAGGTGGAAAGACGAGGAGGAGGTGGACAGAAGAGGAGGTGGAAGACGAACAGGAGGTGGAAGACGCAGGAGGAGGGGGAAGAACGTAGGAGGTGGGAAGACAGAGGAGAGATGGAAGAGGAACAAAGAAGAAAAGAAGAGGAGGAGGAGGGAGGAGGTTTTTTTGAAAGACGAGGAGGAGGTGAGAAGACGAAGGAGGGGGTGGAAGACGACACGGAGGTCGGAAGACGAGGAGGTGGAAGACGAAGGAGGAGGTGGAAGACGTAGGGAAGGAGGTGGAAGACGAAGGAGTGGAAGAGGATAAAAGAAGAAAAAAGAAGAGGCGGAGGAGGAGGATGGGAAGAAGAAGAAAAGAAGCAACGGGGAGGAGTTGAACAGGATGATTGAAAGGGCAAGGAAGAAGGTGAGGAAGGAAGGGAGGGAACGGGAGATGGGAGGGGTGGAAGACCAAGGTAATAGGTAGAAAGGGGAGGAAGGAAGGGAGAAGAAGTGGGAGGAAGGGAATTATGGAGAGGACGAAATTACCTTGCCCTGAGGGAAAGAGGGGACGGAGGAGGAGGAGGAGGAGCGGAGGAGGATGGTAGGACGGAGGAGGAGGAGGGGTGGGAAGAGCAAGGGTTTAAAGGGCCTCAAATTTATTAATTTTAAGACCCCTTGAGCATGGGGAAGAGTGAGATGAGCGATATCGAGAGGGAGAGAAAGTTGAGTGGGAGTGGAAGGATCGAGAGAGAGACGAGATGACAGAGTAGAGAGACGATGAAGAGAGAGAGTGTTGGTACCAACTAACCGTGTGTTCTGCTTTAGCACGCGTATTTTGTTGTGTAGGTGGGCTGTGATGTGTGTGTTTGTGTGTGTGTGTCCCCACGTCGGTGAGGTGTGTGTGAGTTTGTTGTTGTATGGCTGTAGTGTGTGTGTTTGTGTGTGGAGTGTTGTATGTTAGTGTGTGGTGTGTCTCTGAGGTGTGTCTGTTGTTGTGTTTGTCGGGTTGGGTTGTGTATCTATGTGAGTGGTGGTGTGTGTGTGTGTTTGTAGTATGTGTGTGGTCGTGTCGTGTGGGTATGTGTATGCGTGTGTCGTGGTATGTCTGTGGTGTGTGTTGTGTGTGTGCTGTGTGCGTGTGTGTGTGTGTGTGTTTTGTCGTGTTCTGTTATCGTTCGTCAATGT
>JACEEZ010009301.1:5000-10000 GCA_016584305.1 Chionoecetes opilio | reverse complement strand
CTCTCTATCTCTCTCTCTCTCTCTCTGCACCTCCTCACTCTCTCTCTCACTCTCTCCTCTCTCTCTCTCTCATTATTAGTTTTACTAGATTGCAAAGTACCAAGCATCTCATCAGCTCTCTCCCACTACCATCTCTCTCTCGCTCTCTCTCTCTCATCCTTTTCCCCCCTCTCATCCTCTCTCTACCTAGTCCTCCTCTCTCTCTCCTCTCTTTTCCTCCCCTACTCTAGTTCGCTTTCTCTCGGCTGACAGCCCTCAAGCCTGTCTAAGTCGTCCTCCAAGCTCTTCCTCGAGAGTTCGTGAGTCTGGAGGGCACCGAGTCACGCCCCGGGAAGGTGAGTCAGTAAATCAGCTTAGTCGTCGAGGAGGAGGAGGGGGAGGAGGAGGAGGAGGAGGAGGAGGAGGAGGAGGAGGAGGAGGAGGAGGAGGAGGGGTTTCAAGGTAGGAATGGAGTAAGATAAGCATGGGATAAAAGGGAGCAGGAGGAGGAGTAGGAGGAGGAGGAGGAGGATTACATAGGATTACATAGGAGTAACAGACACCAGGAGACCTATTGGTCCATAACGAGGGTATCTGCTGCACTACATACTACTAACTATCAACTACTTGTAAGAAAACAGTTGGAAAATGATACCATGTCCCTAAAAAAGGATAGGAACATGGAAGTTTCATAGTGCAGAATGATAGGATATGAAAAATACTAACTACAACTACCACTACCAACTACAACTAATCGATACGGGGACTAGATACGAAATCGCAGGGCACTATCAATACCCATTTACTTTACAGTGCGCGTCAAGTCTGTTTTTAATGTAGTTATTGTTGCTGGCTCCGACAACATTGCTGGTAACTTGTTCCATCGATCAACGACTCTAACATTGAATTTTTTTTACGGAGATCGGTGATGAAAACATTGACCGTTTAGTTTTAAACCATTATTTCTTGTTGTCACTTGAGTTGAAAGCTCGAATAGGTTCTCTTGATTAATGACATCAAAACCTTTTAGGATCTTAAAGGTTTCTATCAAGTCCCCACGGATTCTACCGATCCTTTAAGGAAAACATATTAAGTTTCCGCATTCTCTCTTCATAAGATAAATTTCACAGAGATGGAATTTGTTTGGTTGCTTTTCTTTGCACTGATTCCAATTGGCTTGATCTTTTACGAAACAGGGCAAACCAGAATTGAACGGCATATTCCAAGTGCGGCCTAACCAAGGACGTGTATATTGTGTCATTACTTTCGGAGTTTTATGTTCAAATTTTACTTTTAATAAAGCCCAACATCATATTTGCCTTTTTACTGGCAGCTAGGCAATGCGGACTGGTTTTCAGATCTTTAAACTGATGATGACACCTAATCCTTTTCCTGCTGTACTTCAGTTACGATTTATTTTGCATTTGATAGTTATATTTGGGGTTTTATCGTTGCCTATATGCATTACTTTACATTTATCGGAATTGAATTTAATAGCCATTTTTTCACTCCAATCTGATAGTTTGTCGAGATCACTTTGTATGAGTTCGCAGTTTTCTCTAGTATATGCTTTACCGCCTAATTTGGTTTTCATCTGCAAATTTCGATATTTTAGATACAATTTCCAGTCTAGATCGTTGATATATATCAGAAAAAGAGTAGGACCCAAAAAAACCGAGCCCTGAGGCACCCCACTAGTAACATCTAACCAATCAGATGCCTCGCCATTTATTATACCCGTTTTTTACGATTTGAAAGCCAATCGCCAAACCCATGAACATATTTGCTCTCCTAAGCCATGTGCCCTTAGCTTGGTCAACAGTCGCTATGGGGAACTGTATCGAAGGGCTTTCTGAAAATCAAGGTAAATTTACAAACCGAGGGAATTTTAGGCGTCCCATTTGAATAAATGACATTAAAAAAAATTAGGTTTGGTTAAGCAGGATTCTTTTATTTTAAATTTTTTCCATGTGGGAGGTTTATATTGGTATTTTCACGAGAAAAGGGAAAACCTAAATTTTTAATCCCCTTTCCCCAAAAAAATTTTTTTTTTCTCAAAATTTTATTTAAAAATCACGGACGTTAGACTAATTGGGGGGGATAATATTGGGGAAAAGGGGGGTCTTACTCCCTTTTTTGAATCCGGGGTAACATTAGCTAATTTCCACATACTAGGAACATTTTTTTCACTTAGGGGTTTTATTGAAAATAATCTTTAATGGAGTGAAAGTTGACTGTGACATTCGCGAAGTAGTTTGCGGGGAGATTTCGTCCCGCCCCACGGATTTTGCTGGGTCAGTTTCAGCAAATACTTTGATTTGTCATGTTTCTCCCTATTACCCGTCTATCCCTTTTCGAGTCCCCCTACTGTTTACTGGGTTTTGGTAATGGGGTTCGTCTTTAATAAAACCGCATTAAAGTATTCATTGAGTAGAAAAAACGCATACTCTTATTCATTTCCAAAATATTTAAATTATCTTTCAATGGCCCAATACTTTTTTTTTTTGACCTTTTTTCTTTCTTCGAACGTATTGAAAGAACCTTTTCGGGTTTGATTTGGATTCCTTTGCAATTTTTCTTCATACTGCGCCGCTTAGACTTAATTATCCTTTGCAAACGAGTTTAGGTCTTTTTCTGAATCGCAGTCCTGCATTTGATAGTTTGTAAATTTTATACGCTCGGCGCTCTCCCCGCCAATGATTTTGGATCATTATTCCCAATGGGTTGTTTATGTTTCCAAAAGTTTTTTTACCTGGGGAAAATGTTTTTACCAACGATTGGGGGTTTATTTGTGAAAAATACACATGTTTCGGCGTTATTACCATTATAGGGCAATCCTCAACTTCGCTTAGTACCCTGCTGATCTTCGTGAATCTGCTTATTATAATTTGGGACTAAAACCGATTTTCTTGATGTCTACACAAGCAATTTATGCCGCATCTGATACCTGTGATCACTGTTTGCCAAATGTTCACCTATATCGAGTAATCAATCGATTCAATGTCGGTAGTGAAAACTAAATCTAGGATACTATTATCCCTTAGGCTCACGGAACCCAAACCCGATTTAAATAACTTCGTTCAACATACAAGCAATCGCATACCTTCTCTATCAGCAATTATTATTCCAGTTTATATGAGGTAGGTTAAAATCTCCACAAATAATTGTATCGTTATTATTGTTCACAACTGACTTTATCTCGTCATACAGGAGGAATCGACTTCCCGAGGAGGAGGAGGAGGAGGAGGAGGAGGAGGAGGAGGAGGAGGAGGAGTAGGAGGAGATGATATATGAGGTAAGTTACGTAAGAATGAGGAAAGTTTGATAGCTTGATGATTAATGTAAATAAAGGAATAATAAAGATAAGGAGTTGTTATAGCATGAGTGAAGAGAGTTATGAAGGATGGGGAGAAGGAAGAGAAGGAGAAGGAGAAGCAAGAGAAGGAAGAAGAGGAGGAGAGGAAGATATTAAAAACATAGTTAAAAATATATAAAGTAAAGAAACAAGCTTACGTATGAATGAACAAACTTTAAAGACGAGATCAATTATTCGAAAAGAAAGAAAAATATACAGAAAAATTGGGAAGTGAAAACTGAATTATGTAAGAATATTCACCAACAAATATACCGAAGAGATAAATAATTTGTACTACAGAGAATAACACAGAGGCGATACTACAGAGAATAACACAGAGGCGATACTACAGAGAATAACACAGAGGCGATACTACAGAGAATAACACAGAGGCGATACTACAGAGAATAACACAGAGGCGATACTACAGAGAATAACACAGAGGCGATACTACAGAGAATAACACAGAGGCGATACTACAGAGAATAACACAGAGGCGATACTACAGAGAATAACACAGAGGCGATACTACAAGAATAACACAGAGCGATACTACAGAGAATAACACAGAGGCGATACTACAGAGAATACACAGAGGCGATAATACAGAGGCGATACTACAGAAGAATACACAGAGGCGATAATACAGAGGCGATACTACAGAGAATAACAACAGAGGGGTCAGGAATAATACAGAGGCGATACTACCGAGAGAATAACAACAGAGGCGATACTACAGAGAATAACACAGAGGCGATACTACAGAGAAAACACAGAGGCGATAATACAGAGGCGATACTACAGAGAATAACACAAGGCGATAATACAGAGGGATACTACAAGAATAACACAGAGGCGATAATACAGAGGCGATACTACAGAGAATAACACAGAGGCGATACTACAAGAATAACACAGGAGGCGATACTACAGAGAATAACACAGAGGGCGATACTATAGAGAATAACACAGAGGCGATAATACAGAGCATAACACAGAGGCGATACTACAGAGCATAACACAGAGGCGATACTACAGAGAATAACACAGAGGCGATACTACAGAGAATAACACAGAGGCGATACTACAGAGAATAACAAAGAGGCGATACTACAGAGAGATAACAAAGAGGCGATACTACAGAGAATAACAAGAGGCGATACTACAGAGAATAAACCAGAGGCGATACTACAGAGAATAACACAGAGGCGATACTACAGAGAATAACACAGAGGCGATACTACAGAGAATAAAAAAAGAGGCGATACTACAGAGAAATAACAAAGAGGCGATACTACAGAGAATAACAAAGAGGCGATACTACAGAGAATAACAAAGAGGCGATACTACAGAGAATAACACAGAGGCGATACTACAGAGAATAACACAGAGGCGATACTACAGAGAATAACACAGAGGCGATACTACAGAGAATAACAAAGAGGCGATACTACAGAGAATAACACAGAGGCGATACTACAGAGAATAACACAGAGGCGATACTACAGAGAATAACACAGAGGCGATACTACAGAGAATAACACAGAGGCGATACTACAGAGAATAACACAGAGGCGATACTACAGAGAATAACACAGAGGCGATACTACAGAGAATAACACAGAGGCGATACTACAGAGCATAACACAGAGGCGATACTACAGAG
>JACEEZ010009299.1:118681-122437 GCA_016584305.1 Chionoecetes opilio | reverse complement strand
TCCTCCTTCCTCCTCCCTCCTCCTCCTCCTCCTCCTCCTCCTCTCCACTTTCCCATCTCACCCTTTCCCTCTCTCTCCCCCTCCTCACCCCTGCATAAATCGAAAAGGATTGACATAATGTTGAAGGATTTACTGCAGCTTACTTCTTCGCCTCGAATAGGCAAGGGCGTTCTGTTGGGTCTACTTTGGTGGTGGAGTGGGAGGTGGAGGGGTGGTAGGGGAGGTGGGGGTGGTGGTGGGGGAGGAGGAGAAGGAGGTGGGGATGGCTGTATGTGTAACCCCACCATGCAAATGAAACAGGCTGGGGTTTTGACTTTCATTACGCTGCTATGGAGAAAGATAAGCCTGTGTTTGCCTTTGATGATGATGATGATGATGATGAACATGATGATGTATTGCACATGTATTTTTTTGTTTATTCATTCATTCACTATCATCATTATACAGTCGCTGAGTAGTGAATGTACACTGTAATGATCATGGTCTTCGTTCTATGTAATGACGAACATATTGGTAATGATTCTAACAATATAGGCCTTGAATAATAGAAGGAAAACGTGGATCGCCAGAGGGAACACGAAGACTGACGATTCCTTACAAAAGATTCGTGTCAAAAAACAAAAAAAAAAACAGTCAAGAATCGAGGTCCCATTACTTGATTTTCCATTCCACAAACATGAAAATAAATATTGAGTCCCTCTTTCCTTCCTTCACTCTCTCACTCTCCTATCCCACCAGATCTCCTTAACACCTATAAATCCCGATCACCCTAACTTCAGCATACTCCTAAGTCATTTCTTTAAAAAATATATATATCTCGCTAAATCCTACTTCTGCTCCATTGAACTTCCACTCCTCGGGCTGATGTACCTGTCGGCGCCACGTCAGGTAACACCGTGAACGGCTACTCGCGAGGCAAAATCTTGGAAAATTTTGGTCCATTTTGATTGTGATCTGTTCTCGTGCGCGCTTTGGAGCATGTTTTCTGTGTTGCGTTGGTCCAGATCCAAAGTTACCTCCAGGAGGTAGGTCTCTTAGAGAATCTTGGTTGGTACTTGAATACAACATGGCTTCCTCCGCATCCTAACTCTTACAACTCTTACAACTCTTACAAAAAAAAAATTCATCATACCAAAATCACACCTATTTGCAAGGAAATGCCTGGAAACGTAATATTCTGCCGTGCTGTGTGATTCACGGTAAATTCACGAATATGAACATGTAATGAGAACTTAGTATCAAAGAGATCTCGAGCTCGCAACATTTCGTTTAAATCAAAACATAATTATCCATCAAGCTAAACTTTCCTGTCATCTACCTTTGCATCAACTTAGGTAATTTTGCACGTATTTCATACTGAGAGAGAGAGAGAGAGAGAGAGAGAGAGAGAGAGAGAGAGAGAGAGAGAGAGAGAGAGAGAGAGAGAGAGAGAGAGAGAGAGAGAGAGAGAGAGAGAGATAAATGGATGCTTGAGGAGTAAGTTTCTTCCGCCTGGCCGAGTCTTGAGAGCCACTGCTGAGTGCCCTGGATTACAACTTTCCACTTGACGGGCAAGACCACGTCGGTCCCACTTAGGCGAGCGACTAAAACATGGCTGAGTCTGTTTCTTCCTACCTCTCCTCCTGCCTGAGCCTGAATACCCCCTCCTCCACCTCTTCTTCCACCACCACCAAGTCCACAACCCCATCTCTTCCTCCCCCACCTCTTCTTCCTCTCCACATCCAAGGCCACAACCCCATCTCTTCCTCCTCCACCTCTTCTTCCTCTCCACATCCAAGGCCACAACCCCATCTCTTCCTCCTCCACCTCTTCTTCCTCACCACATCCAAGGCCACAACCCCATCTCTTCCTCCTCCACCTCTTCTTCCTCTCCACATCCAAGGCCACAACCCCATCTCTTCCTCCTCCACCTCTTCTTCCTCACCACATCCAAGGCCACAACCCCATCTCTTCCTCGTCACCTAAAAATCAACACCTCCTCTGCCTTGTCCTTCTCTTCCACTTGTCCCTTTCAACTCCTGACATGTATTTTTCGTACTTCCCTCCAAAAATACATTGGCTACATATTCCTCTTCTTCTACTTCTGGTTACTTATAGGCAGTCCCAAAAGTGGAAGTTCCTATATGAAGAAGTTGGTTACTCCTACGGTATACGAGAGGAGGATGACGCCCGTGACTCGATTAATTCGTATACACCCCCGGCCTTCTCTGCAATCCCACCTTTTTCGTTAATAAACTTGTAATAAACGTGACTGGATCTCCCTACACACGCTCGTGACCCCATCTCTGTAACCTCAACTTTAATGATCCGCGGCGTCTTCTCGCTCACAACGCCACGTAAACACTATTCTACTAACTCACACTATCTTCATAATCGCATTTTACGTTCATGAAATCACGCGTATTTTGTTGCGATTGTTGCTTTTCAATTTCATTCTATTTTTATGATTGTCTACTTTTTACATATCACACGTTTAAATTTGGATTCGGTTCTCCATATGTGTGTGTGTGTGTGTGTGTGTGTGTGTGTGTGTGTGTGTGTGTGTGTGTGTGTGTGTGTGTGCGTGTGCGTGTGTGTGTGTGTGATAAATTGCAGTGCAGGGAAATGTATATACCTCATCCTATTTCCCACTGATCCGCCGTGTTCCGCCCCTTCCAGATTGGCGGATAAATGGGTCCTTTGGGAGAGCCTGGAAAGGTATGTTGTGGTTATCAGAATAGCAATGTCCCAGTGCTCTCTCTCTCTCTCTCTCTCTCTCTCTCTCTCTCTCTCTCTCTCTCTCCTCTCTCTCTCTCTCTCTCTCTCTCTCTCTCTCTCTCTCTCTCTCTCCCCCCCCACGACATGGACACAGGGATTAACTTCGAAGCAAAGTGTATATAACTATTAAAATACAATAGTTACACCTCACGTTAATCTGTCATCTGTTATTACGTTTCCTTTATGTCTTAATTGAAACACAGACACAAGTTTCTATCCAAGTGACTTCATATTTTCCTTTTTTCACAGATTACATTGCACAAATACCTCAATCTCTCTCTCCTGCCTTGCCACATTCTCTTATTTTCTTCCTCACCAAATATTTTCCCCTCATCACCATAATATAACCACATTTCCCACTTACCTCACCTCACATCCTTATTCTCCCTTTTCTTCCCGCTTGTACGTGATTTTTCCTCTCTATCTCTCGTCGCATTCCTCCTCCAAATCTCTACATCCAATTTACTTTCTTCTTCCTACATGTTGTCCTCCTCTTTCTCCCGTCCCATTAATGTTTCCTCTTCAACTTCCTCCATTTTCCTCATTCACCTCAGCATCTTCCGTACTAATTATTTGCCTTTTCTGCCTTATATATATTTTTTTTACTATTCACTCCGTCACTAATTCTTTGCCTTTTCTACCTTTTTTTACTATTTACTATTTTACTCCTTCACTCCCTCACTAATGATTTGCCTTTTTTCCCTTTTTTTTTACAATTCAGTATTCACTTTCTCACTCTATCCTTCCTCTCACTATTACTTATCTTCTTCCCATCCCTGTCTTCTACCTCCTTCACTTCTAAATTTTTCCTTCCCTTCTCAATACTCCCTCCTTCTACTCCATCCTTATATACTCTACTCCAGTCTTCCTCCTTACTTACTCCTATCTTTCACTCCTTGAATAATCCTTCTGCTTCTCCTTCACCCCCAGTCATTCATCATATTTTGCCTCACTTGCCTACTTCACCTGAACGAACCACATTGACAGGTTAAACCAAGG
>JACEEZ010009299.1:108681-111181 GCA_016584305.1 Chionoecetes opilio | reverse complement strand
AGGAGGAGGAGGAGTAGCCGAGGTCAAGGAAGTGGACGAAGGCGAGGACGACGAGAAAAAATAGGACGAGGCCAAGAAAAAGGGATGAAAAAAATGAGACCAATAACGAGAAAAAGAAGGAGAACGAGAAAGAGGATTGCAACAAAAAATAGGCTAAGAAAAGGGGAATGAAGGAGGGAAATAATTAAATAACGAGGGAAAGAAGGAGAATAAGGAAGAGGATTGGGAAAAAAAGTAAAAAGAGGGTAAGAAAAGGGGAATAAGAAGGACGAGACCAATAACGAGAGGACGAGGACGAGGATTGCGAGGACAGAAGGGCGCGAAGGAAGGTGCAGGGTTCCGCGAAGGCCACAGTGCCATAAACAGAGCCCGGCACACCCAGCCCAGTGCCATGTAAACATTGAGTGGGTAACAAACCACACGATGCCAACACGAAGGCCAAGTATACATACACACGTACACATACTAACCCACATTACCAAGGATACGCACTAGCTTTAGTCTATTTTTTTTAAAAAGGCAAAAAATCCTGCCCCTTTGCTGCTTACTGACTGATATTTGATGCCAAGAGAAGGGAATACTACGCTTCTTCTAAATGTCAGCTGTATTTTATCATAGTTAACCCTAGTATCAGGTAAACAGGGGCATCATTTTAAGCATGAGACCTTATGATAACATGAAATTTTGGCCTTGTTAAAAAAAATAGACTATAGTATACATATAAAGACTACCTGTATACAAACCACAGATAGATAGATAGATAGATAGATAGATAGATAGATAGATAGATGCTTTATTGAACACAGTATATACAAGGGAACTCGATACAATACCAAACGAACTCAATAAAACTCAATGTAACTTAGTAAAAACAAAAATATACAAATTACATACATGCCTACATGCACAATATATCAAACAGATGTATATAGTTTTTCAGTGACCTGTGAAAAAAATATATGGAGAGGAAGTTTACGTAGGGGAAAAAGAGATACAGAGAGGCAGGGAGTAGCGAGAAGGAAGGAAGGGAAGGGAGAATGACCCCTATGAGAGACGCTATAAAACGGCCGTACCTGTCCCTACCCTAGTTGTGAGGGGGATGGGAGGTAGTAGGAGGAACATAGGTAGTAGGAGGGACATAGGTAGTACGAGGGACATAGGTAGTAGGAGGGACATAGGTAGTAGGAGGGACATAGGTAGTAGGAGGGACATAGGTCGTAGGAGGGACATAGATAATCGGAGGGACATAGGTAGTAGGAGGGACAAAGGTAGTAGGAGGGACATAGGTCGTAGAAGGGACATAGGTAGTAGGAGGGACAAAGGTAGTAGGAGGGACATAGGTCGTAGGAGGGACATAGGTAGTAGGAGGGACATAGGTAGTAGGAGGGACAAAGGTAGTAGGAGGGACATAGGTCGTAGAAGGGACATAGGTAGTAGGAGGGACATAGGTAGAGAGAGGAAGAGATAGAGATGGCAGAAAAGAAAAGGGTAACGGAGGAAAGAAAGGAGTAGAGGAAAGAACACATTACAAAGGGAAACATGACTAAAAACCATGGAGAAAAATGTGGAGTAATTAATAGGCCTAATTTGAAAAAGAAGACAGTAAAATAACGTAAATTGAAACACCCAAAGGCACTTGTCGATATCAAAGTTTGGAGAAGGACGCATGTAACTACCAGGAACATAGGATAAACAAGGATATACACTGCAAGGATGGAAGGAAGGAAGATGAGACAGTGTATACGAGATGGAGGAAGAGGATGAGGGGGAGGAGGAAGAGGAGGAGGATGTGGAGGGGGTACAAGAAGTAGATAGCAATGCGAGAGCAGTAGAAACGGAAGAAATGAGAAGGAAAATAAAAAGATTACAGGTACGTAGAGAGAGAGAGAGAGAGAGAGAGAGAGAGAAAAGGGGAGAGAGAAGAGAGAGAGAGAGAGAGAGAGAGAGAGAGAGAGAGAGAGAGAGAGAGAGAGAGAGAGAGACGAGAGAGAGAGAGAGGAGAGAGAGAGAGAGAGAAGGAGAGAGAGAGAGAGAGAGAGAGAGAGAGAGAGAGGAGGAGAGAGAGAGGAGAGGAGAGAGAGAGAGAGGGAGGAGGAGAGAGAGAGAGAGAGATGAGAGGAGAGAGAGAGAGGGAGAGGATGCAGGGGAGAGAGAGGGGAGAGGAGAGAGAGAGAGAGAGGAGAGAAGAGAGAGAGAGAGAGGAGAGAAAGAAGAGGAGAAGAGAAGAAGAGAGATGAGAAGAGAGAGAGAGAGAAGAGAGAGAGAGAGGAGAGAGAGAGATGAGAGAAGAGGAGAGAGGAGAGAGAGAGAGAGAGAGAGAGGAGAGAGAGAGAGGGGAGAGAGAGGAGAGGAGAGAGAGCACTATACTTCTTCATCACTTGGATGGGAGGAGGAGAGAGAAAGGAGGGAACGAAGGGAAGGAAGGAAGGCAAGAAAGGCAGGCAAGGCAGGCAAGGAAGGCAGCGGAAGGAAGGAAGAAAGGAAAGGGAGGGAAAGGAGA
>JACEEZ010009299.1:91841-106569 GCA_016584305.1 Chionoecetes opilio | reverse complement strand
GAGGAGAGAATAGAAAAAGGAGGGAGAGAGGAAAGAAGAGAAGAAGAGAGAAGGAGAGAGAGAGAGAGAGAGAGAAGGGAGAAGAGAGAGAGAAAAAAAAAAAATTGTATTCGAGTTTTTCTACACTTTTTTCCATTTTACCAATTACCACGTACGGATTGAGCCTCTTCCTGTAGTCTCTCTCCTCCTCTTCTTTTCTCTCCTCTCTTCGCTCCTTTTCTCTCTCTCTCTCTCTCTCCCCCCTTCCCCTCTCTCTCTGATATATTTTTTTCCCCTTACTTTATAACTATCGTACTTACTTGCGTTACTTCCGCTCTCCAAATATCTTCCTACAATACACACTTCCCTTCTCTTACCCTTCCTTCCTTTTTCTGTCCCCTCGCATTTTTTCTCTCTCGTCTCCCTCTCTTCCTCTCTCTTCCCCCCCCCCCCCTTTTCCCTTTCCTTTTTTACCCCATTTTTTTTTTTCTCTCTCTCATCCCCCCCCCTTCCTTTTTTTTATCCCTCTTATTTTCCCTCTTTTTCCTCCCCATTTTTCCCCTTCCCTTCCCTTTTTCTATCCCCTCGTTCTTTCTCTCTCTTCTCCCTCTCTTCCTCTATTCTCTTCCCCTTCCTTCCTTTTCCTATCCCCTCGTCTCTTTTCTCCCTTCTCCCTCTCTTCCTCCCTCCCTTTAAATAAAAACAAGAAGGGAGAGCTCGTGGTCTGCGAGAAAAATTCAAAGGTGAGCCATTGCATTTTCCGGTACGCTAATGACCTCTTACCACTTGTACCGCCGCTTCATTTCCTCCTTAATTACTGGACGATTGTATGGCGTGGTGAGGTATAGCTTGGATGACAATTTTTATTTCATGTACACGACAACACAGCGATAGAATCCGTGATGCTGAATTTAGTGTAGTGTAGTGTAGTATGTATAGTAGTAGAGTTTAGTTAGAGTGTAGAGTAGTTAGTAGTAGTATTTCGGGGGGGGGTGGTGGTGGGGGTGGGGGTGGTTGGTGTGGGGGTTTGGGCGGGGTGCGGTGCGTGCGGGGGTGCGTGCGGGGTGGCGGGGTGCGTGCGTGGTGGTGGGGGTGGGGGGGTGGTGGGGGTGGGGGTGGGGGTGGGGGTGGTTTTGGGGTTGTTTGTGGGTGTGTGTTGTTGTGTGGTGTGTTGGTGTGTGTTTGTTTTAAAAACATCTCGATGTGTGTGTCCTACTAAAAGGGTTCTAAGCAAAATTTTAACCCAAATTTTTGCTAAGGTTTACACCCAGAAAACTTTAAGTCATTAGTTAATAACCTGAAGGCTCCTCTACGCTGATAAAAAAAATGTGGAAGTAGGGAAAAAGGCCTAAAATTAAACGAAGCAATAAAAACGAATGGAAGTTTGTGTGTTGAAGAGTAACAGAGGACAGAGACAGTTAAGACCCATATATAATTATTATTTAACATAGTAATTATAGTAAAGTATTAACCCTTTCACACCCAGATCTTTCCTTTACTATAAAAAATCCTATGTTGTCGAGTCATAAAAGTACAAAAAAGTAACTGAATATACCAAATTAGTTAGTCGACAAGGATACTAAACAGGTCATATCTATAAAATATTGTACATATTTCCCAAAAAAACTTAATGGACCCAAATTTCTTTAAATTTCGTTTTTTGGCTCAAGGGGTTAAGATAGTAATGATAAGAAGGATGAGTAAAGATAGGGATAGGGATAGAGTAGATATAGAGTAGGGATAGTAAAGATAAGAAGGATGGCTACTCACCTCTTGGTCGCCACACACCGGAGCAGGTCACAACACTCGGTGGTGGGTCGCCGGAGTCGGGTCAATATCTTAGCCATAGCCACCAATTTTTTTAAGTGTTTCTTTTCAGGTCAACACAGGTCACTAATTTTTTGGGTTCATCACATCAGTCATCACTCGGTCACAGCTAATAGCCTCATCATCACCATCACTAGTCATGTCATTATCCTTATCACTTTCTGCAACGTCAGTATCCTCACGTCCTGTGGTTCTTTCATACTCTACCTCACTCACTCACTCACTCTCTCCTCACACACTCCCATACACCATCTACACCCTCCATCATGACAACAAGCAACACGCAATATTTTTCCCACAACTGACAGACACTCGCTTTTCCTTCACTCCTACACGCATCACCAATTCCACAAAAAAGCGTCCAGACTATCATACTATCACAGCCACAACGTAACAAGTTTACTGACTGACACCTGACACCACAACCTGATGCTGCCTGTCATGCTGGATCTGGTTTAACGCAAATGTAGCCAACACATGTTTAATCCTTACGGTTCCATTAATGCCAAAGTTGTATAAGGTTCAGTCAGTCAGGCGAGAACGCGATTGCCCTAATAAACTTCCCACTAATGTTGAAATGTCATTGAGTCTGCTTAATTAAAAAGGTGGACTACCTAGCGTTCCCTGTGATAGGATGGAGATTGGAGAGGTACATGTGGTAAATAGGTAGTAGATAGGTAGTAGCCGAAAGATGGAATGAGGGTGAAAATAATCTCTATTTATTTTACATTTCCTTTCATGTTCATATTGTGTTGTCTCGTAATTTTATCTTGCCCTTTTCATTTCCACTAGTAGATAGATAGATAGATAGATAGATAGATAGATAGATAGATAGATAGATAGATAGATAGATAGATAGATAGATAGATAGATAGATAGATAGATAGATAGATAGATAGATAGGTAGATAGATAGATAGATAGATAGATAGATAGTAGTAGTAGATAGTAATGTGGTAGCCAGGTAAAGATGAAGGTGAGTCGAGGCGATAAAATGGTGGTGAGAGTAAGTAAAGTAAAGTAAGAATGTGAACTCATATATTAGCTACAGGTACTACTTGGCGTTGCCTTGCGATTTTTTTTTTTCTCTCTCTCTCTCTCTCTCTCTCTCTCTCTCTCTCTATCTCTCTCCTCTCTCTCTCTCTCTTCTCTCTCTCTCTCTCTCTCTCTCTCTCTCTCTCTCTCTCCTCTCTTCTCTCTCTCTCTCTCTCTCTCTCTCTCTCTCTCTCTCTCTCTCTCTCTCTCTCTCTAATATGCGCCACACCTTCCATTAACATTAAATTCCCTATTCTTTAACGATGATGTATCTGAAATGACCAGTCAACCGTAACTAAATATGTCATTATCACGGCGGCCCACCTGAGGACGACCATGCCACATAATTAACTGTTCACGTCAGCTGATAATTACATGTCAAACCATTATGGGAATGAATTAAATCCTCATTATCATTTCCACATTAAAATAACCAGCAAACTCTAGGCAAATACCATCTCTCTCTCTCTCTCTCTCTCTCTCTCTCTCTCTCTTCTCTCTCTCTCTCTCTCTCTCTCTCTCTCTCTCTTCTCTCTCTCTCCTCTCTCTCTCTCTCTCCTCCTGCTCCTCCCCCTCCTCCTCGCTGCTCTCTCTCTCTCTCCTCTCTCTCTCTCTCTCTCTCTTTTCTCCATCCCTTTCCAAATAGGTAACATCCACTTTCAATACTGCATCTCTTGCAATAAAGCATGAAAAAAAAAAAATCATGCACTTAAAATTACGTTCAAAGACTCATCATTTTACATTTTCCGAGGTAATGTTCTATCTGAGGCAAAAAAAAAATGTGAGGGGGAATGAAAGAGTGATGGGAAGGTCGAGTGAATAGGAGGGGATAGAAACATATGAGATAGGAATAAAAACAAGAAGAGGAATGGAAAGGGGAAGAGAAGGGGAAAGTGTATTACAGGAAAGAGTGTGTTGAAAAATAGAAGTTAGCTAAAATATGAGAGTAGGGTGTGTGTTTACTCTCTCTCTCTCTCTCTCTCTCTCTCTCTCTCTCTCTCTCTCTCTCTCTCTCTCTCTCTCTCTCTCTCTCTCTCTCTCTCTCTCCTTAATGACTTTCGCTGTTAAAATGTCTGACAACCTGGAAATTACTGTTTGCATTGCCTTTCCACACTCAGATTAATTATAAATGCAAATTTGAAATAGAATTAGAGTTGTGAGGAAGAGGAGGAGGAGAAGGAAAACCGGAAGAAGGAAGAAGAGGAAGAAAATAAGGAGGAGAAGAGTTACAAGGAGACTACAAAAATTATACCATCGATAACAAGAGGAAAGGTATGATGGGAAAGGAGGATATTTTTATTAAGGAAAGGAGAAGGCATTATGATGAAGAAAAAAAGAAAGAAAATATATGTATGAGAAAATACACAAAACACAAAAACTGAAAATGATGAAAATTATGATAAAAACAATGAAAGTAATAATAACACAACTACTACTACTACTACTACTACTAACTACTACTACTACTACTACCACTACTACCACTACTACTACTACTACTACTACTACTACTACTACTACTACTACTACTACTACTACTACTACTACTACTACTACTACTACCACTACTACTACTACTACTACTACTACTACCACTACTACTACTACACTACTACTACCACTTACTACTACTACTACTACTACTACTACTACTACTACTACTACTACTACTACTACTACTACTACTACTACTACTACTACTACTACTACTACTACTACTACCACTACTACTACTACTACTACTAATAATAATAATAATAATGATAATAATAATAATAATAATAATGATAATAATAATCATGTCAACGTACACGATATTGGTGACGATGCGAACAGAAAACAAATATTGAAAAAGAAAAAAATGAAAACAAAAATATAGAAACTTGGGTAACAAAGTATCGCCTTCCCCAGCCTTATCTGTGGGCGGTGGGTGGGTGGGTGTGGGTGTGGGTGGGCGGGAAAAGTTCCACATGGAGGGAGAGGAAGGAAGGAAACAGATAAGAGAGTGGAAAGGAAAAGAGCAAGAGAAAATTACGAGGCAACAAAATATGAACATGACAGGAAATGTAAAATGAATTAGGAATATTTTTCACAATCATTCTATCTTTCGATCATTTGCCATCGATTTCCACTTATCGACACATATTTTACTTACTCTCTCTCTCTCTCTCTCTCTCTCTCTCTCTCTCTCTCTCTCTCTCCTCTCTCTCTCTCCTCTCTCTCTCTCTCTCTCTCTCTCTCTCCTCTCTCTCTTTCATCATTACAACACCCTATTATGTTCCCTCTTCATTTAGTTCTCTCCCTCCTCATGTCAACGCTAACACGACTTTCCTCCTCCTCCTCCTCCTCCTCCTCCTCCTCCTCCTCCTCCTCCTCCTCTCCTCCTTCCTCCTCCTCCTCTCTGCTCCTTCCTCACCCGGAACATTTGTCTACAAGCCACACGAGCCTCAAATAACCTGTGACGTTCGTTCCCACACAAGTGATCCATCTATAGAGCGTAGGATTTAGGGGCGAGAAGAACAGAGGGGAAAGAGGGCGAGGCGGCGCTACTGGGAATACAACAAAAGGCTGAGGGAAATAAGATGTAGGGTAGGGATTAGGGGTGAGAGAAGAGGACAGCGAAGAGGAGAGAAGATGAACAAATGATAATTAAAATAGTTATGGAAAGAAATCAAGGGAAAGGGAATGTTTTAAAATGGAAACTCAATTTTTTTAGATCACATCGAATCTGATCAAGATATAAAATAAAGGGCAATTGAGAGAGAGAGAGAGAGAGAGAGAGAGAGGAGAGAGAGAGAGAGAGAGAGAGAGAGAGAGAGAGAGAGAGAGAGAGAGAGAGAGAGAGAGAGGAGAGAGAGAGAGAGAGAGAGAGAGAGAGAGAGAGAGAGAGAGAGAGAGATGAAGAGAGATGAATGGATGAGAGGAGAGAGAGATGAGTGTGTGAGTGGTGTGTGTGTGTGTGTGTGTGTGTGTGTGTGTGTGTGTGTGTGTGTGTGTGTGTTGTGTGTGTGTGTGTGTGTGTGTGTGTGTGTGTGTGTGTGTGTGTGTGTGTGTGTGTGTGTGTGTGTGTGTGTGTGTGTGTGTGTGTGTGTGTGTCCTGCACGCCCTACACACTCAAAACTGCTGCCCATTTAATAATATCTTTAGCTTCCTTTTAACCTCTTAAGGGAGGCTAATGATATCCCAATTAGAGTCAAGGAGTGGAAAGGAGGGGGAGGGAGAAGAATGGTGAAACATGAGGGGAGGTCGTGAGGGCAGGGTTCTGAAAATTACCGGGAAGGAGAGAGAGAAGGGAGGGAGAAGGAGGAGGGAGGGAGAAGGAGGAGGGAGAGAAGAGGAGGGAGGAAAAGAGCGGAATAAAAAAAAAAAAATCTCGGAAGGCAGTGAGGAGCTGAGGGAGGAAAGGAGGCGAAGGAAGATGAAGGGACCAATTGTACGGGAGTGACTGACAGACTGTTTGTGGCATAATAGTAAGTCTCTCTCTCTCTCTCTCTCTCTCTCTCTCTCTCTCTCTCTCTCTCTCTCTCTCCTCTCTCTCTCTTCTCTCTCTCTCTCTCTCTCTCTCTCTCCTCTCTCTCTCTCTCTCTCTCTCTCTCTCTCTCTCTCTCTCTCTCTCTCTCTCTCTCTCTCTCTCTCTCTCCTCTCTCCTCTCTGTACATTAACAAGCCACACGCCCCATACCTTCCTCGCCCGTACAGAAAGGATATTCTCTTCACAAATGTACGCAGAAACAATGCTTCTAGAGGGACACCAAGCACCCCACACACGTCATTCACCACCTTAATCATTCCTCCTAATAAGGTTTTCTCTCATTACTCAGTTTTTTGATTAGCGGACCGTGAGTTACTGAAGCAGGAAAGTGTTGATGAAGGGGAGGCAAACAAAGGAATGGAAATGACTTCGGGAGGAGCAGGAGAAGATAGTGAATGTATCAATTAAGAGCTGGAATAAGTGAATTAAGGCGTCCATTATTAACGATTGAGGGTTATTATGTATTAGGATTTCTCAGTCAGATGGGCGAGGAAAGGTATCGATGACCTTTCAAAGCGCAGAGACAGTCGCCTCCCCTATAATGAAGTAAGTAGTAAGTAAGTAAGTAAATAAGTAAATAAGTAAGTAAGTAAGTAAGTAGATAAGTAAGTAGGTAAGTAAGTAAGTAAGTAGATAAGTAAGTAGGTAAGTAAGTAAGTAAGTAAGTAAGTAAGTAAGTAAGTAAGTAAGTAAGTAAGTAAGTAAGTAAGTAAGTAAGTAAGTAAGTAAGTAAGTAAGTAAGTAAGTAAGTAAGTAGTAGTAAGTAAGTAAGTAGCCATCAGCGGCACTAAATCAATAAAGTAACGGATCAACTGGAAAGCGTATTTAAAGGATACAGGGAAAGGGTTTACAGATGGGGTGAAAGTTGGAATAGACTCAGTCGTCAGGTAGTTAGTGCGGAGTCAATAGGGAGCTTTAAAAGGAGGCTAGATAATTTCATGGATGGGGATGAAAGGTGGATGTAGGTAGTGTCCAGTAACAGGAACTACCACGTGTAGGTCTCGCAGCCTCTTGTAGCTTCCTTATTTTCTTATGTTCTTATGAAAGGTAACGATGATCTGACAAATCACCGTGACAGTCGCTTCCCCTTTAAGTATCCGTCAGCGGCCCTAAATCAACATCTCTGGGTGCGTTCAGTCAGCTTGACATGCGTGGGTAGCTGATTCTCACATCGTGTTTCTCATAATTGTAATTCTATTCAATGGAGTTTGAGATATGTGTGTATATAGCGTGACTAATTAATTTGTCTATTTCCATCTATGATAATTAGTATATCATTCCATGTTGCTGGGTTTTTTAATAGTTTTTAAATAGTTCAATAGTAGTTGCTGGAGATTCTGAATATTCTACAACATAATTATTGCATCATTTTCACATTAAACACATGCTTTCACCTTCAGCTTAACTCTTACGTCACAGTAACTTCAGTTGCACCCAGTTCTTACCACCATCACCACCACCACACTACCACCACCACCACCACACCCACCACCGCCACCACCACCACACTACCACCACCACCACCACACCCACCACCGCCACCACCGCCCCCACCACTACCACCACCGCCACCACACCCACCACCACCACCACCACCGCCACCACCACCACCACCACCACATCACCACCACACCACCACCACCATCACCACCACACCACCACCACCATCACCACCACACCACCACCACCACCACCACCACCACCACCGCCGCCACCACCACCACCGCCACCGCCGCAACCACCACCTGTCACCGCACCTCAGCCTCCGAACACCTGGGAGCTGAAAATAACCACACTTTTAAGGACTCCTCCACAAACTACCTGACACTCCACCTCGTACCTGTTGAAGGGAACGAAGTGGAGGAGGCAAGGTGGAAGGATACAAATAGAGAGAGAGACGAAGTAAGGAGGAGAGAAGGGTGGAAGGATGCAAAGGAGGAGACGAAGTAAGGAGGAGAAATGGGGTGGAAGGATACAAATAGAGAGAGAGACGAAGTAAGGAGGAGAGAAGGAGTGGAAGGATGCAAAGGAGGGAGAGACGAAGTAAGAAGGAGAGAAGGATGGAAGATGAAGGAAAGAAGGAAGGGATGCAGGGAAGGGTGAGACGAAGTAAGGAGGAGAGAAGGATGGAAGGAAAGAAGGAAGGGGTGCAGGGAAGGGAGAGATGAAGTAAGGAGGAGAGAAGGACAGAAGGAAAGAAGGAAGGGACGCAGGGAAGTGACAGGTGTTTGGTCAGGCACAAGTCACTCGCCTCCTTAGCAAACACTCCTAGAACAGACTCAATTTACTCCATGTTTATCTTGAATTTCACGCGTCCTGCTCTCCGCCCGACCTGTTGATCCCTTTCACGCCCCACACCTGCTCCAAGCCTCCCACACCTGCTGGCCCACACCTGGCGCCCCCTACACACCTGCTCCAAGCCTCCCACACCTGCTGGCCCTCATCTGGCGCCCCCTACACACCTGCTCCAAGCCTCCCACACCTGCTGGCCCACACCTGGCGCCCCCTACACACCTGCTCCAAGCCTCCCACACCTGGCGCCCCTACACACCTGCCCTGCTGCCTCCCACAGTACCCACACCTGATGGCTCTCCTGGCGCCCCTACACACCTGCTGCTGCTGCCTCCCACACCTGCTGGCCTACACCTGGCGCCCCTACACACCTGCTGCTGCTGCCTTCCATACCTGCTGGCCCACACCTGGCAGCCCCTACACACCTGTCCTGCACTGCCCGGGTCTTAGCCAGGGATTTGTACAGCGGGCAACACCTCACTCTTGGCTCACCTGTTCAGTCTTCACCCACTTATCAATACTTGAATAAATCATGTATATTACTCATCATGTGTAAGCCTTTAACAATAATTATATTGCTTACTCATTAATTCAGCGTATCAATATTTATCTAAAGCGTGCCTTGAAATGTTTTGTTCTTTTATATATATGAAAATAATACCGACAGAGAGGGAGAAAAGCTCATTTATACATTACAAAGAACTCTAAATGCTGCTAGCGAGAAAGAAAAAAACCATTAGGAAAGTCTTTTAAATGGTGGAGGCAATGTAGTTCTCGAGATGCCTTGATGCTCCTCTCCTGAAGGCGATGAAGTCGTGAAAACAAAAACAAAAAATAGCGAGTGAGACGAGTTGTTTAGGAATTTAAAAGTATAATCACATGCTTTGAAAATGTCACTCAATATTATCCCTTGTAAAAGAAATACACGGGATGTATTCTTTATATTTTACATGTCGGAATCATCTAAAACTTGAAAGCTTCACACAAACTGTAGTACTGCATAAATGCATTAAATATCGATACTTCCATCAGCGGGCTCTGAGGAGGAGCCTTGGGACGGGAATACTGTAGAGTCGAGGCTTATGGAGGAGCATGGAGCGTGCTGAGAGCCTTCTGATGCCTCACACGCCTTGCCTTCTGATTTTCTGAAGGCGAGGTTCTAAACAGGTAGTTTATTGATCAAAAAATGTTGCCACTTCATTATATACTTGATAAGGCTAAGCTGAATGCATTTAACAGGACAAGTTCCAATCAACCATGAATTCACTTAATGTTTAATAACAAAGTATTAAGAGTCGTGGCCGCTCAACTTCTCTCCTACACCACAGTAATGGGCGAGCACGTGCCATTATGATCTTGATGCAGCAGTGATTTCCCTATTAGGCTAATATCAGACTTGCCATTATCCACTTGCTGCGTCGCCACACTGTCATAATACTATACTGTATATGTAAACGCACGAGAGCTCTCACTGGCACGCACACGCACACACACACACAACACACACACACACACACACACACATACACACACACACACACACACACACACACACACACACACACACACACACACACACACACACACACACACACACACACACACACACACACAAATACACACACACACAAATACACACCAAACTTGCTTATAATCTATAGTTATGTTCGCCCACTGTGCCTCCATAAACGAACTTTGTAATTCCCTGTAATCACCAACTACTCAACTCTCCCTGGTTAAACACACACACACACACACACACACACACACACACACACACACACACACACACACACACACACACACACACACCTGTCCCGCCACCACAGCCTCATTACGTGGATCTACCGTAAGATTTAAACACCACTTTCATCTTCGTCCATCGGCCAGCCTTCAGCCTTGCCACAGCCGCCAAACCTTACTCGCTTGTTTCCTTGATTGTGACTCAAAGTGTTGCATCACTAAATCAATCACGACATTCTTAAACAGACTTCCCAGAATGATTTCGTCAGGAAAACACATATGCCAAAAGTTTCCCGAAAATCTCGGCAGGACTTCCATCCATTCGAGTTACTGAAGTGAAAACATGTGAGAGGAATGTTGTAAATGTGGTTGTAACATACGTGTTTGTGTGAGGTAACCCGCGCAACACACCTGAGGTTATTTAGGGAGGTATATGTACTCTGCTTAATTAAACCATTTTGACGTGATGAAAATATAATACCTTAATGGAAGGAGGAAAAAGTTTAATTGTTTTAAGAGGCTTCGGGAGGCTGTTGCTGCCTGTTAATTATTCACCATGGTCTTGATCACGTGCACATGAACAAGGTGGAGTGCAAATTGATGAAAAAGGTGAGGTGAGGAAGTAACGCGCATATGAAGAGCTCCAATTCTTCCAAAATGGTGGTGTGTAATATCAGTGTCAGTACAAGAGCGGTGGAGTGTAAGGTAATATCCCGATGTACATATGAGTAGGATAGGATAGAGTAGGATAATAATATAATAGAATAGAAATAGAAGAAGTAAGACTATAATAGAATAGTAGGATAAGAGAAGCGTAGCAGTGGCGAGGATCTATGTATAAGGAACAAAAGCGAAGGGAAAACATATGTAAGGGATGAAAATGTGAACGGTTGAAATAGATGTTTGAGAGTTTCCAGACAGACAGACAGAGAAACAGACAAGTAAACAGGCAGCCAGACAGACAGATGAACTAAAGTGTTCCTGAAGAGCCGCAGAAAACTGGTATGACGACGTGTCCCTATAAAAAAAAGTGCAGAAAACATGGATCGGTAGTTTATCACACTCTGGGACATGCAAGTGACTACCCACATCCGCTTGCACAACCCCGCCCCACCTCACGCCCACCTCAACCCTGCACTCACCACCTCTAACGACTACCTCTACGCCCGACACCACCCACCACCGCTTCCTGTTTCCCCATCCTGTATACCCCCTGCCCCCCTCCCCCCCTGGCACTTTGGCACCACCGCCACAACACTAACACTCGGCGGCACTTCAAACAGCAAGGCGCTTTAATTATGATGTAGAGTTATCATTAAGCTGAAGCGTCTGTAGTCAAGCTAATTAATATGCTCTTTTTTTTTTCTTGAGTGTATAGAGTTGCCATTAAGCTGCTCAAACAGGGTCACGTCGTCTGGTTTTCCTCAGCTTCCCGAACCAGTACACAGGAGAGACAGACAGACAGACAGACAGACAGACAGACAGACAGACAGACAGACAGACAGACAGACAGACAGACAGACAGACAGAGACAGAAAATAGGAAGAAACAGGGATCCAAGCAGAGACAGAGAAAGAAAAACAGACACGGAAATAGACTGATAAAGAAGACAGGCACGTAGATGCAATAACACACACACACACACACACACACACACACACACACACACACACACACACACACACACACACACACACACACACAAGGGACACACCAGCCTCACCAGCGGGCATAAAATGGAGTAAATATCAGGAAGGGAAGCTGAAGCGCGACTCTGGTAGATAAACAAACGTGGTTGACATAAGACGGCGACGAAGGGGCGGGAGGATGGCAGCGGGAAGAGCGAGATTCCCACAAGATTCTGCACATCTTCCCGCCCTTACTGATGCCTCCACTCCGTTACAACTTGGTGGGGAGTTTTCTCATTGTCTCTCCCTCCTGCCGTATCTCCCTCCCGGCGTGCGGTGGCGGATGGACGGGAGGGAGGCACAAGATAAACATGATATTGTCATGTTGGTGATTGCAATGACTGAATGGCGGGCCCCTGCGGCTTTACTATCCTGCTGCGCCACACTGCTAATGGCCCTCAAAATGGTGCCCTTGTTTTATTCACAGGTCTTAAATAGTGTGGTTTGTGCCCCTATTTCCTGTGTGTGTGTGTGTGTGTGTGTGTGTGTGTGTGTGTGTGTGTGTGTGTGTGTGTGTGTGTGTGTGTGTGTGTGTGTGTGTGTGTGTGTGAAGGTCTTAAAAGTGTGGTTTTTGGCCCCTATTTCCTCGTGGTGGTGTGTGTGTGTTGTGTGTGTGTGTTTTGTGTTGTGTGTGTGTGTGTGGTGTGTGTGTGTGTGTGTGTGTTGTGTGTGGTGTGTGTGTGTGTGTGTGTGTGTGTGTTGTTTCTCACTCACTTATTTGGTTGGAATTGTAGTTTTTTTCATCAAAATCAACTTCTAATGCATTTATTCTTCAACATAATTTGTTTGTGAATATTTACACAACTTTTAATACTTGTCCCGTATGTATTAGTATTTCTCGAAATCTCATTAAATACATTTTACCGACAGTTTCGTTAAGGGGCATCCACACCCCCCCCCCCCGCCCCACCACACACACCACACACACACACACACACACACACACACACACACACACGCACACACACACACACACACACACACACTTCCCATACTGTCACAACTTGGGTCACCACACAATGGGCCACACAATCGGTGAGGCCAGTACCAAACAGGTCACCAGTTCAAGACGGTGAGGAGGGCAAATGGCCAGTTAAAGTTGGGATTAACCCCTTCACGCCCAGATCTTTCCTTGACATAAAATCGTCTGTTGTCGAGCCATAAAATTACAAAAACTAACTTAAAATACTAAATTAGCTAATGGACAAGGATACTAAATAAGTCATATCTATAAAACATTGCTCGTATTCACTAAAAATCGTCTACTGGTACCCAAATTACAATGGAAATTACGCTCTGGGTCTCAAGGGGTTAATGTGGACTCTTACAGGTCACTCACTGTCTCTCTCTGTCTCTCACTCACACTGTCTTTCTCTGTCTCTGTCTCTCTCTATCTCTCTCTTCTCTCTCTCTCTCTCTCTCTCTCTAACATCGCCTGCCTTTAGCATATTAACTCAAGGCTTCCTTAATTAATACTTTTGAGAGAGAGAGAGAGGGGAGAGAGAGAGAGAGAGAGAGAGAGGGGAGGAGAAGAGAGAAGAGAGAGAGAAGAGGAAGAGAGAGAAGAGGAGAGACCGAGAGAGAGAGAGAGGAGAGATAGAGGGGAAAAGGGGAGAGGAGAGAGAGAGAAGAGAGAGGAGAGAGAGAAGGGAGAGAGAGAAGAGAGGGGAGAGTTATAAGCCACACTGAGAACACCTAATCATCCACTCTAAGAAACTTTTAAGCAAAGCTATTGTAAGATACTTGACGAGTTATATTCAAGTACCTTTCCCTCTTACGCTTCACATCACCTCAAAGTACAGCAAACTCACTTCAATTTAGTTTTCAAGTTAAGTAGGTAAGCCTTACTCCGTACATGCAAATACGTAAATATATTTTTTTTTTCACTTATGGGTATCAGTAAACATGAAGGTAAAAGTGATGATGAAAAACTATATCAACCGAGCAACATTACTTCAGCATGTATAAACAGTGACTGAAGATGGAAAAACCGCTATAAAACATAATAAGAAATTCTATAGCCCATTATTTTACCTTCACATCTCTCTCTCTCTCTCTCCTCCTTTTTCTCCCCTCTCTCTCCTCTCTTCTCTCTCTCTCATTTTCTCTCTCTCTCTCTCTCTCTCTCTCTCTCTCTCTCTCTCTCTCTCTTCTCTCTCTCTCTCTCTCTCTCTCTCTCTCTCTCAACCTATCAGATGCACAAATAAACATGCGCCTTAAAAACCAACCACAGGAACCGAATAACGAAACACTGATAAGGCCTTGCAAGTTTCCCAGCAGGTCGTGTTTGTATGTGCGTCTGTATCACCCTTAGTGCCACCACTGGGCGTGTACACATTGGCTGCCTCGTGGCCCCTCACCGCCTGGCACTCCCTACCACACTGGGCACGCCGCAGCCACACACCCATGCCAACCGGGCCGCTGAGAGTGCCAAAAGTGAGGGTGTGAGGCAAGTGGCACTGTGATAAGCTCCTGCCCCCTCTATCCCCCTCTAGAACCAACTCCCCGCTGCGAGAAAGAGTGAGAGGAGAGGAGAGGAAAGAGGGAGAGGAGAGGAGAGGAGAGGAGAGGAAGAGGGGAGAGGAGAGGAGAGGAGAGGAAGGAGAGGAGGGGGGAAGGGAGGGGGGGGGGGGA
>JACEEZ010009299.1:85000-88385 GCA_016584305.1 Chionoecetes opilio | reverse complement strand
GGGAAAAAAAAAAAGGAAAAAGGGGGGGGGAAAAAAAAGGAAAACTTCGGGATTGTTTTTTGAGAAGAGATTTTTGTGTTGGGAAAAAAAACGTAGTAAAAAAATTAAACGTAACAAAAATAAAACAACCCGCACCAATCCAAGAATAGCACCTACAACAAACAAGGCGGAAAAAGTAACCAAGAATACCGTCGGGGGTACTAAAGGGCCTTTCACACGAGTTTTTGGAAACATTCCCAAAAGGTAAAAGTGCCACGATAACGGGCCGATGGTGAAATAAAAATAAAATATAGCGGCGAAGCGAACGTGGGAGTGAGGCATGGACTTTGTGGTTGTGGAGAGAGGGAGAGAGAGAAGGGAGAGAGAGAGGGAGAGAGAGAGAGAGAGAGAGGGGAAAGAGAGAAGAGAGGAGAAAAAAAGGGAGAGAAGAGAGAGGAAAAGGCGGAGGGGGGAAAAGGGATTAAATTGCGGGCATTTTCTTTTAACACGGGTACCTTGACCACGACCTTCGCCCAGCACGCACCACGCACGCCGCACGCCGCAACGCACGCACGCACGCACGCACGCACGCACCCCCGCAACGCCACCACAGCACGCACGCACGCAACCCCCCGACGCCGCACGCACGCCGGCACGACGCACGCACCCCACCACCACCACCCACCCCCACCCACCCCACACACACACACCAACCACACAAAACACACACAACACCACACACACCAAAAACACACACCACACACAACACACACACAACCAACAACCACACCCCCACACACACAAAAACACACACACACACACACACACACACACACACACACACACACACACACCACACACACACACACACACACCACACACACACACACACACACACAACACACCACACACACCACACACCCCACACACACACACACCAAAACAACACACACACACACACACACACACACACCCCACACACACACACACACACACAAAAAGTACTCGCAACCTTAAAGCCTTGGAATGGAGAACTTTCTCACTTTTTTCATGCTCTCTCTTTTCCTCTCTCTCTTCCTCCCTCTTCTCTCTCTCTCTCTCTCTCTCTTTCTCTCTCTTCCTCTCTCTCTCCCTCCTCTCTCTCCTTCTCTCTCAAATATTCACATGTCTATTAACATTATGGACCACCACCACCACCACCGCCTACCACCACCACCACCACCAACCACCACCGCCACCACCACTACTACTACCTCTTCCTCCACGACTACTTTCCAATTATAGGTATAGTAAGGAAGCTACATTCGCCATCCACTTCGTATTTCTTCAGCTTTAATCATTTAGAGACTTCATCAGTTTCCCTTCCCTCTCCTCCCCTTCATCCCCTAAAGGCCCTAATTCCTCCTCCCCTTCCTCCCCTTACATCACCATTGCCGCGCTGAAATCACCTCTCCTGGTAATTTTGTTTTCCTCATTTACATCCCCTAGACTCCAATCAGCATTTCGGATTTGTTTTTCTCTCTCCTTCCCTTCTCCTTTCAGCGACTTGTATTAAAGACTGGAGTACTCTCTCTCTCTCTCTCTCTCTCTCTCTCTCTCTCTCTCTCTCTCTCTCTCTCTCTCTCTCTCTCTCTCTCTCTCTCTCTCTCTCTCTCTCTCTCTCTCTCTCTCTCTCTCAAGTTAGGAAAGAAGTAAGATTAAATTTAGACTGCTATAATGTACTCTCTCTCTCTCTCTCCTCTCTCTCTCCTCATCTCTTCTCTCTCTCTCTCTCCTCTCTCTCTCTCCTCTCTCTCTCTCTCTCTCTCTCTCTCTCTCTCTCTCTCTCTCCTCTCTCTCTCTCCTCTCTCTCTCGTTAGGAAAGAACTCTCAAGTTGGGAAAGAAGTAAAATGAGATTTAGTCTTTGTGTGAAATTCAGCCCCGGCATGGATCTAGCGCTGGACTTCCGGCAGCCAGCTGTTACCCTCCTGGAAAGAGCTCAATGAACGATAGTTGGATGAGGCTTGGACCTCACATACCACATAAACACTATCCCCTAACTCAAGGGGGATAGTAGCTGCCCGTACTTCTATAAGGCAAGATGTGAGTTCGTGACCGGGTCTCATACCTGTGCGTGTCAAATGACTCACATATTATGATTTTACCACTGCACCGCATGATCAGTGTGTGTGTGTGTGTGTGTGTGTGTGTGTGTGTGTGTGTGTGTGTGTGTGTGTGTGTGTGTGTGTGTGTGTGTGTGTGTGTGTGTGTGTGTGTGTGTGTGTGTGTGTGTGTGTGTGTGTGTGTGTGTGTGTGTGTGTGTGTGTGTGTGTGTGTGTGTGTGTGTGTGTGTGTGTGTGTGTGTGTCGTTGATGGTGTGGGTGTAAACATTTTGTAAGCCTTCCATAATCTTTAATCATACTTAAAAGCACACTTAATATCACCCTTCCCTTCCTCCCTCTCTTAAGTCTCACCTTCTCAAATACCTTCCTCTTTTTGACACTAAAAGAAAAATACAACTTTATAATATTTTCGAAAACGCATAAATCAAAAAACTTTTAAGAGTGAAAATTTCGTCCTTCAGTTTACATGTCTAGCTGACTGCCTGTCTACCTATTCGTCCAACTTCCTTTTTACCCTTGTTTTATGTTTACTCGTATTATATGATTGCATATTATGTCTATATCATACTTACAGTGGCCGCCCAATATTGTGGGTGTCGGACTTCCTGATGCCGTCACTGACACTCACTCAAAATGCAACAAAATATTCGTAAAACATTAAAAATCAAGAAACTGTGTAACTTACCCGTATCCTAGTACTGATTGCATTCCCTTTCCTCTTTATAACATCCTGCAGTCGGTTAGGTAACGAGTCTTCAAATTTTTGAAGAAGCTCTTTTGGCAGTTCCTCCCACAGTTTCAACAGTGCAGCTTTTAACGTATCCAATGAGCTAGTGTCCGCCTCTTGCAGCTTCCTTTTCATTATGGACCAAAGATTTTCTATTGGGTTCAAGTCAGGACTATTAGGAGGCCAGTCAAAGCAATCGATAGCACACATATCCAACCATTCCTTAACAACGTGTGCCCTGTGACATGGGGCACCGTCCTGCATAAAAGTTTCTGCCCTGCACAGTCTTGGCATAGCAGGTTTCAAGATTGTCATGCAGGATGTCTAAATATCGCTCACTGTTCATAGTAACACCTTTTTCAATAAATACGAGGTTACCCACTCCATAATATGAAAAACAAGCCCACACCATGAAAGAATCTGGGTGTCTTACTCTCTCCACGGTGTATGGAAGGTCGTGTCGGTCAGTCAGAATTATTGGGCCGCCTCACTTTTGCAAAGTTAGTTCCTGTCACTGTAAAGACACTTTCATCCGACCATAATATGCGTCGAACTTTCTCAAGAGGCCAGTCTTTG